>JBBELK010000185.1:0-487754 GCA_037783545.1 Henricia sp. BOLD:AAB3569 | reverse complement strand
TATCAGCTTGTTGCGGATAGACGGACACACAGAAAATACGCTGCATTTTTGTTTGTTTAGTCAGAGCAGGGGGAGGGTGTCGAGGGGGAAGGGGGTCGAGGGGGGAAGGGGGTCGAGGGGGGGGGGGGGGGGGGGGGGGGTGGGTTTGACCCCTAAAACTCCCCCTCTGGATTCCTATACTTCAGCATGGCAGTGCGCAGGATGCGGATGCAAAACAGACTGAAACACGCACATAGAAAGGTGGCTTAAGTAGCTCTTTTTGGTTTAAGAAAATGAATACTGAGAGAAGCATTTAAACATTTGTGAAAAACTTAAAAATTCCTTATTTAATTCAAATTGTGCAAAAAAGGAAAGCAGAAAGAAATGTGGAAAAAAATTCATTTGTTGTACTCACATCAACACCGGGGTAGCCTGGGGCACCTGAGCCACCATCCTTGCCATTGCTGCCTCTCTGTCCTGGGGCTCCCTAAAAAGCAAAAAAAAACAAACGAATTCTATGTTAAATGAAATGTTTAAATTTTGATTATTTAACCTGTTCTCTGAAGAAAATACATGTTTCTGTAGTGTGCATTTTGCTGCAGACCAATTAGCACTTTAGCCTTATACTATTGTTGATTAGCATCTGATGTTATTCCTGCATTTTGCTCTGACGAGTGCAAGCCAAAAAGTTGTTTAGCACGTCTCTTTTGGACAGGCCACCGGAATGGAGGGCGACTGAGCACGGGAGGTCAGACTTGGGCCAAGTCTACGCCTTGAATTATTGGCGGACTGCCAATAATTCAAAATATTGACAGTAATAGTTTTAGACACTCATAACGTATGTGATCAATAGAACATTTTTCATGTTAAATTGTATTTTTTAACTTGGACAAAAAAGAACAGTTTGAATTTTGAAAAACTTACTCTCTGTCCTGCTGAGCCAGCTCCACCAGTCGCACCGATCTCACCGGCTACGCCAGGTGCTCCCTGGATTCCAGGCAGGCCGGATTGGCCGGGATGTCCCTTAGCTCCTTGGGAACCAGAAGCACCACGCTCTCCAGCCAATCCAGCTGGTCCAGCGGGTCCAGATGGTCCAGTTGAACCACGTTGACCAGCAGCTCCGGCCGGTCCAGCAGGTCCTGGGGCGCCACTATCACCACGATCTCCGGCCGGTCCGGCAGGTCCTGGGGCACCGGCTATGCCTGGGGCACCAGCGGGGCCGGTGGCTCCAACGGAACCTTGATCTCCCTTGTCTCCACGTTGTCCAGATGCACCGGGTGCGCCGTCACGTCCATCAGAACCCTGTACGCATAATCAGAGATGAAAAAGGTGTTAACAAAATTAATGAATACAGGTGCCGTAAAGTCAGCAAACTTTATTTTTTGCTACAAAGCAAAATATTTGCTACAAAGCAAAATACTTTAGTGTTATACTAAGATAAAAAGTATACTAAGATAAAAAGTATGAAGGTTTAATTTTGTTCTAGGGATGATGTGACAGACAGACACGACAGACAGTGTGGGCTGTGCATCAAACACCATTAGACACTGTCAGACATGATCAAACTTGTCTGCCAAAAGATTGAACATGCAGCTAAATTCAGACAACGAAGTCTGAAGAACAGTCTGGACAGACAACAGCCAATCAGTGGACAGTTTGATAACATGTGACCTTTGAGTGGCCACATGATTGAACAAAATCATCAAACATCACCAGACTTGTCCAATTGTGTGGACGAAGTCTTCAGACAAAGTTAAAAAACATCAAACAATTGTCTGTCATATCTGTCGGACAGGCCATTATAGAATGTGTACAAGAGATTGGAACTTACAGCTGGGCCAGCCTCTCCGACGGGTCCTGTGACTCCAGCAGGGCCAGAACTTCCTGGGGAACCACGCTCACCCTGTGCTCCATCACTACCAGATCGGCCAGGCTCTCCCTGTCAACAAAAATACAACAATAAAGTTTCTACACATTCCTGGGATAAGGGCACAACATATCTAAAGAAAAATATTGGTAAACTAGTCTACAGAAATTTCAACGACATAGATGTATCAATGCTTAACCCCTTCGCAACAGCTAACCGGTTTTCAATTTATTCCCCTGGAGCAAGAAACTGCACTTGTAGTTTTGGTTATATATGTCTCTGGAGAAGGAGACTTGATGACTAGTTTTTATTTAAAGTCGTAATAACAACAGCCTCCAAGACAATCACACTTAAAACTACATATATGCAGTTTTTAAAAACTTCGAAATCCATGCAACAAGTGTGTAAATCAGGTTTTTTTTATGTTTGTGAGCAGTAACACCAACTGTGATGCACATGCATTTGAGAAATCCCAAGTTTCAGTACTAGAGGGGCTTAAAATGATGACAGGTCGAATATAAAACTCACATTAGCACCAGGAGAACCAACAGCTCCACGGGGTCCAGGGGCACCATTAATACCCTGCAGAGGAGAGAAAAGAATAATTTTCAAGATCATATATTATTTTTAATATAAATGCTTATTTCTAGCTATTTATGGAATTACATCAAAAAAATTGATCGGACTCCAATGCGACTGACATAGACTGTGGCCTGTGATTATAGAAGACAGCATCATTTTCTTGAATATTTTGTCTTAACTGATTGAAATAACTGGACCTAATTCGTCATCGGCATGCCCGGTGGTCGAGTGGTTAAGACGGCTGTCTAGTATGCAGGAGAAGGTTGTGGATTCGAGTACCGCCCGAGCACACTACGAGCACACTTAGTATAAAGTGCATACCGCGTCGTCGTGGGCAAAAAATACTTCCACTTATCACCTCATTTCTTATTTCTTCCACGTTGTAATGTTAATTGACTTGAGAAAAGTATATTTCACTTACCAAAGCTCCAATAGGTCCAGAGGGTCCTTGAGGTCCTGGGGCTCCAGCAGGTCCCTAAAATAAATGAAAAAAAAAGAAGCCAAAATATCAGTCACAATCTTTTAAGTACACGGCCAAAAATATTAAACACGAAATAAGCTGCATTTCGTTTGGGTACAAAATACCGACTTTTGGGTCTTGTGAAAGCAGTTACATGTATAGTCATGGGTGGCATTCTTTGGTCACCCTGTACACAAATGAGTTTGCACACTCAGTTTTTGAAAACTTTCAGTAGTAAAAAAAGGTAAAATTTTGAACAAAAACAAAAAAAAATCAAATGGTGTTTGTTATTATTGTTAACTCACAAAATAAAACCCTGGGCCATTGCAAATGATACAATTTATACAATCTGCATTGTGAATCCAAAAGGCACAAACGGACATTTATTTTTAAAAATCTGCCAACTTACTGATGAGCCATCGTCTCCTCTTTCTCCCTTGTCTCCACCTGGTCCAGGCAAACCTTGGATACCTTGGTCTCCAGTACGGCCTGGGGATCCGAGATCACCGGAAGGTCCCTAGAAATGATCACAGGTGATAATAATCGATTAGAACTCCACCAGAAATGCAAATTGTAGCTGTAAGGTTGGGTGAATCTTCTCTGGTGTTGATTACAAACAATGTCAAGTTAGTAATCGGAAATCTTGATTGTAATCTTGATTGCAATTTTCTAGTGTTTCTAAATTCATCAAAAAACATGTTGTTAATAAATAAATAAAGATGTGCTTTTATGAAGACAAAAATTGCCAAATAAAAGGTTAGATTAACTTACAGGTGGGCCATCGTTGCCAGATGGTCCAGAAGGTCCAACGGGTCCAGTGGGTCCCTAAAACAAAATAAAAATACACAACATCATTCACTAGTTTAGGCATAAAGACGTATTTTTACAGAGCACAATTACACATGAATCAGGGTGAAAAAGTGTACTTTTTGGCATAAACTGATTTGGTATAAACCAGTAGATACCACTTTAAAGACTTCCCTTAGATGAGTTTGAGCATAAGCTTTCATTGCAACAATTACTTCATCAGATGCAATCTCATCAAGTATTTTTGCTACGAAAGCTTACTCCAACTGAGTACACAGTGCTAATATACGTCGGGTAAGGGCAAACCCTAATTAACATTCATTCTCCCCGACACAAGCTAAATCAATTTCTGGTCCAACTAAAGACTACTTGACCACCGAGCTGACCGGTGTTGAGCTGACCGGTGTTAAGCAGCCCAGTGTTAAGCAGCCGATTCAAATCAGCAGGTGCCACAACTGATGAGAGAATGCGAATTGGCTTGCATCGGCGAGAATGAATAATAATTAGTGTTCATTTTGCCCTACCCAACATAACTTATGTTATTGATTGGAGTGGAAGTCAAAATACTGTTGTCAACAAAACAAACAGATTCAGACAAAACTATCGAAAGGTTGTGGTAATATAGATGATAACTTACAGAAAGTCCAGGGGCTCCGACGGGTCCACCAGGTCCAGATTGGCCTTGGGCTCCCTGAAATGAAAGCAAAAATAATGTTCATCTTTAGACAAGTTGGACTTTAATAAAATGTTACGATAGCTAGATATTTATGAAGGAGTTGTATAAGGAATGCTTAGAATAAGCCAACTTTAATACAAAAACAATTTGTGTATCAAAGGGTTAAGTAACAAGACCGATTCAGATTAGTTTTTACTAGCCTCGCAGATAGTATTTTAACTAATCACAATGATTTTTCATTCTTTATGGAATTATACTGAGCAACAACAAATTTTATAATCAAAATTTGAAAATTTCTTTCCTGATTAAGCCGACATCAAAATTGTCATATGATGGCTTTGTTACGCATGAATACGTGAAGCTTCCATGCGCTGACAATTTTTATTTTCAGGTTGACTGCATTTTTTAAACCAAGAAGTGGAGAAAGGATTTGTGTTCCTTTTAATAAAGTATGAAAACCTTTTTTTTTAATTCTCAAATTTAATTTACCTGTGGTCCAGTCTCACCGCGGTCACCAGCTGGTCCAGAAGCACCTGGGGCACCCTGCAAATAACAAAATTTAACAAGTATTAGTTAAAGACAGATTACATGATTGGACCAGTAGTTACGCCACTGCGCCAAACAAAACCTCTAATAAAAAACTTTTTGAAGTTCGATTAAAATAAAAAGAAAGAAACCTGGTGGAAACAAGTTTTGTTGAAAGAGCACTTACAGAAGGTCCAGCTTCACCAGGGCCGCCAGTGGAGCCAGCAGGGCCTGGGTTTCCCTTGTCACCAGATGGTCCAGGCTCACCACGTTGTCCTTGGGCTCCTGCACGACCCTGAAAGTGGAGAGTAAACAAGCAGTTAAATAATGGTGATAAACTGCCTTGTAGAAATTTCAGCCACACAGATGCAATAATACTTCAGAAAACCTGAAAAATCCATGCATGCTTTTTGTGTCTGCAGACAACGTTTTTCAAAAAAGCACCTTCAGTTGGCAATTTCTCCCACAAAGGTACCATTTTACACAAAAAAAACAATCGAGTGGTGTTTGTTACCATTGCTATCAACACTTTTAGTCTGTGTTTTCTTGTCAACTCATGAAGTAAAATTTTGGGTAACTGCAAATGTTGTATTGGGGCTTTAATGGTGTTCTTATTATTGGACTTTGACTGTGGATCATTATGAATTTAATAAATTGATAAGAACTATACTTACTGGTCCACCAGCAAATCCTTGAGGTCCGGGACCTCCCTGTTGTCCTTGTTCACCCTGTAAGGAGAATGCAAAAGAAATATATCAGTTTGAACAAATCAATGTACTGAGTAGAAAATGTAGTGGTTTTTTTATATTTTTTAGTCCCAACATTGTGCCTGAGTTTACAGTAATATTTTGTTAAGTGTCGATGGAATGCATGGGCGTAGGCTGGTTTGAGCCTGGGGGAGGCAATTTTCATGAAAGTGGAACTCCAACTCCTGACATTTGAGAGCGAGGGAGCGTGCGCTTAAAGCCCACACCACCTAAGGCTGAGGTCGGTGATCGGTATGTGGTTGGGTCTGAAGATTTTTGTAAACGAATTACATTTTGAGAGAACTTTTTTCATGCAAGACAGAACTCATCTGCTCCTGTATGTCAGCACACCCCCACCCTCCTCCCTCACCCCCAGTCTACGCCCCTGGAATGGGCACAATTTCTAGTTAAGCAGATTTTTGAGTGAAGCATATTAAGTGAATGCTATAATTTTGAGTAAAGGTTTTTAAGTTAGCAAAATCTCATTTTCGAAAATGAGATACCGAAAGTCAAGTGCAAAATCTCATACCGAAACAAGACTGGATCTACTAATCTTTTCATGCTATTAGGCTTGGATGGGTATCTAGTTCGTATTGAAACAACCAAGATGCCTCTGCCCCTTTTTAAAGCAAGTATGGTAAAGTGCCTTGCTCAAGGGCACAACTGTCTCAACCTGTAATGGATTTGAACCCACATTCCCAGCTATCTGGCATAGGAGTTTGAGTTCGGAGCACTACACCACTAGGCCATAAGGCCCATGATATATTTTGAACAATATATTTTGAAAAGCATAGAAGTAGCGGAATATAAAACGAAACAAAAAATAATAATAAAAACACTTACAGTCTCTCCTCTTTGTCCTGGGGCACCAGATGGTCCGGGTTCTCCACTGTCTCCCTAAAATGTGCCAAAACAACATAAACATTATTTTTTTGTTTCTAAGCATGCACAGAAAAATAATTTAAAGCAAAGAAATATTGTGTCCAAAAGTATGACACACTGTAAATCAGCTCGTTAAAGATAGTATACATGATTGGTAAACTGTTACAAATAGTTTTATCCCCCTGTGTGATTGAAGATATACATGATTAAAACCAACCTGAGCAAAAACCAGCTCCGTACGTCGTCTAACTTTTGAGAAAACAGTCAAAAAAGGGTTTGCAGTCATTTCGCCCCAAAACCACTTCGCCCTGAACCATTTCGCCCTGAACCACGACCTGTGCACGAAGTGGTTTGGGGGCGAAGTTGAATTGGGGCGATGTAGTGTTTGGACGAAGTAATTTGGGGCGAAATGGCACTCGGGCGAAGTGGTTTGGGGCGAAATGGCACTTGGGCGAAATGGTTTTGGGGCGAATTGAATTTTCGTCTCATGAGACGAAAACTAATTGTTTTACTCATTTCTCAAAGACTATAGCACTTCAGACAAAACTGTTTCAGGGGAAGTTTTCTACGGTCATCATGTTTATAATGTGTAAGTTAGGCGTAAATCTGTGAACATTTCTGATTTTCGAGATTACCAAAGATGTATACTGCCTTTAAGCTTTCCAAAGGTGGCCTTTTGGAAACATTTTATGGACATTTAAAATGTAAGACAGTACAGTAAAACAAGATGATATTATCAAATTTATTAAAAATCACACTAAAAACTCCTGCATTACCCTGTGTGACATTTTAAATATCCGATTAGTAAATATTTAACTCTGAATAGGATGAAGTAAGAAAATGATAGTACTTACTGGTTGTCCAGGCAGACCAACAGCTCCGGCAGGGCCGATGGGGCCCATTGGACCCTGTATAAAACAAAACATGACAACATGGAAACTGATAATTTGAACTTCTGTTTTGGCGCAAAATTTTATAGGGATCGTGGTTTCATGTCACAATATGCACAGCTATGACTCAGGACAGCCTTTTGTTTGGACATGCTTGACTACACCCACACTAGATTATATACATGTACCCATGTTGATGATGTTTAGATTCATTGCATCCGATGAAGTAGTTGTTGCTACGAAAGCTCATACAGTTATTACTTTAGTTAGTCTTTAAGTGCTACTTTAATTTCCTTCATACTTTTTTTAGTGAAAAAGGTGTCTACTGGCAAAAAGTAACCACTAATTGTGTGCTTAAGACATCGGTGCTCACATCAATAAAATAGTTACATCAAAAAGTATTAGACGGGAACTTACTTTATGCGTTGTGTGTATTATGAACATAATATAAACTTTAGTGTAAGCTTTTCACCCGACTTCATTGATAAATAATGTGACACATTGTGGCCACAAACTCATTCCATTTGGGTTATTCCATAAAAATGAGATACTCGTGACACTTTTTTTGTTTAATCCTCAGCATATAAACAGTGCATGGCCTTGTGATCCCGAACAGCACCTTTATCTGTTGACTTTACTTAAAATGAAAAGATGAAAATGATTCAATAGACCTTATGCGTGGCGGCCATGACAAAGTGCCTACTCGTGCATGACGCACTGTGACAATGTGACTGCCCTCTATTATGGCCGCCGTGCATAAGGTCTATAAACAAGTGCGATATTCTATATCTAAGTGTGACATTTTGTAATTTTGTTGTTGAAACTTACAGTTGGGCCATCAGGTCCAGAAGGTCCTTGAGATCCAGAGGGTCCTACAGAGCCCTGCACACAGACACAAACAGAAAAACAAGACATTACTCCTTTAAATTACATCCAATACGGTCTTTCAATCTAAATCGTTTCCATATTTACTAAAGACGTGTCCGCATTGGACTTGTTTTTCGGGAGGTTTTACCGAGACGATGGTAGAATGAAAAATTGCAAAATTTTACTGCTGTCCGCGTTTGGACTTTTTGACACGGGAAAATTTTACCATGATCGTAGGAGAGCATGCGCAGTGTCCCTTTCGCAGTATGACCTTCACAGCCCGGACGTACGCTTCCAGAGCGCTTTTACCGACTCGATGTGTCCGCATTGGACTTATCGTCTCGGGAAAAGTTCCCTGGTAAGTTTTCCTGGGCAGCAGTTGGCCAGGAAAAGTAACCACTGGACTTGGGAAAAGTTACCAAGAGGAAAACGTCCTAGACTGTCCGCACTGGACTTAAAATGGGAAAAGTACCCATTGTCTCGGTAATAAGTTTTCCCAAAAAGAGTCCAATGCGGACAGGCCTTAAGATGATGAGTTATATTTTTCCCATGTCCGAACTTAATGCAGTTACTTTTACCGAGACTGTGGTTAAAGAAAGGCCAACAAACCTAAAACAAAGGGATGAATAACTAAATAAGTAAATTCTCCATCACAATGTGTTTTAAAGCTTATTTTGTTTTCTCTTTCTTTCTTGAAGGAATATCAAAGTGTCAATGTCAATGTGCATTTTCTTGATTTTTTTAATTTTTTACTGATTTTATATCAGCTTTAGCTTTACTTTATATTTCTGTTTTGTCTTTTGTGTCTTTTACTGATTTAATACAGTGTTAATTTGTATTTTGGTTCTCTTATTCGGCCTCTGACTCGCAACTAATTGGAACAATAATGAAATGAAAGAAAGGGGAAAAAATAATTGAGGAATACTCACGGTAGATCCTGGGGGTCCACTTGCGCCTGATGGTCCACGCTCACCTGGTGCACCCTGAAAGATTAGGACAAAAGCAAGTTAAAGACGTCATTTCCACTCGTAGTTAAAAGCCTATGTCGAGAAAACTGCCTTGTAAAAATTTCAGCCACAAAAATGCAGTAAAAAAAAATCCATACATTTTTTCATGTGTGAATTAATGGTAAAAAAGTTGTCTGCAGACAACCTTTTTAATAAAGCACATTCAGTTGGCAATTTCTCCCACAAAGGTACTATTTTACACGGGATAAATCATGTGACATTTGCAATCAACACTTGCAAATCAACACTTTTAGTCGGTTTTCCTTGTCAATTTGTGAAGTAAAATGTTGGGTAACTGCAAATGATTTAAGTCACAGTAATGGTTATGCTATTCATCATTTCTATGAAATTGTGTCTGTTATAAGGAATTTTATTGATCAATATCAATCAATTTAATTACCTGAGGTCCTGGGGGTCCTTGTGTTCCAGCATCTCCCTTTGCTCCAATATCACCCTGGTCAAAGTAAGAAGAACAAAGAAAAATAAAGTGTCTTACTTTACCAGGTCATCTCCTACAGGCAAAACTTGCAAAGTTAGTTGCATAAATTGTTGGGCCTTCAAGAAACTGAAATACAGTCAAACTGTGTATAAAGACCACTCAAGGGAGATAAGAAAAGTGAGACTTAAATTGAGACTCAAATTGAGACTTAAAATTTCTCTTGTTATAAGCAGAATGTTGAATTAAAAGTGCTATTATTATCATTTTGGACTAATTACAGCCATTACAAGAGCAAAAATATACACAATCATGATTTCCGTGACTTTTCTGTGATGTGTTTCCTGGACCATCTCAGTTTTGTCAGTTTTCCATGACCTTTCCAGAACCAATTTTTCCTGAAGGATTTTCCCCCAAAAGAGCCTTGAACAAAATGAGAAAATAAAGAACGAAATTTGTGGGTACCTTTCCTCCATCAGAACCACTTCGTCCAGAAGTACCACGTCGTCCGGAAGGTCCAACAGCTCCTGGGAGTCCACGTTCACCCTGTCCACCGCGCTCACCCTAATACACACACACAGAGACAGAATATAACCACCAAAACCATCAATTTATTGCATATATTGGTGACCCTGATCAATGAGAGAATCAGCTCTACAAAAATAGGATAATAAAAAAAATAATAATAATAAAACTCAAACGAAATTATCCCAAAGATTTTCAAGTTAGGGTAAGTTAGAGTTTAACAACACACAAACACTGCTGTGTCATATTATTAGTGTCGTAAAGGTATGGATTATTTACAGTAAATACATTTCACAGTGGCTACCAAAAAAAAATATTAGTAATCTCAACGATATTAACATTGTCTGAAAAGATTGATCTCCTTCAAGAGTATTTTGACAGGAATAGATAATGGATACTTGTTTTGTGTTCCTACTGGGTTTTGGAGTTGGCCGAGATAAGATTTTGTTGTTGTAAAAACATGTAGAATGCTAAAGCATGACAGGCAGAGACTTCAAAAACACTGGAAATGATAGATGACTGGACAGTGACAGTGGGGAAAATATTAAGACATTGACATACTCTTGTTCCCACAGGTCCTGGGGCTCCAGAATCACCGGGTGCTCCTACATCACCAGCAGGTCCTGCATCTCCTGGGGCTCCACTTGGTCCGGGAGGTCCCTAGCAAAAACGAAGACACACAAGGATTAAATAAAAAAATAACAACTTTTGGGTCTAAAATGGCAAGCTATTTCTGTCATGCTTCTGGTTGGTCTCACCACACAGACAATCATCTTTGCTTTATAAAAAATCCACACAAAAAAACAAAACAGAATCTTATAGAATACATACTTGTTTAGTTTTTTGTTTTAAAGGTTTGTGCCCACAAGATCGGCAAAGCATCACTCGTATGGAAAGATTACCATCCACGGACACCCACTGGGACCCCATGCACTAAACCTATGGAACAACTCTGAAATTTTTTTTTAATTAGTTTTTATTAAAATCATGACATTTTCCCTCTTAATTTTGTATTTTTATCATCAAACTAACATCTTTACATGGTTTAAGTGTCAAAACAAGGAAAATCGTGGGTGTCCATACATAGATTTGCTTCGCAGCTCACCAAAAATAACTGCCGCATTCCATCTTTTGGGAATTTGCTTGTGGAATCACCTGGAACTAAAAGCATGTTTTTGTCAACTTACCATTGGTCCTCCAGGTCCCTGTGCTCCAGCGGGTCCCCTCTCACCAGCAGTTCCAGTTGGTCCAGCAGGTCCAGCAGCGCCGGGGCTGCCTTGTTTTCCAGCCTCACCCTGTCAGGAACAAAAACACAAAATGGTTAAAATAATCAGTTACTATACTTTCAATAAAAAACAGTTTCTCACAACAGGGGCCAATTTCATGGTGCTGTTTAAGCACAAATATACTTTATTTGCTTTGTAAAATGGGTTACCAGCCAAAAGTGTAGGCCCATGTGAAATTGTGTTCTTAGAAGGGGTAGCAGAATATGAGTACATACACTTCACATTAGATTTTGGCTGGCAACCTATTTTCGCAAAATAAAGCAAATACATTTTATGCCAAGCAAATTTTTGTGACCATGAAATTGGCCCATGACGGATATGAATCAGTTGGAAAATAATGGACAAAACAAAACAAACTTTTAGGAAGGTTAACTTGTGTTTGAATTAGGAGCTAAAACAATGGATAAACGAAGCAAGAAACGAAGCTTGTAAAACAGAGGCATCATAAAGACCAACTTACACAATGCACTTTTTGCAAAAATCATCCTTGTGCAGAAAAATTGCATGAGGCAAAATGATCTGTGTAAATTTACATTCAACTGTCCACAAGGGTCATGCGAGTATCTGGAACGTTTTATGCATCACAAATCGCATGTGATTTTAACCATGACAACGACTTATCCAAACATGCACATCATGTCGATTGGCCTAAAGAGATTACCTATTCGATGTGTGTCCGTTGTGGGCAGAACTGCTATGCTACGCTGTACGATCTTTGAGCAGAACCCTTCGCAAAGTTGTAATTACCCATGTGGTAGTTGTAACTTTGCGATGAGTTTATTTAGTTAATATGTCACGTCGCAAATGTTTCTCTGAGAAATCGACCCTAGGACTACTTCATAAGTGAATGTTGATACTCACTGTAGCTCCTGCAGGTCCTGGGGGTCCAGCTTGACCATCAGCTCCACGATCTCCCTGCAATGCAAAAGCACATTGTACAGATATCACTGTAGCTTGACATAAATTGTTGGACCGTCTTGATTTAGATGTTTGATTAAGGAGAAAAATATAATTTGTACCACACAAATTTCGCAAGAATGATCAAAACGTTTTGAATTGCAATTTAAAAAAAAACAAAAAAAGACGACAAGAATAAGATCTCGCAGCAAACAGTTTAGTACAGTTAGTTAGATTTTTGTGTGGGAACAGCATTTATAAATTGTTGTATTCTTAATGGAGTGTGAGCCCCCATTTTTCCCATGGGTGTTGAGATTTTGATACCATATCATGTGTCATATTTTTCTCATTACCATTCTGAAATTGTTTGGCTCTCAATCCCTATGTCCAGGGATATCGTCAGAAATCCATTCAAGTTTAGTAAACTAATTTATCCGTTTACATAAAGCAGTGCAGTTTATCCGTTTACATAAAGCAGTGCAGTGATTTAACAGAAACTGTTTTGCTTCCACATCCAAATTGAGAATTACTAATTTCCTTTTTATTTTCATGAATAGTATTTTTGGGAGGTATTTTATATGATTGTTAGAGCGTAGTTTTACTCACACTTGGTCCTGGGGCTCCTGGTGCTCCCTGGATTCCTGGCAGTCCTGGTTGGCCCTGGAAAAGTTAGCCGAGAAAATAATCTAGTCAGCATTTGGATTTAAGTATAGACATTAATAGCAGATTTTTTTTCTTCTTTGTTTTGTTTTTTGTTTTTAAGTTTGTTTTTATATATATTCATTTATATTTATATATATATTTATTTGTGTTTAATTTCTTTATGATACCTGTAAGTGGCTGATCTCCACTGTTGAATATCAAATAAATAAACACAAATAAAAACATGTGTTGCAAATAGCATGGAATGTTGAAAACAAGGGAGAAAGTAGAAGGTTTGCCACATGATACAGTCTTGTCCAAACACTGTAGCTATCAGCTGCTGCTTTTTGGCCACAAAGGGTTTGACTTTCCAGCAGTATACTACGTCCGTAATGAGTTAATCTGAATAACTTGTCTGCTCTGGGCGATGACCCCCTTTGAAATATCCCTTGCAAACATTGTAGGGCATTTGCAGCTATAAGATTGTTTGAAATACTTACTGAGGGTCCGGAGTTTCCTGGAGAACCATCATCACCAGCGGGTCCCTATTAAAAGATAACAGAAGGTTTGATTAATTTGATTAATAAGCGGACAGAATGCACTTTCTATTTTCAAAATTGTTGAGAAGTCTCTTTACATGTATTTTTGAACTTTACAATTTCTTTGGATGTATTTTGAAGTTTGTAAAGCAAAATATTCTTACTTTACAATAAAACGAAAGTATTCCTACTTTTACCCGAGTTTTACTGATTGCATATTGAGAAAACATACACTTTGAAGATCATCGGTAGTTTAAAAAAAAAAGAAACCTCAATAAAACCTTAAAATTGTTATTTTCTTTTTCATTTTTCAAATTATTGATAAATATGCAAAGAAATTCAGGATTTATGAAATTTATTTGAGAACTTTAGAAATTTAGAAACTTGCAGTGTTGGGAAAAAAATAAAGTCAAAGAAAGGGATTACTTCACTTTTAAAATTTGATTTTTGATAATAAACTTACTGGGGGTCCTGGCTTTCCATCACGTCCCTCCTTTCCTGGTGGTCCAGACAATCCCTTTCGAGTGAAAAAGTGAGAAAAATAATAGTAAAATTTCCAAGTGAGAAAAATGATAATAAAATTTCACTCTTTATTAAAATTAAATGGAAGTAAAATACACGCGCTCTTGATGACTAAGAAAAGGTTTAAATGGATGTATGTAATGATAATAACAAAAAACAAAAAACAAAAGACAAAAACCAATGCTACTTACTCTTGATCCAGCAAGTCCGGGCTCTCCTGGACGGCCTGGGTCACCCTGTAATCGCACAAGAATAATAACAATAAATTGTAATATTTACAATAATTTGGCAGTACTTTAGTATGTTCTTCCATACTTCCATATGTTCTGATGTAAGTGTGCACAAAAAGGGTACCGAAACATACAAGCAAAAGACGTAAACTTCAAATGCAAACAAAGAAAAAAACCTTGCTTCGATTTCCAATCCTCTCTTTGAAAAAATGTGCCCGCCACCCCAAAAAAACAAATTACATGTAATAAAAGAATATACCCAAATTTCTGTTCTGCGGGCAACCTTCACCCACCCCCGCCCAAAAAAGGAATACCATAGACAAAATAAACCCAAATTTTAATCTCTTTTTAATCCATTTTTATTCCCCACAGACTCACATTTTCCCAAATATTTAACAGAGACCAACTCTATCTGGCATGCATTTGGTGCATACAAAATCTACATGTATAAATATTAATGGAATGCAAAAATTAAGAAACTCACATCGTTGCCCTTTGATCCTGTCTCTCCACGTGCTCCCCTGTCGCCTGGGTTACCCTATGTGGAGAAAACAATACCATAACATGAGTTAAAATGCTTTGCATAGTATAACATTGTATGTAGTCACAAAAAAAATGTTAAACAAAACAACAAACTGGCTATTAAGCAAGTAGGTAGCATACAAAATAAGGAAAGTGGATATTTTAATGAACACATTTTACAGAAACAATGCTCTTTGTCTTTTTCAAATCACATACCCATAATGAAACTAGTCTCGTTAAACTAATTCAGGCCCATTCAAACACAAAAACACAATGAAAATTCCAGGCGGTACCCAAGTACTGCCCATAATGTTTATGTTTTTTGCAGTTTAATTTTAGTCTGGATTCACCGCCCATTTCTGGAAAAAATCGGCCCAGACTGAGTGACATCCGACTTGTTTTGCATGGTCGGGGGTCGATTTCATAGTACCAAATCTATCGCAACTCGCCAAACCCGTAGCAAAATTACAAAGGGTTCCGGGAGTTGCGATGGATTTGGTACTTGTGACGCGTCATAAGTCTTCTTAAAATCAACCCAGGGTGACATTTGAACTTTTCTGTTATTTTATACAGCCCTTTGACCATGTTTTATTCAAAACCAATTTGATTGAAATATTTCTGTGCTAAATGCAATTTATTCTAGGGAGGAAAAAACGTGATTCTAAAAAGCTTCTGCTACTAAAACCAACTGCATTTTTAAAAAGCAGCAGTGGTAATCATGTACCTTTGGTCCAGATGCTCCTGGTGCACCAGCAGGGCCCATTGGGCCATTGGGACCCTGCAGAAAAGAGGGAAAAATCAAGAAATTAATGTTACGAAGACGTTTGTTCAAAATCTGAATTGAAACAGGTAGTCTTTTAACACCAAAACCCGTCTGCTAAAAGTGTGCATTAGCCAATAGACCCTTCTTAGTTGGCAATCACATTGTCATCAAGCATCATGCATAAGTAAGTGCTTTGTGGATCTATTACTCAGTGTTGTAGTACTCGAGTCCAGGACTTGGACTTGAGTCCGCCTCGTGTCACAATTTTTGTGACTCGGACTCGACTTGAGTCACATTGGAAAATGACTCGGACTCATGATTACTGTTCTAGAAATGCTTCGGTACCATTATCCATCCGGTAGAAACAGTCTTTAACACTTATTTTCGTTGATGAACACAAATAATGTTTTTTCTGATGTGCGCAACTGATAATGCTTTTGCATTGTTCCTACTACTGCACACAATACCGGCATTTTCCCTGCAGTAGAAACAGCTAATGGCCATTTGCATTGTCAAAAAGTGTTGAATTCCAATGCCTTCAGCAGAAATATGCTCAGACACTCTTTCAAAATGATGTATGTAACATTAAAAAAATGGAAAGGAAAAAGATACTTACGCGTTCACCTGGTCCTCCTGGTGGACCACCAGGTCCTGGGGAACCACGAGATCCCTGTCAGGAAAGTAACAAAATAAATAAACAAACAAATAAAAACCATTGGAAAATAAACAAATATTTTTTTAAAATGCATTATTATTTTTAAACTACAAATAAAAATCTTAGCATGGGATGAGAGAAAAATCATATGGTCCTGATCAGGATTCGAACCGGAGACCTCCAACAACACTGGGCAGATGCTCTACCAGCTGAGCTGTGAGGCATAGTGGTATACTCCCTTAGGTTTTTCCTAAGAACTGAACTTTTTTCTTGGTGTTGCATGGTAGTATAGGATATTAAATCTACACATTTTTACACTTGCAACTGTCTTGCTACTTGTAAATCTGGCATTCCAGAGAATTAAGTTGGGATAAGAAAGATTTTTCGGGTCCTATGGAAAATTGTGAACAAACTGAAGGATTTGTAGTTAGGGTTAACCCTTTGCAATTTTTTGTTAAAATATGCTGATCCTTTCTGTTTTGATCTGAGCAAATTATGTAAGTTACACACTTTTAGTCTTTGAAAATTATGTTATAGAAGTAGGAATATTGGAGAGATTCTGATCTATACTCGTGCTTTCGAGACAACTTGTGCATGTACTTTTGCCAACTGATACCTTTGCCAAATCGTACCAGTCACACTGTAAAGAAAAATTACATGAAATTGTTCTTACTCTAGATCCATCCTGTCCAGGTTCTCCGGAAGGTCCCTGAGCTCCAGTCTCACCAGTGGGTCCACCAGGTCCAGTTTCGCCAGCCTCGCCAGATGGGCCAGGAGCGCCTTGGTCACCCTTGGCTCCTGGTGCTCCAACAGGTCCAGCCAATCCAGGAGATCCTGAAGGTCCTTGAAAGCCAGAAGGTCCCATAGGTCCAGAAGGACCGGTAGGTCCCTTAGATCCGACTGCGCCATCACGTCCTGAGGCACCTGGGGCTCCGGGTGCTCCAGAAGATCCATCTGATCCACGCTCACCGCGTTGGCCCTGTACGCCCTGTGATCCACGCCCTCCCTGGCTGCCTGAATCTCCCTTAAGTCCCTGAGGTCCGGGCATGCCTGGGGCTCCGGTAGGTCCTGGGGATCCTGAGGGTCCTTGAGATCCTGACGATCCATCAGATCCGGCTGGACCGGTCTCGCCCTGAGATCCTGTGCTTCCTCGCGGTCCCTGTTGTCCGGACGGGCCGGGGAGACCTGAAGATCCGGCAGATCCAGTCGCGCCTTCGGCTCCACGTTCGCCCTTGCCGCCCGTGTCTCCCTTCATTCCGATCAAGCCTGGGAATCCAGCGTGGCCTTTGGCTCCCGAGCTTCCGGGTCTGCCAGAGACTCCGCGGGCTCCTGAGGGGCCTGGGGCTCCAGCTGAACCAGGTGCACCATCCTTGCCTTGCTTACCCTATCAAATAAAAAAAAAACATCACTATCAATGATAATGCTTAAAGACAGATTACATGATTGGAAAACAGGAACAGCATTGCATAACTAAAGAATAATGTTCATAAACTGCCTTGTAGAAATTTCAGCCACGTAGATGGAGTAATACTTCAGAAAACCTGAAAAATATGTGCAGGGTTTTTGTGTATGAATGAATGGTAAATAAAGTTGTCTGCAGACAACGTTTTTAAAAACCACCTTCAGTTGGATATTGGTGTTTGTTACCATTGGTATCAACACTTGTATTGGGGCTTTAATGTACGTGTATGAATGTACTGTACCAAGGTTGGGAATTTACATTTAATTACATAACCGTTTTGCAATTCTTCCCAGCGCTGGTTACCATTTTAACCATTCGGCCGACACTTTAAAGATTTCCGCCATTTTACAGATGCGTGTGCAAAGTACACACACCCCCAAGCCCCCAAAATAATCTTTGAACTTTGAACTGATGATAATTTTGCAACAACTCCCCAAAAATTGTAAATTTCATGAAGTGATTCCATTAACTCTCTGACGTATTGGCTAGTCAGTGAGAAATGTATCAATATGAAACCTCCGATGATGTGAGCTAGCACTAACTTCCCAGAACACAAAAATTTAGGTAGACTTAATATTATTCTCATTTTGTTATTCAATCAAACAGCAAAATTTGTAAGCCATTTTTTAATTTTTTTTTCCCAGCTAAATGGTTAGGCATCCAATAAAAACAGTGCTAAGTTATGTTGGGATAAGCAATACCTTTTAATACTCCTTCCTGGTATGCAAACCCTTAGAAATGTGCTTGATTTAACCAAAAAAAAGAAGTGAAACATTAAAATTGCACACTTACATCGTCTCCACTTCTGCCGGGTGATCCAGAGGGTCCTGCTGGTCCTGATGGTCCCTATAAAGCAGGAATGAAAACAAAGTCAAAACTTAAACAAAGGGGAAAAGGTACAAAGAGTGTACAAAAAAAGAGGGGGTGGGGAGAAGGAAAAAGTTAATTCCCAGTCAAAACTGATAGAGTTATTGCCAACTATATAGTGAATTGCAAAGGCGCACTTTATTTTCAGTTAGTTTGTTTAATACCTTGTGTCTGATACGCAAGAAAAAATGTTGGTAAACTAGCCTGAAGAAGTTTTAGCTACTAAGATGCATCAATGCTTCAGAAAACCTTGAAAATCTATATATGGATTTTGTGTACAAGTGAATGGTAATTAGAAAACCACCTTCGGTTGTCAATTACCAACATGAAATACCATTTTGGACGGAAATAAATTCATGAGGTGTTTGTTACCATTGCCATCAACACTTTGAGTAAGGTTTTTCTTGTCAACTCATGAAAAACAAAATTGGGTCATTGCAAATGATACAATGGGCCTTTAAGCCATAGCCAAGTAATTCACACACACATTTTAAAAAATGATCAACTTACAGAGGGTCCAGGCTCTCCGCTTTGTCCTGCAGGTCCCATCATACCTTGTGGTCCCTTGAGACAGAAGCAAAAGTAAAAACAAGAATTTTTACATATAACTGAAAACAAGTACAATTATTATAATTTTTTGCTCAAGTCATAGTCTGCTCTTGGTATTGGACGATTCAGGATACTCTCTGTTTTGCTCAAGACATAGTTTGCCTTTTTTATAAAAGTCAGTTTTGGTTGTTCAAAATAAGCAGCCCAACTGTGTTAAAAATGTAATAAATGTTAATAAAGATGCTGGTAAATGTGAAATAAAATAGATACGTTTTTTTTGGGTTTTTTTCTTCAGAAGAACCAAATTCGGGAATGAAGTTGGTGCAGTGGTACATTCCTCGCCTTCCACCTTCGTGGTCCTGGGTTCGATTCCAGCCAGGGTCAGTATATGGATAGGGTTTTCAGTCCCTGTTTCAGAGGATTGTGTGTAGAGGTTTTATTCCCACCTCTAAAACTGAGCATCTCTTCTTTGTCTTTTCTTAACATGTTTCCTCAGCCAAGTGCCATGGGCACTTTTGAGGAATCATTGGTCTCAGTACCAGAAGGAATTTATAATGAATAAAAATACAAAAGTGGGCAAAATATGAGCATGATATGAAAAAAGTTAAACAAAACAAATTTGTCCCTTCATACGTTTGATGCACTGTTATACTCACTCTCTGTCCTGCGGTACCAGGTAGACCACGTGGGCCGGGAGGTCCCTACAAAGGAAAAAAGAATAAAAAGGAATTAAAAAACACCAATATTTAAACAAAATAGAAAAGCATAATAGAAAAGACAGCATGCCTAAGAGACTTCTAGACAAATTAAATTTTGAGAAAGATTCCTTTGCTCTGCTAATATCAAAATTGTATTACTTCCGACTGTGAATGTATTTCAAATTACTGCAAGATTTGGTGCATGCACAAATCAGCTTAAATGCAGCCATGTCTTACAAAACCTATACCATTTCATGCATGATTTTTGTGTTTAGTGAAAGCTTGAAACATGAGCGTGCACATTCATATTTTTTACTGCAAGATTTGGTGCATGCGCAAATCAGCTTAAATGCAGCCATGTCTTACAAAACCTATACCATTTATGCATGATTTTTGTGTTTAGTGAAAGCTTGAAACATGAGCGTGCACATTCATATTTTTTAAAAACCACCTTCAGTTGAGAATTTCCTTTAGGAAGGTAATATTTCAAACGAAAAAAATATCATGTGGTGTTTGTTACTATTGCTATAAATATTTTAGGTAAGGTTTTTTTGTCAACTCATGAAGCAAAAATTTGGTTCATTTCAAATAATATAACAGGCTTTTAAGAAATAAGGAATATATTTACCTGTACACTAGCTTGGGGATATTGGTATCCGCCGGGCAAAACACCTTTGTAAGCCTGGGCTCCAACATTGGCACCTGCAACAACCTAAAGAGGAAAACAGGAAATCAAAACAAAATTACAAACCATAAGCAATTAATTTAGACAAAATATTCCAGTTGGTGTTTTTGCAGATGGTATTAAGTTAAATTTCAAAATTCAATAGATATGTGGACAAATGTCAGCGAGTTAGGGAGGGAAATCTGGATGCAGTGAAAAACAACTTGGTTCCACTGGGATTCGAACCATGGACCTTCTCATTAAGCAGACGGTCCATGAAAAACAGACACCCTACCAAATGAGCTCTGAAGCCAACTGGTGGTCTCAAAACACGGTATTGCAGTTGTTCCTCACTGATTGGGAAGGGCTAACACATGAGCTTTAACAAGCCCTTCAATAAGATAACCACCCCTCCCAGAGATCACGTTCTGGCAATGTAGAGTCACAGGGGCAGTCGTCGACTCGGAGTGTTGCAAAGTATGATCTTTTGGTGAGAAGATTCACACAACCTAATGTACAAATGACTCTAAAGAGTCGGTATTTGTGGTGGTTGACCTGGTCCTAACTTTTGACCAATTACATTTGGCTTTTTAAAAAAAATTGCTATTTTTCTTTTTGCAAAAAATAACCCCAACGTCAACTGGCTAAATTTCCAAGACAGGCTCCACTTTAAGTGGTTTTTCTTTTATTCAAAGCAGTACACTTACCGTTCCTGGGGGGCCTGGTGGTCCGGGCAGACCGGGAGATCCTGCAGCTCCATTTATACCTCTTGATCCACTGTCTCCCTATGTAAAAAATCAAAAGAGGAATCATTAGCAGAGTTCGCAACCAAACTCATATCAGCAAATTAATTTAGAACAGAATGACAAATTCCGTTCGTCAGATCTACAACGCAAAAAGTTTGACTCCTTAAATTTTCAATTCATTTTTTTTCAATTCAATGAAATTTTGTTTGGCGTGTGAAATTTTGCTTAAAAATCCTATTATCATTTGTTCAACGATACAACAATGAACCAACTCTTTCAAGTAAATGCGTGACAATGCATTAGAAACCAAGGCTTAAGTCAGAATGATCTAATGTCTCCATAAATAAAAGAGCAACCGTTAACAGTAACAATAATTCAGAATAAGTTAGCAATCTAACCAACCAACGAGATTTATGTTTAATGCATTTGAAACCAAGCCTAAAGTCAAGTCAATGATTACTAGGTCAATTTGCAAAAATAAATTTTTCCACCAATATATTTAGCAATTACAAAACATGTTGTAATAGACCCTTTGCATAGAGTAGCCATCATGGTGGGCAACAAAGATAGCTTTTTCTTACCTTGGGTCCCTGTGTTCCTGGGGGTCCACTGCTTCCGCCGTCACCACGTGGTCCCTGAGAAATACAAATTGGATATTAAAAATAGCTTTGTATTGTCTGTGTGTTTTGAGTGTGGCACCTCAAAAACTAAAATTTATCTCAACAAAAACAAATTGACCACTGTCAATATTTTGAGTAATTTTGTAATTTTGAGTGTTGTTACACTCTAAACTCCCTCCACATCACTTTTTCTCGAAGCGATGCGCACCCAAATTACAGTGTGAATCTAACCTTACAACAATAGGAAACATACACTTGTTCCCAAACTGCATACGCTTGTGTCATGCCCGACACATATGAGAACCAAGACAAAAATAGACTGGCCTGATAAAGGTCTATATTTGTTTCTTATCGTAACTACAAGGTTTAAAAGACTCACATTTGGTCCACGAGGTCCAGGGAGTCCGGGTGGTCCAGCGGCTGGTGCAATCTGAGCAAACAAAAAACGAAATATTGTAGACTTGATCACAGATGCAGTTTACAGTTTAAGATTCTTTTTTTGGGGGGGAGGGGGCGGGGCTGGGGCTGGGGGGAGGGTTGTGGGGTGGGAGGGAGAGACAATGGGGCATAATTATCAGAAGTTGTCTCAGTGGAAATACAGCTATTTATATCTGTTTGTAATACATATACTTATTATCAAAATTTGTACCATTGACAACTGCACAGATGCATGAATGCTTCAGAAGACAATTAAAATCCATGCAATGTTTTATGTTAAGTATATGCCGACAAAATGAGTGTGCACACTCATTTTTTAAATTATCACATTCAGTTAATTAACAGAAAGGTATCCTTTTGAAGAGAAATAAGTTCATGTTGTGTTTGAGTAAGTTCTTAACTCATGAAGTAAAATTTTGGGTCATTGCAATTGAGGGATTATTTTATGGAGGCTGTAAATTTACTTACCCCACTACCCAAAAGGGCTTGACCAGGTTCGCCTTTTCTTCCTTTTTCTCCTTTCTTGGCCGACTGTTGCGATAAAATCAAAACAACCAAAAACATGTCAATTTCACAAAATAATTGTCAGAGATTACTACGGGGTCTTTGCAAGGTTGGAGGCTCTACATGTAAGATGTTTCATAATGGACCACTACGCTATAAAAACTGTTTAGCTTTGATGTTTGGCCAATATGGCACTTCCACGCAAGGAGTGAATAAAAAATTCAGCAAAACAGAATACTTAGATGGAATCATAATCTGAAATAAATGCCCATTTACTAAAAAGAGAAAAACTAAGAAATTAGAAAATGCAACAAAAGACTTACGATTCTCCCAGGATCTGTTGTCAGCAGAGAAATAACAGCACCAGGCAGAGCAGAAAAGAAGAAGAAAAGGGAACAATTCAGAGATCAGTGTTAATTTCAATTTTAAGAAAAATTACAAAACTGAAAAGAAAAATGCAAGTATTGATACAAGACAAGTTTCTCCAACACTTTGGCTTTCATGGTTCTTCATCTTTGATTTTCCTCCTGGAAAGACGTTATTAAAAAGAAACAAATTAATAACAGAGGATAGGAACACAGGATTAGAACACACAGAGAGGATGGCGACACACAGAATATTTCTGGGGTTTCATACATTACTTGACTCTTGCAAACCACTCACATTTTCACTCTGCATGAAGCCACTTGCAACATATCACACTCTTCTACATTTTACACTCAGATAATAAGTTTATTAAAACCGATTTGCCAATTTGACTGACTATACTTAGCCAAAAATGGGAGCCCTTTTCTCGACTGCGAACTAACTTTTCTTTACACAGCTGAGTTTTGTACAGTGCACAAAGGCCTCTGGCGAGGACCCCTCAAGGGTGAAATCCCGAGTCGGTTTGTCACCCTTGAAGAGATTGACACAGAGGAAATTCTCCTCTTGGCAGCCTATTTCTTCCCGATTAACCCGAGCGGCGAGGTTTCTGAAGGTCAAAATGGAGCCTGCTCGAAGCTCCCTGCTCGCCAACTCTGGAGACAGAGTTTGAGTATTTAGGACACTTTTCTCCCCCTCTCCTTGCTCGTTTCGGGACGTGAAGACTTCCAGACGCCAGAGGCCGTTCCCGCTGATCTCTGCACCATTGCCACTTGACAATACAGAAACGTCAAAGTCGAGCTCGTTGTCTCCGACGTCAAGATCGCTGGACGACAGTTCCAGTCGTGTACCCTCTATGACGACACCTGGAATGAAAATTTTGTTAAGATATTGAGTAATCTTATTTTCTTAAATCATTACTGCAAAAACTGTGTTTAGAGTAGTTGTTTAAACCCAAATTATACCGAGCAACAGAAACAAGAATTTTCTCCAAAAACAAGTTTGACCAAAATTTAAACATTTCTTTTCTAAGTTGACATCATTAAAAGCTTCTGAGTGCTGCAATTTTCCACTCCCAGAATGACTGCGTCGGTATTTTAAAACGTTAAAAAAATAATAATTAGCCTTCCACTGTGATCTTTTTGTTTTTTTTGTTAACTTTAAGAAGTAATCTTACCATCACACTTTATCTGGAAGCAGTCAGTGAGAACTTGTTGATTGGGAACGGCAACGAGATCAAAATCAGGTACTGGATTGCTGTGTTTCCTTAGCGTCGCGCATAAGAACCCAACGTCGGAACAAACAAGGCCAGTCATGTCAAAATTGACGTCGACATAGCCGAAGTTGATTGGTTCTCCTCCCGTGACGGCTTTGCTCACCTGGTAACGCGACAGGGTGAACTGATTTTGGGGGCCAATTTGGCGGCCAACGCCAGTTGGGTTTTGACTGCCATAGACCGTAAGATCCCACAGTCTCTCTCCCAAGACCGAGCCACTGTCGGGCATTGTCATTGCGTCCATTGTAAACATGATCCGATTGTAGCGACTCCCTTCGACCAACTTGGAACTGGTTGCAATTGCTTCAGTTCTTAGATGTCCAATTTTGACGGCTGTTGAAAAAACATTTGAAAAGAAAATGTTTAGATGATGAACATAAGGAGCCAACCAAAAGTAGCATGAAAGAAATTTAAAAATAAAAACACAACATATATAAATTTCTCCGTAAATCCACTTACGTTTTTTGCATTCAACCTCCTTGCAGCTGACAAACATGTTTTCCCTCCTTCCTTCCACTTTCATATTAAAATCTGGGTATGCCTTCAGGCCTTTTGCAAACTCCACACAGAAGAATTGATATTCCAAATCACAGCCCAACCTACTGAAGTCAAATTTCGTCTCAATGTCGTCTATCTGCAGATAAGAACCGGGTGTGAGGCTGGTAGCGGCTGTTCTTCTGTCTAAAACCTGAACTCGATAGCCGAGCCTATCTCCAGTTCCATCATCATTTTTGCTGCCAAAGATTCCGACTCTCCACAGTCGGGTGCCGGATACTTGGGCACCACCGTTACGGGAATCGACACGAACATCGAGAGAGAAATCATTGTCTCGGTCACTCACAAGTTTGCCGTCGTTTAAAGTCCACTCCATATTACTCAACACTAAACCTGCAAAACAGAAAATCAAAATAAGAATGAATGCATCTGGAAAAAGAAAAGATTGCATCAAAAAGAAAGAGCACTGAAAAAAATAAATAAGAAACGATTAGAATTTGTTTACAAGATATTCTCCTTTGTTCCCTTCCATTCCCCTTTGCCAATGTATCCCTTCTTTACCTTTTTGATATACAGATTGTTTTTGGTTTACGTTTGATTTGGGCGATTGCTAGAGACTGCCCCTGTGCAACAAAGGGGCTGTTATAACTAAAACACATAAAAAGTAAATTTCGAGTTTTACGGACTGTGCAATAACGGATGTATAGTTATTTTAGAAATTAATGGTTTAATATTGCTTTTACTAACATCATTTTATATCAAGATTGTTTTTTTCTCTATTATGTTTTATTATTATGGAGATTGTTAAAGTATTTTACTCTGTAAGTTTTCTTAATTCAGCCTTTGAGTTCCATGATAGTGATTTTGAATATTAAAACCAAAAAATTAATACCTGTGCAAGAGCGTGGCGGTACGGGAAAACAGCTTCTCAAGACTTCCTCACTGGGTACAGGTATCAACTGGAATGGAGGGGACGACATAGGGTTCCGACTTAGTTCAGTACAGATATGCTTCACATTGGAACATCTGACCCCGGTCATGTCAAAATCGATGTTGACCGAGCGGAAATCAATGGCGTCTCCCGCATGCATCAATGGTATGCTACCGTGGTACCCCGATAAACCTTGTTCTTGGTATCCATACCGGGGCCCAGTTCCATCCTGTTGGGTGCTGCCGTAAACAGCCATGCGCCACATGTTCAACCCCTGAACGCCCCCACCAAGTGGAGAGCTTGTAGCCTCAGATGAAAACTCAAGGGTGTTGGTTGTGCTGCCTTCTCTAAGCTCGATGATACTTGGGGTGCTCGTTAGACCTGTCAAAAACACACCTAACGAAGAAAATAATAGAGTATGTAAGTATCTCTGAACCACAGTTATCTTTTTATGTTTTTTTTGTATGATAATAAACAATTTGATCATAATCAATTTCAGAGTTTTTTATTTGGCTTTCTGCACATAGCTTCGTGCACACTGACTTGGGAGTAACAATTCACTTTTTGTGCATAAAGTGAATCAAGAATACCAATAAATTTAGTAACTTTTCGTTTCTGGTGGTCTACTTCTAATCTATCCTTTCACTGACTCCACTGAAGTTGGGTCCATGAGGGAGTATACCAAAACCTGAGGGAGTATACCAACTGTGCCTTATAGCTCAGCTGGTAGAGCGTCTGCCTGGTGAGTCGGAGGTCTCGGGTTCGAATTTCCAATAAGGCCCTTATGATTTTTCTCTCATCCCAAGTTTGGTGGGTTCATTTCAATGGTGTTTAGGCACCATACCAGATGTTGCGTTCACCACTGAAGGTTAAATACAGTTACGTGCTTACGCTTCACTTATTTGTTTTTACTCAGATTCTGATAGAATATGCTTTTCCATGGTTGGTGATTGTTCTTCTCATTCGTAGTGTTACGTTTCAATCTGGCTACTACCAAATGACCTTGGAGATCAACTATATGTGAACTCGCTTATATAATGCTTACACTGATTTAAATGTATAAAACCACAGAAAATATCAGCATTTCTTACCTCTGCATGGCTGAGGCTTGCATGATACCAATGTTTCTTGCCCCGAGTGCACCTTGAAAGCAAAATCCGGCTGTGCCGAGTCTGCCTTATCAAATTCAAGGCACAAAAACTGAAAATCTGAGCATCCCAGCTGGCCCAAATCAAAGCTAGCTGGGACATCTGTGAACTCCAGTGGGGTGCCACCAGTCAGAGCTTTAGCTTGGCGGTAGGGGTCCAAAATCTGGTGCACATTAGCCAGTCTCTGGCCCCCTCCATCCGCCTGTCTGCTGCCGTAGAGACCCAGGCGCCACAGCCTTAGGCCGTCCACGTTGCGACTTTTCTCTGTGGTTTTTACGCTGACGTCCAGGCTCAGAGGGGCTGTCTGCCCGGCCATGTAGTCCTCTATATCATGGCTCCATTCTAATTCAGTAGCAACCACCCCTGGTGATCAAGAAAAGGCAAAGTGATTACGAGGTCATGTGAAGGTTATGTAAATCCACTTTTTTGTTATATTAATAATAACAATAATAATAACAGCTGTTTTGATATACTTTATCATAAGATAAACACAGTATCACAGTGTTGCCATTATTATTGCTGCCATCAGGAAAATCATCTCGCTTCATCTAGGCATTTTGCCCGGCCATGGCGCACAACCTATTAGCACTTAGATTGTGATATTCCCTCAAATAGCTCCCCAATATCGTTTGGGTCAACAAGGCAATTGGGATTAAGTGTCTTGCCCAGGGACACACATTGGCCACAGTGGGACTTGAACCCACCACCTCCTAATTGCGAGTTCTACTTTTTACACACTAGGCCACACGCATTCCACAAACACTTGCTTCCATTTGTAATATTTACTGCTTTGGGAATATCTTTGAATTTGCTTTATAAATTTTTTGTCACAAGAAAGTAAACAATAGAATGTTTGCAACTGAAACCCATACCTTCACATCTGCTTGTAATATCAATGCAGTCAGTCAACACTTTTTCATCTGGTACTCCAACCACTGCAAAATCCATCGTGGATTCATCATTCTTCTTTAACCTGACGCAAAGGTACGGAGTCTTGGAACACTCCAGTCCTGACATATCCAGTGGCACACGGAGGTCTGGCCAGTTCAAATCTGCAGCCGCGGCCAGAGGTTTCTTTCTTTGTTCTGGCCGAGATAGGACCTGAGGCTGTACAGCGTACTGACGTCCTAAACCTTGCTCGTCGGTAGAGAGGAATGCTTCGAGTTGCCACAGGTTTTCTCCTGTTATGGCGCTACTCTCTGTGCTGGACAAAGCAAGGACGGACATGTACACTTCGTTGTCAGGCTTGTCTTCAAAGATGGGATTCGCGTCTTCAAGAGCAGCAGACACACTGATGAATTCCGCTCCTTTGAGGAAAGATGACAATTATAAATACATAAATATGCATGCAACAAACACAATATTTGGTATGGTGCCTAAATGAAACTACCCTGTTTGATATAAATATGTGGGCGGCTCAAGATTTAACCATTTTTTAAAAAAAGCCTTTAAGGCTGGATTCACACTGAGCCTTTCTGCAAGTAATTTTGACGCGCGTCGCTTTGAGAGAAAGTGGCGTGATAGGATTTTGGAGTAAAACAACGCACTGAAAATCACAGAATCAACTTGGGTGGCAAGTGTTTTTGTGATTGTTATTTTTACATTCCCTCCATTCCACTTTATCTCATAACGGCGTGCATCAGATTTATGCGCAAACAATTTCAGTGTGAATCCAGCCTTACCTTAAAGTTCATTTTGTATTTTTACAATTCAAGAACAGAATTAACTTACTTGCTTTACAAGGAGCTTGCTTGCACGAAATGACTTCCTGGGAATTTGAGGAACTTTTTTGGTTTGCCAAACTGAATGTGAAATCTGGATCAGGAGCATCGCCCTTTGTGAACTCCAAACAGATGTACTGAAACTCTGTGCAGCCGACTGTGCCAGCATCAAACCCAGTAAGGATATCAGATAGTTCTAGGTCAGTTTCAGAATTAAGTGAAGTTCTGGCTTGATCATGGTTTAAGGTTTGCCTTACATAGTCGTGTCTCTCCCCAGAACCATCACTATTCTTGCTTCCGAAAAGGCCGAGTCGCCACAGGTCTTTGCCACTGAGATCACGACTATCATCAGTCGTTGAGACACTCGCTTGGATTGAAAATGGTGTCTTCTGTCCAGGAATAACATTACGTGCTTCATATGACCAGTCAATGTTGTTGATCGTATCTCCTTTACATCGCAAAGGATTGCAAGCTTTTAACACGCTACCTTCCGGTTCTGTTTTCAGGGTGAAGGTGGTAGAGGGTGACGCACCCTTACTGAGTTCAACACAAAGATACCCGGCCTGGCTGCAGTGTACAGAGGTTAGGTCATGCTTGTATTCTACACTGCCAAAGTCCAAGATATTCCTAGGTCTTAGAGTCATGTCTTCCTGGGTTGGAGTTAGCGTTTGCGTCCTTAGGGCAAGTTTTTCATCTGTCGATGGGTCGGGAGTGACGTAAGCAGATAACTGCCACAATCCAGATCCTGCAACACCCTTCGTATTTCTGCCAGGAGTTGCCCGGACGAGAAGTCTAAGCTGCTTAGCTGAGCCCTCTTGGATTATATTGTTACGTAATGTTGCAGACAAGCCACTTAACGTTACATCTGGAGAGAGAGATAGATAACAGGCAGACAAGTTTAAAATATCACCATTTGCAGGAGCCAAAATACAGTCGGACCTTGTTAATAAGAGGTCCTTTGGACTTTGCATATTACCTTGTTATAACAGGAAACTTGTATTATCAGGAACGAAAACCAGAACAAAAGATTGAGACCTGGGGCCAATTTCATGGCGCTGCCAAGCACAAAAGTTTGCTTAGCACAGGATTTGTTTGCTTTATAAAATGGATTACAAGCCAAAATTATACGCCAACTTGTGTTCTTTGAAAGAGTGGGAAAATACATTTCAATACACATCACTAACAATTTTGGCTGGCATTCCATTTTTGCAAAATAAAGCAAACAAATCCTGTGCTAAGCAAATTTTTGTGCTTAGCAGCGCCATGAAATTGGCCCCTGAACTTGTTCTTGTTTTAAGCAGAATGTTGTATTATCAGTGCTCTTATTATTGAGGTGTAACAGATTTTAAGAATCTTAAAAAGATGCAAAACTGATTTTTTAGTGCGTCCATTACCTGCTGAGCATTCCACTTCAATGCACTCGGTGATCATTTCTCCCCCGCCGACAACCTCAAATTTAAAACTCGGCGAAGGGTTCTCTCCCTGGGAAAATTCGGCACATAGATGGTTGAATTCTGAACACCCTAACGAGCCAATGTCAAACTCGGTACGCACATTGCGAATTGACAATGGGAAGTTGCTCGGCAGTGATGTAGCGGCAACTCTGGAATCCAGTATCTGTTCGGAGTAGTTAAGACGAGGCCCCATGCCTTCACTGTTTTGGCTGGCATAGAGGCCCATGCGCCACAGCCCTGAGCCGGAGAGTTGCCGACTATCTGACGTGGAGACTGTAGCATCAATTAAGAGAGGGCTTGGTTGGTTGATGATTGTGTCTCTTTCAGTGTAAGTCCAGCTTAGAGAATCCACAAGGACACCTAAATAAGAGTGAAGTGGAAATGGCACAAAAATATTAAAAACACAACCCTTTGGCTTCCACTTTATTAGCAGAGACGACAACATTGCATATAAAACAAGAGCAATTTGTCGCAACACTCTTGGACAAGAAATTTTCCAATTTAAATCAAAACCCTTTTAAATCCAACATTGCATACTTTATTTTATCACAGTACTGATTATAAATGACTAAAAAAAGGGTAGAAATTACACCTAAATTGTAAAATGTTTGCATCTCTGTATTACTAGGGTACATCTCTGCATTGTTTATCCCACAGTGTTTATTTCGCAAAAAAACATAAAAATAATGTTTCAAATTTGTCAAAATTATATGGTAAATGACATACCTCTGCAATTTACAGGCTGGCACTGCACCAACACACTTTCGTCTGGTGATGCCTGCAGACTATAATCAACACTCGCTGCTGGATTTCTACTCAATCTTGCGCAAATGTGGCTGACAGATGCACAACTCGCACCCACCATGTTGTAATTCACGTTGACCGGTCCAAAACTGACTCGGCCGCCCGGAGTAAGGCTAACATCCGTCTGCCCACCGACGAGTGTTTGGAATTGAGGATTGATTTCTGGTCCCTCCCCTAGTTCATTGTTACTTCCGAAGACATCCAATTGCCACAGGTTGGATCCCGCAAGACCCGATGACCCAGGGGACGCAACGGCGGAAACGTTGAATGTTAAAATGTTAATGGATCTCTCTTCGACAACATCACCAATTACTGGGGACGACTCGACATCGATGATTTCTACACCTATGGAAAAAGTACCAAACAAACTTTTATTTTTGTTTTTGTTTGGCAACTTTGTATTAAGCATAGAATACAATTTTGTTGAAATATGGAATGAAGATGTTGTTGAAATTATCCTGTAAAAGACACATTAATCAGATGATCCTACTCAACAGTTTTATCTTTAAATAAATAACAATTTTAAATAAACAAATAAATTGTTATTTTTATGATTTTTTTCTCTTCTTACCAGACAAACATGGACGACGTTGGCAGTCTACAAGAGTTGGTGTCCCAGCCTTTGTGAACATGAAAAATGGTGGATCAGGAATCCTTCCTTTCGTAAACTCAAGGCACAAATACAGATAATCTGTGCATCCCACTCGGATCAGATCAAACTCGGTTCCGACGTTTAGAAGATTCAGAGGGGCGCCAGCCATGAGTGTCTCACTCGCTGTTGGTTCTTCCAAGAGTTCTCTTTTCAAGCCAAATCGATCTCCAATTCCATTTTCGTTGCGACTGGCAAACAGATTGAGCTGCCAGAGACCCTTGCCTTCCATGGTTCGAGTGCCCTCCGCACTTTGAACCATGGCGTGGATTTCCATTCCCGTTTCATGGCCCAGAACGATTGGGTCGGTGTCGTAGAGCCAGTTCATGGACTCGAAGAAAACACCTGCAAATTAAAAAATTAAAGTTCCTTTTTAAGTTTACATTCTGGAAAAAACTGCTTCATGATGTTATTTAACATGTTTTGGTGCTTTCTATGTGATTAAATGTTCTAGGATGTTTTCAGTATTTTACATAATGAACCTTTCAGTGCTTTCCTATAGGTCGTATCGAATAGCTGCCGTCTTGTGGGGCAGTGTCTTTGTTAAGGGCATGTATGGTTGCACACTTTGTGCTTATATTATTGACCAATTCAAATACCAAAAGTTGCCCTACAAGATGGCAGCTATTCCATTATCAGTTTTTAATTTCCATAAGAAACAATATCAGCTTTATACAGGGTTTGAAATTTGTCACTGAAGGGCATCTCCATCTGTGTATTTGGGAGTATTTGGGAGCGGTCTATTTTTTTCACTAGAAAATCCAAAAAAAATGTGGGGAAATTATAAAAGGGCAATTCCATAAATTCAGATTTGCATTTCAGAGACTTTAAGGGCTTGTAATACTTCACGTATTCAAGTTGTTTGATTTTAAACACAAGTTCTTTAAGCATCCTTGATAGAAGTGTAACTTCTGAAAATCCCATTGTGATCCCATTCTCAACAAGCATAATGGGTAAAAAAACAACCTTTTTTTAAACGTACCTCGCTTATTGAGAATGGCTTTACAATCAGTTTTTCAGGAATTAAACTTCCATCAAGGATGCTTGAAGAACATGTGTTTAAAATCAAACAACTTGAATACGTGAAACATTACAAGCCCTCAAAATCTCTGAAATGCAAATCTGAATTTATGGAATTGCCCTAAAAGCACTAAGGCCAAGACCACCAGGGTCAACAGAGGCTATGGTTTCTTGGCCTCCATGAATTATTTGCTCACTTACCATCACAATCTAAGGGCTGGCAACTTGTGAGGCTGCTCTCATCTGGTATTGCTTCTACAATAAAGTCCACGGACGCTCTTGGATTCTTTCTGAGAGAAACGCAGGCATAACGAACTTGTCCACAGTTCCTGCCCGTCATGTCGATATTGAAATCCACATCTCCGAAATCGAGGACTTCACCAGGATTCAGTGGGGTGTTGGACTGTGGACCTGTCAAAACCTGCTGCGTCTTTGCATACTGCTCGCCTGATCCATTTGGATTGCTGCTTCCAAAAGCCGACAGTTCCCAGAGACGATTTCCAGTTATTCCTACGTCGCTGCCGTCGATGGCCACACCCATCTGAATGCGATTCTGTGATCGATCATCAACCACAGAGCCAGATTTGAGTGTGGTTTGCAATGGGTTAAATGTAACTGCTGTATTAAAAACAAAACAGGACACTTTTCTTCAGTTTCATTTTTCTCAAAATGAATGAATTTTAGCTCAAATCAGTTCATCAATGCAATAAAAAATATGATCTTTTATAAATTAACGTCATCCAAGCAACAAAAGAAACGCAAAATTTCTTCAGAATTTTTTTTCTAAAGGTTTTAATTAAAATATGAAATTTCTTTTATAATTAAGGTGACATTGAAATAATCCCTTAACACCTTCATTACTCATGTCTGCATAAAGCTTCCGTGAGCTCAAATTTCCCACTCCCTGGATGGCTGCATTTATTTTAGTCAGAAAGTAGAGAAATATTTTGCATTTCTTTCGTTGCTCGGTACAAATAATGATCTATGATGATGATCTCACCTGAGGAGCATTTTCTTTCCTTGCACTTTATTAAAGTTGGTTCCTCACTGACAGTAGAAAAGGAAAATGGTGGTCTGGCTCTGTTGTTCTGTGCAAACTCAATACACACGTGTGTCCATTTTCCGCAACCGATGGCACCAATATTGAACTCAGTAATGCTGTCGTTAAAAACCAGTGGTCTGCCTCGTTCATAGGCCAGACCTTCTTGTTCGTCGGTGAGAATCTGCGATGTGGAGCTGAAGCGTTCTCCTTGTCCGTCAGGGGTTTGGCTGCCGAAGAGAGTCAGTTTCCAGAGTTTGCTGCCGGAGAGGCTTGAAAAACCCATGTCAGCCATCGTCACATTGGCTTGGACAATGACTGGGCTCTTCTGACCAAGAGTAACTTCGGTTGTTTTGAGATCCCATGAGAGGCTTTCAGCATAAATACCTGAAATTTGAGATAATAGCCATTTAGCACATTTTGCCTTTGAAGAGGATTCTGCTCGGCTGGGGACGTGAGCCCATTAATTTGACAGTGTGATTCTACTGTTGTAAAAACTCAATTTCTTTGTTGTCACACAATTTAAATATGGGGTGAGAGAAAAATTATGTGGTCTTCATTTAGAACTGAACCAGAGACCTCTGAAAATCTAGACAGATTTTCTGTCAATCAAGATACAAAGTGTTTTTCTCGGGATATAAAAAATTAAAAAAAACAGAAGTATTATGCGACTTGAATGTGCAATTTACCTTCACAGTTTATTGGTTGACAACTGGTCAGAGCACTTTCATCTGGCTGGGGAACCAGTGTGAATTCAACGTTTGCCCCGGGGTTCCGACTCAGTGACACGCACATGAACCCTACTTCTGCACAGCCGAGACCCGTCATATCGAAGTTGAAATCGGCAGTATCAAAATTAAGTTCTCCACCATCTGCAGGAAGATTCTTGTCCTGCTGTCGCTGATTAAGGACTTGCGATTGCTCGGTGTATCGAGTGCCTGTTCCATTTCTATTGTTGCTGCCGTATGCAGAGAGAAGCCAGAGGCCGGTTCCGGCTACACCAGTATCAACGCTCTGTGTCTGTACATCCATTCGGATTGGATTAATGGGCCGATTGTCAACAACTGATCCTCTTCGCAGTGTTGAGGTTATAGGTCTGATTGCAACATCTGAAGGAAAAAGGTAGGAAATGTCATATTTAAAATTTGAATGACAAATTAATTCATAATAAATGTATGACATTTATGATATTTAGTGTACAGCATTTAATAACTACATGTATAATTGGCAATTTAAAGGCCCATTATACAATTTGCCATAGTCCAAAATTTTACTTATTTTATGGAAATGGTAAAAAAACCACATGAATTTATTTTTGTCCAAGATTCCAAGATGGTTCTTTCTGTAAAACATTAACGACGGAAAATGGTTTTTAAAACAAATGTGTGCACACACATTCACTTAACACAAATATAGTTTACCAACATTCTTTTTCGGATATGTTATGCCCCAGAAATCTGTAAGTTTCATCTTGCAAATGGAACATTGGCCTTTAAGCATAATCTACTCTCATGGAACTAATATGGGAATTACAAATAAATGTACATTCTACAAACCGTTTAAGCATGTTCTCTCTTCGCAACGGATCAGAGTTTGCGTCCCCGCCTCAGTGAAGAAGTAAAACTGAGGTGAAGGCGATTCCACCTGGCCAAACTCGACACACAGATGAGTGAATTGAGAACAGCCGACTGCACTGACATCATATGTAGTACCGGTATCGTTGAAATACAGAGGGCTACCAACTGGGTTATATTCTAACTTCGACTGACTCCGGCTTAAGATTTGCTTCATGTAGTTGAAGCGTTGTCCCTCGCCCATGGCCGATTCACTCCCGAAGAGGCCGAGTTTCCATAACCTGTTTCCGGAAACGGTATTCCCCATGTCGGCCATTTGTACAGTAGCATCTATGAAGAGGGGGCTGTCTTGGCCAATGATGAGTCCGACTGGCCGATAGCGAAAATTTAATTCTCTTGCATAAACGCCTGTTGATAGAAAGGTACAAGTAATGACACTGGTTAATATAACTAGTTAATTTTTGCACCACAGGTATAGAACAGCTTATTTTGCTGTAATTAATTGCTAATTAAACTTTCAATGAAGGAATAACAGATTAATCTATTGTTTACCTTATATCATTTGCAATAACCCAAAATGTCAAAGATGGTACTTTAGGAAAATCAACAACTGAAAGTGTTTATTTAATAAAAAAACATGAGGAGTTTTAAAGTTTTCTGAAGCATTGATGCATCTACGCAGCTGAAATTTCTGCAGGCTAGTTTACCAATATTCTTCTTTAGTTGTGTTATGCTCTTATTCAAGTAATCTGTAAAAAGAAACACAAAGGTCCAAGCATAAACATACCTTCACATTCCACTTCAACGCATCTTGTTAGGCCATCCCTGGCAGACAGCGAGAAAACCACTGATGAATCAGGATTTTTCTCCAGCTGCAAACAAACGTACTTCACCTCGCTGCAGCTCAGTGCAGTCATGTCAAAATTGAAGCCAATTGCACCGAAATTCAACTCTTCGCCCGCATCGACGCCAAGGTCTTGCTGCGGATTATTCAGAACTTGGAGTTGTTCGTTGTACCTCCTGCCACTGCCGTCCATGTTGGAGCTTCCGAAGGCAGTCATGCGCCAAAGATCGTCGCCAGAAATGCCAAGATCTGGGCTGAACACAGATGGTCGTAGAACAAATCTGTTGGTTGGACGCCCATTGACGATACTTCCTCTTATCGGTTCAACTTGGAAGTTTTCTAAATTCAACACTAAAATGAAAACAAAAATAAACAAAAAGGGTTAAAGATTTTTATTTTTATTTTGTTAATTTTTAATTAGGGTTTGTTTTGCCTTTACCCAATGCAATTTTGAAAAAGGTTAAAAGTAATTGTGCTTGTATTTTTTCATATGCAGTCATTTTCCAAATAAACACATTTTTGAGGCATATCTGATTTAATGAACGTTATGCATTTCAATTTTAAAATTATGTTTAAGTCGCTTATAAATAATATTTCACTGAGTAAAGATGGCAACATGACTTTTGGAAGAAAATCTTTATGCTTTAACTAATTTGTACAGAAGTGTTTGAAGTACTAACCTGATTCACAACTGCTTTGTTTACAGGAAATCAGTGAAGTTGTATCAGTCTCGTATAATAAGTAGAACTCTGGTTCTGGGTTGTCGTCGCGAGAGAATTCAAGACAAAAGAACTGAAACTCTCCGCATCCAAGCCAGCCTACGTCAAACTCGGTAGCCATGTTGGTAAATTTCAGCGGTAACCCAGAGACCATTGGCGTCGCGGCCTTATCGTCGGTGAGAAGCTGGTCATTTGGTGCATATCTCCGACCGGTGCCTTGTTTGTTTTTGCTGCCGAACAGCGACAACTTCCAGAGATTAACACCGCTGACGTTTTTGCCTGTCGGGGTAAACTCGACATTGGCGTCGAGAGTGACTGGACTCTTAAGGCCAAGAATTACTTGTTCAGTGTCGAAATTCCATTTTAATTGGCGAGCGAACACAGCTGCACAAAGAAAACAGATAAAGAAATCTTTAGCTGAGGAAAAAAAAAACATAATCGGGATACAAGCCTTATTATCTTGTTTTACAACCTACGGGGTGCCAATCAGAAGTCCCAAACCCAGGATTGTTGTTATGCCATGGTCCCAACTTATTTCAAAGGCTTTCCTAACAATAAATTAGGACTACCCCAGCAATAGTTAGACCAGCTCTAAATTACTGCAATCAGGACAATAACACTGTCACTAAATGAAGATTGCATAGTCCAATTTGCACAATAATAAATGTATTGAAAAACTATACAAATACAAAGCTACAAAGACCATTAAGGAACGTTCGTACATAGTACGCACAAGATACTTTTTCATATTACAAGTAAATTTATCTCGTACGTACACGACATAATTTGCAGGAAAAATTACAATTGAATATAACTGGAAATTGACGACTGGTTCCAAATGGTATCAGTTGGAACCAGTTGGAACCAGTCACCTAACTTTCCAGTTACTTAAATGAAATGTTCTCCTGTTAAAATTTTTTCACACCAACCTTACCATCACATTCAAGCGGCTTGCACTGAGTAAGCACTGATTCATCAGGAAGCGGCTGAAGAGTAAAAACAGTAGTTGCCTCATCCAGCTTGCTGAATGTCAAGCAGATGTACTTGACCTGCTCACAGGTCAATCCGGTCATGTCAAAGTTTAAGTTGATGGCTCCGAGGTCCATGGGTTCAAGAAGCTCCAGCGTAATATCACGCTGTGTCTCGGACAAGACCTGAGATTGTAAGTTAAATTTTTGTCCAGCGCCTTCGGGAGAGTTGCTACCGAAGGAACTGACTCGCCAGAGATTGTGGCCGGCCGCGCCAACGTTCCCGCCGTCCACTGTCATTGTCAGGCTGAATGGGTTGATGGGACGACCGTCTGCCACTGACCCCAACACAAGTTCTGTTTCAATCGCTGTAACTTGTGATACTGCAGGGGGAGAAAAGAATTTCCATTAATTTACAAATTTTAAATTAGCACATAAAAACCTTAGATGCTGAGGCTTTGTATTGCGTCAATTATCTTTTCATTTGTAAATTTTATCACAAAAGAAAGAAGTGAGATCCAATTAGAAATTCCTCTATTAGGTAGCAAAAATAGGGGGAGAAATAAATCGTGCAGGTTTTTGCAAGGAAACCAATTTATATATATATTTTTGGTGTTTATTTTTTATGTTGCATGGATATTAGCGACCAAACAATGTATCAAACAATATTTGGTGTTGTGATCTGGCATTGCACCAAAGATACAAAGTTTGTTCAAAGATACAAAGACAATTTGGATAAATACCAGAAATCATATTGTTTCATTTATAACATCGATGTATTTTTTTAAAAACAATGGTAGACCAAAATCTAATTTGTTTAGTACTCTAAAACAAAAATGATAATTTTGTTTTACCTGCTCTGCAAGTAGCCATCTCGCAAAGGGTCAAAATATCATCATCATCAGTATCCTCAAATACGGAGAATGTGAAATCAGGCATGGCCTCATCTCCCTTTGTTAATTCCATACACGCGTAGTTGAATCCATTGCAACCTATGGCGGCAATGTCAAATTCAGCCATAGCCTCTGCAAATTTGATGTCTCTGGCCGTGCCAGGCATGAGTGGCATGTCGGCATCAATCGGTTTCAATGTTTGTCTCACGTAGTTAAATTTCTCTCCCGTACCGTCCTCGTTCCTGCTGCCAAAGATACCGAGACGCCAGAGCCCGGTGCCCGACACGTCACGACTGGTTGTCGTGTAGTGTGCAGTTGCCATTATGGCAAGTGGGTTGGCTTGTCCAGCTATGACAGTCATGGCACTGTACCGCCATGTTAAACCTCTGGCAACAACGCCTATGAAAAGAAGGATGCATATCTGCAATAAAAATTTGGCTTAACATTTTGAAGTGTTGAATGTGTTTTTTTTAGGTACAAAATATATGTGATGTGTTCTGTGAAAATGAGTCACAGCATGGGCCAAATGTTTGCGACCATAACTACAAACTACAGTGGCAGATTCAGGATCATTAAAATAAGAACATTCATGGAAATTTTGCCTGTTACCTGGACATTTCAGGAATTTCCATCGTGTGTTTGTATTTTGTTGAGCATGGATCTGCCACCGATTTCCACTTTGCAAAAACTGTGCAAGAAGTGATTTATTTTCGCAGAGTGCATCACATATTTTGGACAACTGTAAACTGATATAAAAAGTACACAAAAAAAAAATCATAAAAATATTTTACAGAAAAGATTCTTACCTTGACATGGGGGAGAGGGAATACATTCTGTAAGTACCTCGTCATCTGGATCGGCACTGAAAAAGAAAGTTGGATTTGCCTGGGATCCCGGCGCAAATGTCATGCAGATGAACTGTGCATCTGAACACATCTTGCCTCGCAAGTCCATGTCATAATTTATGCCGCGAAACCTGAAGGGACTTCTTTTCAGCAGCGCAGTATTTTTCTGATCCCGGGTAAAAATCTGCTCTACAGGCGAAGTCTTAGGCCCTTCTCCACGAGGCCTGCTGCTGGTCCACACACTCAACATCCAGAGATTTCGTCCCCGTATTGAAGTGGTGTCTTGTGAATTGACGAAACCAACCTCTAAGTTCAGCTGAACGCGATTGCTCTGTGATTCTGTTACAGTTCTGACTGCCCCGGTTACTTTGGGAGCGAGGTCGGTTATTATGACATCTGTAACAAAACAAAGAGGGTCCAAGCTTAGACTGGATTCATACTGAGCACTTTCGCATGTAAATTTGATGTGCATCGCTTTGAGATAAAGCGGTGAGGGGGAAATTTGGAGTTTATTGACGCACTGAAAATTACAGAATCACAATAACAAGATTCTGTGGTTTTCAGTGTCAAATTCTCTCCACGCCGCTTTTTCACAAAGCAACACACATCAAAATTATGTGAAAAGGCCCAGTATAAATCCAGCCTAAAAGGGAAAAAATATTCATTCTTTAAATAACGAAGAATTAAATTAAAAGGAATAAAATGAGAAAGGTAACTTTGAAAAAGGTAACTTTGCAATGCATAAAAATGTCCACGTGTAAACTAGAAAGAACAAGATGTCATACTTACAATAAGGACATTTTCGGCAGCACTGTCCATCGATCTTGATGGGCTTTGTACACAGTAAAGTCTGACAACTCTCCATGATGCAATTCGTTGTGGAATTATCGCACGAGCAAGTTGTGCATTCATCATAATGCCACACTTCGCCATGCTGATAAATCTCGTTGAGATGTGGGCAAGGTAACACTGAAGGTGTTAAGGTTAAAGGTGTTTCTTCATCACCTGTGAACCATATACATAACTATCATTTTGCCAAAAAACAAACCTCGTGGTCGAGTTGTTATTTTAACACATGCATAGTTTCTATGGCATGGAGTGACTCGGTCTAGGAGCCTTGCTACTCCACCCCCACCCCTCGTCTCCCAGATGGGATATCAGCTTATCGCAGACTTATCCCACCCAAGCAGTTGAGTTTCCCACCCATTTACTTGGGTAATGCAGAGTAAAATATCTTGCCTAAAGACACAACAGGGCTGTAGTGACCAGGCTTAAAAAACTACAGAAGTTTTGAATTAAAATTTGACGTGCCACCCACAGGACCACAACGCCTCCTAAAGCGATCAATTAAACAACACAAAAGACGTTGTGTTCGCATTCCTTCCCAATATTTTAATGCAACTCTCACTGACTAGATTTTAAAAATTTGCTTCTTTGCATAAAATGACCAGCCTTAGGTACACTCTTTTGCTATAATCAGCACTGGGTGAAATGGGTATACATGAACAAGGGTTATGTCTGAATTTAAACAGAGAAATTATGGAAATGTTTTAACGCATCAAAGATTTTTCAAACATTTTTAAGTGCTGTAACAGCATCTTAGTCACAAAATAAGTTTTTAGGCTATGCTGCCCTTAAAATTAATTAACAATACTTGACAGAATGTGCCATGCAAATTCACATTTCTTGTGTTCATTCACACATGTTCTCTCTCTCTCTATAAACTGTATTTCAACATGCACAATTTCTTACTAGTGTTGCAGTGGGCTCATCACAAGTCTCATCTACAGGGGTGGATCCAGGATTTTGCAATGGGGTGCATGTGAAATGTTTAAGCATGAAATGCTGATGATTTTAACCACTTTAAGCAGAAAGAGTGCAAACAAATTTTTTTTTTGGGAAAAGGGTAGGGGTGGGGCGTGCGCCCCCCACGCCCCCCTGGATCTGCCCCTGATCTACACTTTTTAGAGTTGAATTAAATTGCAAATTTAGATATTTCTGTTCTTATGGCTGTTTTAAATACAAGATGTATTTAAACTTTCTCTATATGCTACATGTATTGTTTACCCTCAGCCATGGTGGAGGAAAACTGCTGCTCATTTTCATTTACAGTGATCCAGAATTAGTTTAGTTTGAGTGTATTTATTTTAGAAGCATTTTGGCTGCGGTTATTGTAAGTAACTGAATTGTTGTATGGAGACTTGTGATGGCCTTAACTGCAACACCCTTTTATAAAACTTGTTCTCTCTCATCACATAACATTGTCATCAGAAGATGCCTATAATGGTGTAATACGTGGACGAAAAAAAGATGTTCCAGAGGTGTATTTTTTTTTTTTGATTTTTGCTCCTTGCTCCAAATTTAGATAGGCCAGGAAATATGTAAACTGGTTTTCACAAACTCCTTTTTTTCGTGTAAAAAAACCCCCTCTTGGCATTATTTTTGGTACTATGCAGGTAAGAAGTAGGCCTACAAGTCTGAGATTTTGCAAATACTGGCACTACCAATTGTCTATTGTGAGGCATGTTGCTTGCTAAGGGCAAAATTTTGTTTTTTCACAAGTCAAGAACAAGGCCCTCTGGGAAATGGGGCTGCCCCAGTTAAATAAAATGAAATAAATGAATAAATAATAAACAAGAACTCAACAAGGATCAAGGACTGAAAACAAACAAATCTGACAGGGGTTTCAACAAGACAAAAAACAGGACAAACAGCTTAAACGGAAAGGAAGAACACAAAACCAACTCAATAAAATCACAAACTTTGGGAAATTTTGAATCACCACGAACCACATCCAGACTTGTCGCAACTCAAGAAGTGAAGTAGCAATCACATAACAAGGCATTTACAGATGAAGAAACACAAGCCAAAGTCTTGGAGAAACAGCCTTGAAACCTAGCAATTTGGGCTGCTTGAAAATAAAAATTCAAATGCAAATAATAATTAGAAATAGGAAGAAAGTTCTTGTTGATCCATCTCGTGTGTAAAATTCATAGAAATTTATAAAAAGTTTAACCAAGAAACAAAAGGCATTGTGTTAAACATTATTGTTAAATAACCCACTGAAAATCGGATAAAAATTTCACAAATTTTGACAAATTTTGTCAATTGCAGCTGTGATGCCTTGTAATATGGGTGCCATTTTGTCGCAAAACTGAGCAAAGGATGACATTTTTGCGCAGAACTCTGTGCATTTGTATGGCAATACACAAAAAAGTTGTACGCTAAAACTTTACTCCTAGCCTAGTTTTCTGACAATATGGCACTACCCATAATTGCCATTCTTTGTTCAGTGTATTCCCTCTTCATTATATAACAATAATGACATGAATGATGGGTTGCTTGCACTTGTATAGCATGATGTCTCTTGTTTCTTGGGGATAGTCCTTTAAACCGTTTCACAATCACACCGGTAAATTTGATTCGCAATGGAATACCCCATCAAAGAAAAACCAAAAAACTTTAAAATATTAAGTTGAAGTCATACCTTGAAAATTGAGTTCCTAAATTTAAAAGTAATTGAAAAGCAGTTCTCTTAATTCCAAATGTACAAATCAAACATGTTCTTTTTGTTGAAATGTAATAATTTTAAAACCGGAAAAAGTTTCAATTTAACCCTAAATTGTTTGTTTTTATGAGATGGATCAACAGGAATACTAAGATAACAAAGAGCATTAATGCAAATAAGATTCAACTGCAGCAGCCAAGACAACTGCTGATTGGCTGTTTCCTATATTTTAAGAAACTTTTAGCCAATCACACAAGGGCGCAAAAAATATACATCTTGATGAACAGTCCAAAATAATTTGCCGAGCTGCACATTTGACTTGTTGACATGAAGGTTCTTTTTAGTACATAATCAATTTTAAAAATTTATTTTTCCACAAAAATGGAATGGACGCTGACAGATTAAATGTTTTGAACATTTCAAATGACAAGTCGATATATTTTGAGTTGCTGTTGCCAAACAATCACAGAACAATTGACAGAAAGGTGGTCACAAGTTAAACATAGTACTGAAACGTGCACATTTCACGTTGCATTCCAGATTTCACACAAATATCTCATGCCAATTATCAAAGCCAAAATGTGAGCTTCATGCAAAATACAATTGAAACATTACACTTCTTTCGCAGTGGTTTGCGCGCCCTTAGTTCATCTGCTCCAACAACTGCTCAACTTGGTAATGTATCCTGCGAAGCGCGTGCGTGACACCCAAGACCAAGGCTGGATAACACTAGACATGATTGGCCAGCTTCCATCACCCGACACAGTAAACATGTCATGACTGTCAGGTGACATGTTTACTGCGCCAATCATGTCAAGTGTTATCCAGCCTTGGTCTTGGGTGACATCTTGCATGCGCTTCGCAGGATACATTGCCAAGTTGAGCAGTGGTTGGAACTATATTGTTCTTTTCAGGTTCAAGATGGCACAGGCCGGAGCCAGGCAACAAGCAAACTATAACATGCAAATATATAAATAAGCACAATACAGGCAAAAAAACGAGAAAAAAAATAATAAAACAAGGTAACATACATGTGAAACAGATTAACAATGCACGCCATTCACTGTACATGCTAGCATGCAGCAAATCAGACAAAACAATAAAAAGAATGCAAACGACATAATTCATTATCAATAAAAATAAAAAATAAACAAAAAGAACACATCAATCCCATGCATGATGATTTCATCCAGTTGGAAGAAAAATCAATATCCAAAATTAAAAGCGTAAAGGAGCAATATCATTCACTTAAATTGTAAAGCTTACTTGTATGTTCAGCATGCAAAAATCATGCAGAATGTTAAACAAAGACAAAACAAAGCTGCATAAAAATACATTCCACACATAATGAAACTGTCTTTGGCATCAAAAACAGATACCAAAACAAATTGTTCAGCAAAGCAACATCAATAATATTTAGCGCCAGCTCAATGAATTTGAGAATTTTACATTTTTTTTAGGGATTTGTTAAAAACAAAACTTAAAAGCAGGAGAGTTTGAAAGGGAAGGAAACGTTTATTTGCAAGAGAGAATTACTTGCAACTGTGAGAGCAAAGCAAAGGAAGAAAACTTGTGCAAAAAATTAAAACAGATTATACCTGAGCTATATGTAAAACCTAAATTTAGCACAGAAGAATAAACTACAGGGGTGAACCAAGGACAATCACAAGCTTGTATAAAAGTGCTGAGGAAAGCTTTTCCTGCAAAACTGAAGATGCTGACAGAGCGAAAAACAAAGTTGGGGGAAAAACTAATTTGCCAAAAGTTGCAACCCTACAAAAAGGGCTTATTTATTCCCCATGTTCTCTTAGTTTTAAAGCCCAAGAGAAAAAGTAGGAGTTTTTTTCTTTTCTTTTCTCTTTTTCTGTCAACCCAACTTCCCATCTGGAACATGACCTTGCCAGCTGGTTCCACCCCTGCTGGCACCACCCCTGGTATTTTGCAATTGATTTGTGCCTTGTCAGCGGGTTGCTGGAGGTTTTGGCAGTGCAGTCTGGGGTCTTGGGCCCTGTGCTTAGGTTAAGGGTTAAGCCTCTGTGATCCCCATTCTAAGTTATTTCACATATGAATGCCTGCTAAGTTTATTTTCTGGTGGCCTGACTAGAAATTGGCAAATTTTATAGAGTTAAAATTTTAGGTTGTTTTTCAGTTTGTAACCTTCTCTCTCTCTCCATAAAGTAATATATTATTAGTATTAACCTTATTTGGAAATGTTTTTCAACAAAGCATCTCAAGCAAACCATTAGAGAAATAAATTAGTTTTTATAAAATAAGGCCAGTGACATAATGATAAGGTCTACAAATTAGTACATTGTGCATGACTACACCTAAATGGTTTAAAGAGAATTTTTCTGAATCCTACGATCTAGTATGATTAAGAAGGTTGACCGAGTAAAGTTTGGAATTTATCCAAGTTAAATAGCTGGGAATTAAAGTCAGAGATTAGTAGTAAGGTCACGTCAATTTAACACCTGTTTCTCAAAGAAAATTCCTATATTCAAGCAAACAAATTCCAACACAAGACCATTTGTAGTGTTTTTTTTGCAAGACTGAGCAACCCTGACCAGCAGCCGATTTCACGAAAGAATGCGCAGCTTGCGCAACTTTTGCAAAATGGCGCAAGCCCCATAGCTTGCGTGTAATTTTTACAGGAATGTTGCTCAGCCTACGTGAAATCGGCTGCTGTACTAGTTTTGTATTGCTGAATAAGGGAAACCTGGCCACAGTGCCCAACTGCTGAGCAAGCACTTTATTGTCAGCAGTCAGTTGTGGGTGGGACCTCAATGCAAGTTGAATCCCGCCTACTTATGAATATGCAAAGTAGGTCAATGGGTGGGAAGAGTTCAGTTTGGAACTTTGCTTGCATGCAATTTTTTTCTGTCATTGTGCAGATTTTGTTACTCATCATGTCATTTAACAAACTGGCACACTTTTGTTTCTTGGTGAAACTGGTAATAATCTCTTAAGTAGCTACTTCCTTGTAAGTGTTAAGCATTTTTTAAGGATAATTTCGATGAAAAAAGTATGACTTGTCTAGTGCATTTCATTTGTCATATTAAACATTGCAAAAAAACAAAACATGTTTCTGCCAAGTAATTTTGCAAATTTAGTGTTTGATGGCATTATTGTCTGTAATGTTTCCATCCTTTTGGTTTTAGTTTTATTGTTAAATTTAAAAGTTTAAATCAAATTTATTAAAAACAAAAAACATGCACCATCACACATTTTAACTAGATACACGGACTACTATAGTTCGTTGTGTGTTATGATGAATACAATTTTTTTAAACACTAATTACAGAGTAACAAAGGACTGGGATGGAAACATTACGACTCATGCACAAAGTTACTACACTTCGTTAACTTGAAATAAGTAAAAGCCCGGTCACACATATGCATCAAACGTCAAGCGTTGCGCGCCAAGTATAGCGTACAACGTTAGCATTTAGAGATATCTCAATTTGTGGACATTTAAAGGCATAGGCTCGTCAGCAATGCGCGCGCGCCAAATTCGTGCCACGAAATATGCAGCTCCATGCCCATGCTATGGAGCTGCGTATTTCGTGGCACAAATTTGGCGCGCGCGCATTGCTGACGAGCCTATGCCTTTAATCCTGATTCCTGAAATGGATATATCTCTATAAAGAGATCTATCTCTTTTGGGAATCAAAACTAAGATATCTACAAGTACATGTATGTTTCGGGATGTCTCGAGAAAGAGATATCTCCTAATCCAAACTTTGCACGCCATTTTTGATTTGCAGCGCTCAGCATTTCACAAATTATGTGTGTCCAGACCTTATCAATATATAACTGATTATCCAACAAACTATGTTAACGTTTTGATGCCTAGTATTTCATTTAGTAAATGGAAATAATTACGACAGTTAAGTCCTCGTGTTCAAGTATACCCATTCACAATGGAGTGGTATTAAATGATAAAGCCTCAATTTAATTTTTACCCCATTTTTTAAAAAATTGCTAAGGCTGTATGAAAAGCAAGCCACGGGGAAAGGCAAAACATGCAAAACACTCGTCTTTTTTTTTCAAACTTACATCAAATTAATGAAGGTCATGAAAAATGGGTTTAATTTTGAATCAATGTCAGACGAAAAAAGAAAATTACTAATCCAAACTTCAGTTTAAACTGAACTAAGTTGAATTGTTAACAGGGTTATCATAAAATAGTACAATACCAATAAGTCATCTTGGCCCAGAACAGTAACAACTGAAGGTACCAGAGTTTTATATTCTTAGCTCATCTGAAATTGATTCAAAAATGTGGTCCTGCAGTGGAAATGTAAGCATGCAATAAAACTATAGTACATGTACTATTCAAAATTTTCCGAGGATTACCTACTAATTTTGATGTAGTTTTTCTAAATGCTGGAAATTCGCAAAATGATGAAGTCAGTTTGTAAGACAATAGGCCAAAACAAATATTTGCCGTAATGATTATTAATTTTTACTTCTAATAAAATGTTCCTTAAGCAAATTTTGAGTAGTACATGCGTATTAAAAAAACAAAACAACTATCACTGGAAAAAGGTAGTGTTTTTCAGTACTTATTTGACACACAAGTAAGCTCCTTTGAACATCATCATGCATGAGATTGAGTTTTTCTCCTAGTAAAAAAAACACAAAAAATTAATAAATAAATATATAAAAATTAAGAAACAAAAAGTACTTACTTTGGGCATTGGTTAGCGTGTACACCGCAAAAAGGACTGATACGACCAGTAGTAACCGCCTGTAGCGGGAAGATTGCCCTACAAAGCTATACATTTTGTACAATCTTTGTGGATCGACTCTTTCAAAAAATCAAAAACTGCCTGGCCTCAGTTCAAGTTCCCTAGCTGGGGCTCTCCGACAGACACAGGTGCCACTGGTTTTATCCTCCCTATTATGGGATAGCTGACATGAGGGGGTCAGTCTTTGGACCAATCAAAGCTGTCAAACTTCCTCTGGGCTATTGCATATTATGGAGGCCAGGCTGGCTGCCAGGCAGATGTGCTGAAGTTACCACATGCTAATACTGTACCAGTTGGTAGAAAAGTTTCAGAACAGGTACTCAACTTCCAAGTACCAGATTCCAATGTCCCTGTCAAGTCAGCACTTCATAGTGCAATGTCTGCAGGTCAGCCGAGTCATGCAGTTTTTTTAGGGGAGGGTTAGTGGGGTGGAAGGGGGGATACTGCTGTAATAAAACTATGAAATACTGACTACTGTCTTCAAAGAGTGCTGAGACACCGATTAATTAATGACTCACATCATTTCCTTTTGTGTCATTAAGGTATGCAGTTTAGTGCATGTGTGTCATTAATTAAAGGCATTAGGCCTATACAACATAAAACTGGGTTTGCTGTCATTTTCGTAACTAGATAAGACAAATGGGGTTACAACTAATGCTGTACAAATATAGGAGCTGAAAAGAAAAGACAAGAAAATGTTTGGTTTGGTTCCTTGGCCTTACTTTAATAGGACAGAGAGAGAAGGGGTAATGGCCGGGGTGGGGAACTTTCACATCACAGAATAGACCCTATTCACCATGCATTTGAATGGTTTAAACGGGTCTCCTGGATCACTTCGATTGAATGCAAACTGCTGATCGGAAATGTGGGGTACCGTGGCCGAGTGGTTTGGGTCATTGACTCGCAATCACAGGTGAAAACTTAGGGTTGTGTGTTTGAACCTCCCCCCGGCTGCGGTACCTGTGCCCTTGAGCAAGGCACTCAACCACACTTGCTCCATCCTTCAGAAAGGATGTAAAGCCGTTGGTCCAGTGTGTTAGGTAACGGTAAGTTGGTAACGCACTTTAAAGATCCCAGAGCATTCTTTCGTGAAGAGCAAGGGGATTCCCCGTTATCTCTGGCCATTTCTAATTTCTAATTTTTCATGGGTTTCATCACGCTTCGAGTGACAGTGCAATGGGCACTTTAGAGGAATCCTTGGTATGAATACCAGAAAGAAATAATAATAACTACTTATGCGTTCCTTCAGATCCAGGCTTGGAACGCAAACGTAACCGACACCTTTCCAATCAGCAATTTGCATTCTATAGAACGGATTCAGGGGACACAACTGAACCATTTAAACGTGTGAATAGGGTCTTTTATATTAAGAGTATAAGACCATGGCGTCTGTTTATTGATATTCTGCTACTCTTTCTAAGAACACAGTTTGACATACAATTTTGGCTGGTTACAATTTTACGGAGCAAATAAATTATGTGTTAAGCAAATTTTGGTGCTTTTTAATTAACGGGGCCATGCTTATAGCACAACATTTATTTGCTTTGCAAAAATTGATCACCATTTTGAACTGCTTATCAACCACGTGTCAACTTGCGAGACTGGGATGAAAATAGCGGACTCAGTAAGCAAGTTCACAAGTCTTAGTTATCACAGCTGTAAGATCACTACACCTTTGGGAAACTTTCACTGAGAATGACTGTCTGGATTGGACAATTTTTGTCTCATTAAAATTTATCTGGTAAACTTTAACAGAAAAAAGTAACAATTTTTCAAAGAAAAGTAATGCACCTATCAATTGTTTCCCCCCCCCCCCCCCCTCCCCCCGCGCTGTCCCACCCTGGGGCATAAAAAATGTGACCAAACCCCCACCTATGTGCATTTTGCGCATGTTTTGCACCCGAGGGTGGGGATTTTTATCACCTAAATGTTGCCCCAGGGGTGGGGCAACTATGCTAAATGTTGCCCCCGACATTTGCCATGAGAAAGGAACGCTAAAACCAAGGTAATCCCGGGGTAAAATTTTTCTGTTACTCAGGTAATTTTGGGATTAATATGCCATGAGAAAAGGCCTTTGAGGTCCCTGGATAAGGCTGAGATAAGCAGCCAGAAGCTATTAACCTAAAGGTAAGATTGAAAAGTGCATGGATTGCAGGAAATATTGTCTATGTTCAGGGCTGATTTCCCTTGTTGGTTTATTAAAGTTTTCAGTATTAAGCCGTGACTAATTTTGGTAAAACCATGGATGAAGGAAAACTGGAACCGCGCCTTACATGATAAAAATATGTAGAGACACACAAGAGGCATGATTATGTTGTAAATGAGTACAGATTCATATTTTTCATAGTGAGGAAACCCATGAAGAATTAGAAATTGGAAAGAGCCAGAGACACCTGGGTATCTCCTCGCTCTTCGTGAAAGAATGCTCTGGGATCTTTAAAGTGCGTTACCATTACCTAACACACTGGACCAACGGCTTTACATCCCTTCCGAAAGATGGAGCAAGTGTGGTTGAGTGCTTTGCTCAAGGGCAGTATGGGGAGGGGGAGGGGGGAGGGGGGAGTGGGTTGGGTGGTTTCGAACCTTGCAACCCCAAGTTTTTACCTGATTGCGAGTCAATGACCCAAACCACTTGGAGAAAGCTTGAGTATTCTCCAAGAGTACATTATGCCAAGCATGCAGAATTCCATCCATCCCCAGTGAAATGAAACTTCCGAAATTCCTGTCATTTGCTGATGTGGCCATTTTGGATTCCCAATGCTGCACTGGATGAACTTTATCCATGAACCATGGAGAAAAATGCTTGCCAACCATTTTTTCAAGTGATCAATTTGATAATTAAAGGAGCTCAAGCAGGTACATGTCCATGAAATTCCTCAGGTGCCTGAACTAGAAGTTTGAATATTTTTCTGTCTCCGAAAGCTTAACATAAAGCCGAGTTTGAACTTCAAACGGAAGTGAAGGTGAACACAATTTTGATGTAGGCCTAAATCTGACATTACACATTTTGCGGTAAACATTTGCGCAAGTTCAACTTTCTGCAAATTTGCTGTATGAAAACTTATTTGCTGTGACATAAATTCGCATTCATGTTTGCTTTATGAACAGGGCTTAACAATGCATCTATATATACCTTTATCTTCAAGCAAACTTGAATCCGTGGTTTTGATTGGTGGATCCATGGCAACCAACAGTGTGATAATGTTTCATAATACTCTTTCGATTCTCATACTGCACTCTGCGTAATGCGCCATGGTATTCCAAGATAACAGCGTCCCTCCGCATATGCGCGGATCTTTAACCTCGTACAGAGTGCGCGTGTTATTAGTGCCTTCGGCCTAGTGGGATATGGGACGCAGACGCACTACATAATGTCGTATTCCACCCGCGCTCGTGGGATAAAAAAAAAGAAGTTCTTCCCCTCCTCTCAGGACAGGTGACTTGTAAGGGCTGGGGAGATGGCCCAAACTTGTCACTGTGCTGGAAAGGAAATCATCAAACAGTCCAGGGGCCAATTCATAAGGCTGTTTAGCAAAAAAAAATTGCTTAATAAAAAAATGTGTTTGCTTTATTATAAAAATGGGATAGCAGTCAAGATCTTGTGCAGTGTGTATTACAATTTTGCTATTCTTGCTAAGGGTGTGGGATGTGCAGCATACCCCTTTTTAGGTGATCGGGCCAACAGCCCGATCACCTATTACTCTCGTACGATTTCTTTGTCTTTTTTTAGGTGATCGGGCTCAACCCGATCACCTATTGATATCGTACGATTTCTTTGTCTTTTTTTTTTTTTTTTCTTCTTTTTCCACTCAAACGTTTCCAGAGCTTTTCTTCGAAACGGTTCAAGCTATCAACTTGAAACTTGGTAGGAACATCAACCCCAATGTGAAGGTGTGCATACAAGTGTGACGTCACCGTGACGTCATCGGGTATCAAATTACAACAAATAAATGACCAAAATATGCATGTTTTAAAATGCTTCCGTCTGGAAAACCACGTGACTCATGATCTTCGTATTTGGCAGGTTTATATATCAGATCATGGCCAACAATTTTCTTCGTGTGGGCATTTTCATTTGACCCTTCCTTCTGGGGTCAATTTGAGGTCAAAGTTCAACGAAAACGAAAATCTCAATTTTTGCACTTATTGAGCAACAATGCCCATCAAACCAAGCTGAATCTTTAACAAACTAAGTACAGGCATAGGTCCTATGGCAGACTTTCACCAGCGTGTATAATATTATAATGGCATCAAGCGTGACGTCATCGTGACGTCATCAAGTATCAAATTACACCCCCAAAAAAACCCAAATATGCATATTTTAAAATGCTTCCGTCTTGAAAACCACGTGACCCAGGATCTTCGTATTTGGCAGGTTTATAGATGACATTCTGTGCTACAATTTTCTTTGTGTGGGCATTTTCATATGACCCTTCCTTCTTGGGTCAAATGGAGGTCAAAGTTCAACGAAACTGAGAATCTCAGTTTTTACACTTACCAGCAACAATGCCCATCAAACCAAGCTGAATCGTTAGTAAATTAGATACAGACATAGGCCCTACGGCAGACTTTCACCAGAATGTATAGTATCTTGATGGCATCAAGTGTGACGTAATCATGACGTCATCAGGTATCAAATTACAAAAATTCAAAGGTTATTATTTCCAAAATTCATATCTCAAGAACCGTAATAGATACTTGAACAATTCTTTCACAACATGATAAGTCTAAATGAACTGAACAAATCATACGATGTCATGACCCCTGTGTGACGCCTACTTCCGGTCCAAACCGGAAGTTGTTCGAAAATGTGCATTTTTTAAAGCGTTTTGAATGCAAATAGATTCAAAGTGGTAGTGAATTTGACCATATTTCTACGGAACGAAATGTTTCCACACATGTGGACTTTTTTACTATACCATTGGTGGCGTCATCACATGGACGGTAAATACGTAATGTGGTGTCAAAATACGCAAATTTGGAGCTGAATTGTTTAAAAATGCTGTATCTTGAGAACTACAGCAGATATTTGCATGATTCTTTCGTCACATTTAAGAACTTGATGGTTATTAAATTGTTGAACAATTTGTGCACAACATTGTGACGTCATGATATCGTCACAGGTGTCAAATTACAAAAATTAAATGGTTATTATTTCAAAAATTCATATCTCAAGAATCGTAATAGATACTTAAACAATTCTTTCACAGCATGATAGGTCGCAATGAACTGAACAAATCATACAATGGCATGACCCCTGTGTGACCCAAACCTCCGGTCCAAACCGGAAGAGGTTCGAAAATGTACACTTTTTTAGCATTTTGAATGCAAATAGAGCCAAAGTGGTAGGGAATTTGACCATAGTTCTACGGAACGAAATGTTCCCTCACATGTGGACTTTATGACTACATATATACCACTGATGACGTCATCACGTGCACGGTGGTTACGTAATGTGGAGAAATTATTTGTTGAGTCCCTTGATAATTAAGCTAACTCAGTCGTTTGAGGGCGTTATGCCAAGCCTCCACTAATCTGACGATTTGCGCCCATATATAGTGCTCGACTTCTAATAATAGAACTTGTATCTAGGCAGCCTGTCTCGGGTCAGAGGTCATAATGTATCTTTTTAGGGAGGATGTCTGGGCCACACGGCCAATGATATAAACGTACGTGTGCGCGAGTAGTGAATAAGTCAGACAGACGAGAAATAATAAGCAGGGATTGATTTAGAACCGAGAAAATTGGACTTTTGAAGATATAAAACTGCTAGTTTCCGTGGCATCATCGCCAGGAAAGTTGAATGAACACTTGATAGCACAAGGAAATTTACTTTTGGTGACTTAGCTGTTGTATCTTGGGTGTAATCATGGTATGTACGGCTAGCCTTAGTCGGCGAACCAGAGTAAATATGTCTTCTCCCCGAAAACTGTGAATGTGACATGCTGGAAATCGTTGCTGTGTTGGAAATAAAATGGACATGGTGGACCGCAACTCAACTTGACTGGAGCGTCAGTTTATTATAGATGCAATTGAACCCCAACTCCCCACACGGCGATATACTACAGTAATATGATCTCAAATGAACAAATCTTTAGAACTGTAATAGATATTGAAAAGATTCTTTCACCACATATAGGCCGAGGCCTACATGTCAAAACTTGTTCTTCAGTAGATACTTGAACAATCTATGCACACAATAGTAACGTTATGATGAGATTGACAATTATGACGTCATCAGATACACAATTTTAGCGTTGAATAGTCAGAGTCATGTCTTGAGAATTCCAATACTTTTTCAACATCAAACAACTCAAGTTTTCAAACAATCTCAAAACTGTGTCGTCATCATCATTTCAATGTTTGTCACCCGATCACCTTGCGTTTGTAAAAAACACAAACGCGAAGCTCTAGTTTTTTTTTTTCTTTTTCTTTTTTTTTTTCCACTCAAACGTTTCCAGAGCTTTTCTTCAAAACGGTTCAAGCTATCAACTTGAAACTTTGTAGGAACATCAACCCCAATGTGAAGGTGTGCATACAAGTGTGACGTCATTGTGACGTCATTGGGTATCAAATTACAACCCGAAAATGACTAAAATATGCATGTTTTAAAATGCTTCCGTCTGGAAAACCACGTGACCCATGATTTTCGTATTTAGCAGGCTTATAGATAAGATCATGGCCTACGATTTTCTTCGTGTGGGCATTTTCATCTGACCCTTCCTTCTGGGGTCAATCTGAGGTCAAAGTTCAACGAAAACGAAAATCGCAATTTTTGCACTTATTGAGCAACAATGCCCATCAAACCAAGCTGAATCTTTAAGTAACTAAGTACAGGCATAGGTCCTATGGCAGACTTTCACCAGCGTGTATAATATTATAATGGCATCAAGCGTGACGTCATCGTGACGTCATCAAGTATCAAATTACACCCCCCCAAAAAACAAAATATGCATATTTTAAAATGCTTCCGTCTTGAAAACCACGTGACCCAGGATCTTCGTATTTGGCAGGTTTACAGATGACATTCTGTGCTACAATTTTCTTTGTGTGGGCATTTTCATCTGACCCTTCCTTCTGGGGTCAATTGGAGGTCAAAGTTCAACGAAACTGAGAATCTCAGTTTTTACACTTACCAGCAACAATGCCCATCAAACCAAGCTGAATCGTTAGTAAATTAGATACAGACATAGGCCCTACGGCAGACTTTCACCAGAATGTACAGTATCACGATGGCATCAAGTGTGACGTAATCATGACGTCATCAGGTGTCAAATTACAAAAATTGAAAGGTTATTATTTCCAAAATTCATATCTCAAGAACCGTAATAGATACTTGAACAATTCTTTCACAACATGATAAGTCTAAATGAACTGAACAAATCATACGATGTCATGACCCCTGTGTGACGCCTACTTCCGGTCCAAACCGGAAGTTGTTCGAAAATGTGCATTTTGTAAGCGTTTTGAATGCAAATAGATTCAAAGTGGTAGTGAATTTGACCATATTTCTACGGAACGAAATGTTTCCACACATGTAGACTTTTTGACTATACCATTTGTGACGTCATCACATGGACGGTGGTTACGTAATGTGGTGTCAAAATACGCAAATTTGGAGCTGAATTGTTTTAAAATGCTGTATCTTGAGAACTACAGCAGATATGTGCATGATTCTTTCGCCACATTTAAGAACTTGATGTTTATCAAATTGTTGAACAATTTGTGCACAACATTGTGACGTCATGATATCGTCACAGGTGTCAAATTACAAAAATTCAAAGGTTATTATTTTTAAAATTCATATCTCAAGAACCGTATTAGATACTTGAACAATTCTTTCACAACATGATAAGTCTAAATGAACTGAACAAATCATACGATGTCATGACCCCTGTGTGACGCCTACTTCCGGTCCAAACCGGAAGAGGTTCGAAAATGTACACTTGTTTAGCACGTTGAATGCAAATAGAGCCAAAGTGGTAGGGAATTTGACCATAGTTCTACGGAACGAAATGTTTTCACACATGTGGACCTTTTGACTATACCATTGGTGACGTCATTACATGGACGGTGGTTACGTAATGTACGTCAAATTACGCAAATTTGGAGCTGAGATGTTTTAAAATGCTGTATCTTGAAAACTACAACAGATATTGGTATGATTCCTTCGCCACATTTAAGAACTTGATGTTCAACATATTGTTCAACAATTTGTGCACAAAATTGTGACGTCATGATGTCGTCACAGGTGTCACATTACAAGATTTCAAAGGTTATTATTTCAACAATTCATATCTCAAAACGGTGCAAGCTATCAACCCCCCAGCTATGGCGGATATGCAGGGAGGAGATATTAGTTACCGGATTAGTGTATACAGCAGCCATAAGCTATAGCGCAAGTAATGGCGTAAGTGGACTTGCGCAATTGCGTAAAGTTTCGTGAAATCGGCTGCTGAACTTCCATTTTTGCCATTCCACAGGTGATAACAACGTCTGAAATTCATCACAAATTGTTCATTTAGCCCGATCACCTGGCGTTTGTAACAACAAACGTCATACCTCTAGTATTTATTTATAATGATACCTGCAAGTGCCGGCTCTCTGCTGTTGTCAAACATGATGGTCTGATTCAAACATATGCCACTAAAGAAACATTTCGATTGGAGGGGTGGAAGAGGGCACCCAGGCACAACCCCCCCCCCCCCCCCCCCCCCCCCCCCCCCCCCACCCCCCCACCACCCCCCTTACCCTTGGAATGTTCAAATGTAGGATGCAATAGATATCCGTGGGCATTGACAAAGTTGATTGCGGCAACTAATTTTGCGTGGCGTCGGCTTCATTTTTCAAACGATAACAGCGTTTATAAAGCCCCAACCGGCAACAACCTTTGACCTGTGTTCCCAGAATTCAAAGCAAAACCCTGTGTCGTTCGTTTTGCATCTTCTGAGGGCTTCCCAGGTGTAAACCCCTTGTTACACGGTGTAAGAATATAGAATGCCCCTCATGATTTAATTAATTCTTCATAAACGGCCGAGATTAGATGAGAACAGCGTGAAGGTAGTTAAGTTGTTAGGCCCTACATGTTTGATTAGCTCATGAGCACCTTAACAGGCAGCTGGGGCTGCATACTCCTCAGTGAGCTGTGAATGTACAAATTAAGGAATGCTATTAAGAGCCCAATGACCAGGCATAATAATGTGAAGCACTACATAAATATCCACATTATTATTATTAGGCCCATTTTTATGATCCCAAATATTGTGTGCCAATAAACATAATAACTGACCTAAGCCTAAATCAGAGCCAGACCATATGGAGAATGTATCAATTTGCACGGCACTGTGCAAAAAATGCGGCCATTTTGGCTCTCCTGCTGGCTCACACCCAATGCCAATCTCCTTGCAGAAATTTGTGGCTGCTACTACTGCCAGCTACAGACCTCAAAGGTCAAGCACAGGTCGAAAATCAAGAGTTTTAACAAATGTGATCAGCCACCAAGGGCAGATAGAGTCACCCTTGGCCTTTTTTTTGGCATGGTCTTGAGTTTAGAGTCCATCACAAATCCATGTGGTTATACCCAATTAGAAGGGATACAGTGTTGTTCCAGGAAAATATATGTTTTTGGTGGTTATTGGTTGGATATATGCCCAATTCAACAGTGCTCTTGTAATGTCCATTACAAACCTTCACAAGTCCATCACAAGTGCGCAGCTAGGTTATTTCAAGTCACAGACTTTTAAGATGAACTACAACAAAGGCACTCTTTTGTGCTTTTTCCTACTTTAATGCTTGTAACTGTTTTTTTTTTTTTAAACTACCATGTGGTAGAATTGTGTGGTAGAATTACAAAATTAAGTCCAATGGGGACACGCAGAAAACTTATATGTCCCTGTTAAGTTATTGTGTCCACAATGTTAAACATACAGGCTGAGAGGGGCCACAGAATCTTTTTGCTAGTTAGACCCCCTCCCCCGGGGGTGCATGTCCCCCCTCCCCCGGGGGTGTCACTCTGTATGCTGGTATTGCGGACAGACATGAAATATTCCCATCCCCTATTGCGGATGCGTGTGCCGCTTTTGAAGGCAAAAACACCCCTAACTCTCAAAATAACTAATCAAAGAATATTTTCACAGCATTTCTGATTCCCAAAGTGATGCCCGGAGTCTCATTTAGGCTACCGCAATATTTACAAAATATATGGCTCTTTATTTAGAAAGGAAAACAAGAGAGGGCCTGTTGCTGGAGCGTGCATTCTAAAGGGGGACCTATTTGCTATTTTGTGCTTTTGAAGGCAAAAAAACACCCCATAACCCACATGGGTTCATACTGACATACGAGTGATCCCCCAGGGCCTAGCCATGGCAGTTTTACAGAGCTGTATTAATATTCCTGTGAGTTCACAGTAACTTTCCATAAGGTAGCACAAGAAAAACATCCAATGGGATTATGCCTGTAGTCTGTCTCGTGAAGGACCTGTGACTGACTTGTGATGGACTCACTACAACCTTGCAGTTCAAGCATGGAGCTTTTTATAGCTCCCTGGTTCAAGGGTGTATAGAAGTGAAAGGAAGAATCCCACAAAAAATGTACACTTCAGCAAACTGCCACTCAAGAAGGTAAAGGTAACTCAGAGGACGAGGGAAACTAATTCATTTGAGCTGATGAGCATTTTCCCCCAAGTGGTTAATTGTTAAAGAGTATGTGCTTTGCTGGCAATATTATACAGTTAATGAAGACGAACAGAGTAGCTGAGACCTGGTCAAACAGGGTTTGTGAGTTTGTACAAAAGTGTCAACTAGCCACTGAGACCTCAGGGTCAAACAGGTTTTGTGAGTTTGTACAAAAGTGTCAACTAGCCACTGAGACCTGGTCAAACAGGTTTTGTGAGTTTGTACAAAAGTGTCAACTAGCCACTGAGACCTGGTCAAACAGGTTTTGTGAGTTTGTACAAAAGTGTCAACTGCACTGAGACCTGGTCAAACAGGTTTTGTGAGTTTGTACAAAAGTGTCAACTAGCCACTGAGACCTGCATGGTCAAACAGGTTTTGAAAGTTAAAAGTGTTAAGTCAAACTGCCTTTGAGTCTCAAGTCAAGTCAAGTCAAACTGCCTTCGATTCTCAAGTCAAGTCAAGTCAAACTGCCTTCGATTCTCAAGTCAAGTCAAGTCAGTGAAAATCAACTCGAGTCCCAAGTCTCGAGTCTGAGTCTTTACAACACTGCTGTAAAGATCGAGGTGCCAGTGAGAAGCAAATGCAGGATTATACTCATTTTGCATGAAACAACCTCCATAGCAACCGTGGGATCATGTGCAGGATGTGTAAAATTGTGTAAAACTTGTATAAGTCAAAAATGCTTTTTAACTCAAACCAAAAATCCCCTTCAAAGTATAACAATCTATCTCTATCAAATGACATCACTTCTTAAAGATTGCCACGTGCATCAGAATCTTGCGCACATTTTTGTAATGCACATCAGTTGCATCCTAGTTTTGAACAAATATTGAGCAATGCACACTCATATTTGGAACATTTCCATAACAGCATCATGCTTTTTATTCATCATGCTTTTATGTGCGTACGTGTATCCGATGGCATGTAATACACAGATGTATTTTCCTTGAGGTTTGAGTTAACAAACATTCACTGTTAGCACACTGATTCAGAGAAACTGACTGGGTGCACTGAATATTCATTAATTTAAATTGAATCACATGTGAACTGGTTTTGATTTTCAAATTGTTTCTGGCATACACACTAGCATATCAGTGAACCTAGACAAATAAAATAATTTATAACAATAAAATTACATCAAAGAAGGAAGAGTTTGTGAAATTGAGTGCAAGGCCATGAGCTTCACATCCTATTACTGATAAGAATTCTTGTGAATTGATGTGAGGCCACAGTAGGGCACAGAAGTTTGTTTATCCTAAGAGGCTAAAAGAGACAGATTTATTAGACTGCCACTGAATCTCAACTCCACTACTTTTTCATATCTGGAGACAACAAAAAAAGGTCCAACTGTTATAGCCGCTTTCAGAGACTTTTTAAACCACTTGTGAGTTTCAGACACAGCCATGTTTGATCAAACAAAAACAGTATAATGTCACAACGATGTATCCTAGTATTAGTTACGTACGCCAACAATGCTAACAAACAACCGTGCTTTGTGCATGTTCACATTTGTTATGGGCCCTCAATCCAAGCGGCAACTGGACTGGACATGAACTTAGTTCTAACACTACCTAACTTAAGTTAAATCTTAAATATCTTAAGTTAAATCTTCCCCATCCTCCCATACACAGACCAGGGGCCAATTTCATAGAGCTGCTTAAGCATGAAAAATTGCTTTTAAGCATAACAAACTTTGCTTCATAAAATTAGGTTACCAGCCAAAATTTCATGAGATTGTCATGGTAACGAAAAAGTCCTCTAACACTGGTCATACAATGCTTCTATCACATGAGGATTTCACTGGTAACGTTCCCTACTGAGCAAGAGTTTTTTTTGCTTAAGCAAATATTTGTGCTTAAACACCTCTATGAAATTGGCCCCTGTTCAGATACAAATGAGATATGACGTATTCAAACAGGACTGGGTTACGTCTGTTGGACTGAAAACAGACTACAAGTCACAGGCTTTAATCCCTACTTCCAACGCAATATCTGGTATGATGCCTAATCACCATTAAAAATGAAACAACCAAACTTGGCATGAGAGAAATATGTTGCATGAGAGAAATATGTTGCAAGAGAGCGCAACTGGGCAAAGTAACCAACGTAATATCTGGTATGGTGCCTAATCACCATTTTTCCCTCTCATTTGAAGTTTGGTTGGTTCATTACATTTTGTTGTACATGTATTATAAAGCAGCCCCCAAGTCTACGGCAGCATTGAAGTTAGACCAAATGTGAAACTGTCCGAACACTTTGCTGGAGGGCCAACTTGAGTTTAAAAAAATATAGGGCCTACATTATAGCCATTTTATAAATGGTTAATTTGCTCAACACACTCATTTAAACCCCAAACTAAAATTGTTACTGGATCATAAATTTATTTTTATCAAATTCACAAATTCATATTTTTACATTTACAGATTCACATTCTAGATGAACCTGTCTAGAAACAAAAGTATAACGGAATACTAGTAGTAAAAATACTGCATCATTCAATATAAACCATCTGCTGAAACGGCCCCTGAACACACTAAACTATGAGAAGCCTTTTCTTCAATAATACCAGGTCATCCCTGAGACCATAAAAATGCTGAAATAAGCAAGTTTTCCTTCAACACTGAGACCTTCAACTGACGGGTTTAGGGTCAAAGGCTTCCAAAGTTAAAGGTTTATGAGCCTGCAGACTAAATTCACACCCCAAGGTAGAAGTATGAATTATGACCAACAAAATTTAATTGGACTGTTCCTAACAGGGGTCCTGCAAAGTGTAACTTTACTCAGTTGCACATATAGAGGCCCGTTTACAATCGATTCGCCTTTGCCGAATCGAACTCCGCAATTTCCAAAAGGGCGAGTTGAAGCCAGGTAGGCGCTAAGTGTAAACGAAAACAGATTCGGCAATTTGAGTGTCCTTGGGGCGGTGTCCACTGTGTGGTAGATTTAATTGACCAATCTGGCACCAGTCCTGCAACACCTAACAACTCACACATGCACTGCAGTTACAATTAGTAGTGGCTTCATAGGGAAACCTGAAGGAGTATACCACTGTGCCTTATAGCTCAGCTGGTAGATAGAGCACGTGCTCAAAGTGTCAGAGGTTCCAGGTTCAAATCCTGATGAGGAACATATAATTGTTTATCTCATCCCAAGTTTGAGTTGCAGCATTGTGACTCTTTCCGCGGATTGTTTTTGTTTTTCTTATTTCAAGAATTTTTAACAGCATCATGCTTTTACAAAAAGCATACAGCCAGACTTTTCCTGACTTGAATTTTACTGAGACAATGGTGCACGTTTCTCCCCAGCCGATTTTATGAAAAATTGTGTAGCTGGCACCACAAAAATGTTGCTGAGCTGTGCTATTTTGCTACACAACATTCCACAAAACTTGATTTAGCTGTCCAATGCCACAATCTATCAATCCACAATATGATGGTGAGGCTGAAAACTGTATGAGGCTGAAACCTGTATGTATGAGACTGACAAGCAGGGCTTGGCCTCCATGGTGCTACTCACTGTGACTATGCACAAACAAGTGGAATGCATATAATGAAAACACTTGCAGAAGTACCTCCATGCTTAAAATCATAGGAAAGTTGTATGGTTATAAAAGTGGCTTTAAAAAAAAAAATCGCTTTTACAGGTAATCTGTGTCTAAATACGCTTCATGTGAGTTGTCATGTTTTGCAGTTTGGCGCTCGGACTCGAGAGGGTGCATATTTTACATACTTCACGGCGTGTTGGAGTCGGGAAACAAGCGTTTAATCTTGATCATCCATGCAACTTTTGCATATAGCCGCATTAGCTGCAAAGTTTATCATTAAAACTGATTGTGTTGCCAATGTTAAAAAACAAGTGCCCAGGATTCCCATGAGGGTTTTATATCTGGCAATACGTAGACTGTAACAATTTGTATTAAATCAGATGATAATTCCAAACAATTCTCCCTTTAAGGGCGCAGGCTCGTCAATGCGCGAGGAAAAAGATTTTGCCACAAAATTCACCGCACTCCATACTAGTTGGGCAGTCATACAAACGTACATACAAACAGACATACGCGCGCGATTCGACTTGTCAAGCGCGTCTGCACCGGCCTCCGGGATCGTAAGAGCATGGTGAATTTCATGGCACGAATTAGCTCGTCGTGCATTGATGAGCCTCCGTCTTTAAGGCAGGCAGTCAAAGGCCCAAGTCAATCTCGACAGGTGTTGAAAGCATGGACACAGTTTTTCAGTGTCGCAGGAGTGGTTGACAAGTTAAAAAGTCAGCTTTGCTGCTGTCTTCAATGGTTGCCGACGTGTAAACATGTCTACGGAGATGTATAGTTTTTAAATTTAATAATTTGTCTTTAAAACAGACATTAATGGGTATGAAAAGATGAAGCATATAGAACAACATAAAGAAAACTGCTGAACTGATGCCATTGCAGACCAGCCTAATTTTGCCACCTTATTTGGTTATCCCATGGTTATCCACAGGGGGAGCCAGGGCAAAAAGGTCCAAGGGCACCTGGGACTCCAAAACCCCAAGTCTGTTCCTCAACACATGCTGAAACCATGGAGCTATGCTGAAACCATCTGCAAGACCTGAAAATCCCACTAGTCAGCAGACTAAAGATCATGTATTTTCCCTTTTTGTCTGACCTCAGCTGCTAGAGACCTTAGGTGGTTACCCTGGAAACACCCTTGGGAACCCTTTCCTTCAAGCCCTCTGGGCAAATGGTGAAATCATTAGGAGAGCAACAAGTGCCTCTTGCTTAGCTTGCAATAAGAAGGGATTGGGGTTCATACATGAGGGGCAACTGCAAGACACGCAAGCCTGTTGACTATCTATTGGACATTGAGGGCGCCCACAGAGTTTAGTGGTCATGCCTTTTGCTTGATTGTCACTAACTTCCAATTGTTGCTGATTCAAACAATTCCTACACCAGTACAGAGACTTAGGCCTTATAATTTGTCACCTTGTTTGTTAGCAATATGGGAGAGCCACCAAATAATGAATGAGTTTACTCTTTAAATATCATTAGTTTTATAAGTGGAAGTAATTTATGCCCATCATTAGTTTTACTTCTTATCTGCTACCCTCCTCTATAATTATAAATGTCTAACATGTATTGTATTTTTGTCATCATCACTGGTTAAAGTGAAATGAAACTGTATAACGTAAAAATGACAATTTCAAGTCAGTTCGACTTAGGGAGTTAAATTTTAGTGACCAAGGTTTTCTACATTATAATCACCTCGGAAATGCAAGATTTTTACTTCACTTTAGCCAGGATCTCCAAAATTATTGTATAGATGACCTGCAAAATAGATAAATGAGTAGTTTATCACACCAAATCTTCTAATTTTAGGAAATAAGACATTTATTTTAGTACTTCAAACTCTGCTTCTCAACTGAAGAGATGTACACGTAAACCAATACTGCCAATTGAGACTGAAAATTACCTCATTATTTTAGTTTTAAAAAAAAAGACAGATGAACAATTCCATCCAAGGGTGCAATCATATATGATTAACACACCTCTTCATCATTCTTGCATTAAAATTGAACATCCATATGTATCAGTGTTGTAGTCGAGTCAGCCTCGAGTCCGAGTCCGAGTCACGAGTCACTTTCCTCGAGTCCGAGTCCAAGTCACGAATCACTTGTTCGCCAAATTAATGAAACTGAATCTGCTATATTTCGTTCACATAATATGTGAAATGATGACATACTCATGCGCTCCTTGCTGGCCTGGTGGGGCAGTGTACATATTCACGCATCGGACTGTTTTTTCTCTCACAAGAATCCTGTATTAAAAGCGGGCAAATATATATCTTTTTCCTTTTTTTGTAATATGTGTCACCATGTTCGAGTCCGATTCATCATGGTCTAGTCCGAGTCCGAGTCCTTTTCGAATGTGTCTTGAGTTGAGTCCAAGTCACAAAAATTGTGACTCAAGTCGGACTCGAGTCCGAGTCCTGGACTCGAGTACTACAACACCGATATGTACCCACATTTGCCACAAGGTAATTTATTCATTTAAACGTAATGAACAAGTTTAACGACTTTTTGCATGAAACATATATCTTTTAGGTCCAACCATGCATGGAGGTAGGAAAGATTACAAAACAATCAAAATTTTGAAACCATACAATCAATGTATCTACATGTATAGATGTTGATATATTGACAATGCAAGTTGTTACTATTCTTGTGTAACTATTATTTTTCAAATTATCTGTATAAATATGATATTTCCTATGGTAAACATTGGAACAAAGAAGATTATAAAAGTCAATTCACCACAGGTCAATGCCTAACTTGGTTGGCCAGAAAGGGGGTGGAGCTTCCTTGTGGCTTGCCACAGACAATATGTTAATTAGCCAGTCAATCATCACAAGGTCGCATACATTGAAAGTGGGCGTGAATACATTACAGAGAGGGACTGCCCACAGTTTCTTGCCTGTGTGAGGTTATCCAAAGGATATTTAATAAGGTCACTACACAAGGTTAGTTGAAATTCTAAGTTTGGTTTAAACTAACATCATTTGTAAAATATCTGGCAACTTTATTCAGAAATTTTAGCTTGAAAAATAACTTGTTAAAGGTAGTCTACTAGTTTGGTAATTACCCCTTCAAAAAATGTCTGAATTATTATCTAAAAGCTTACTTGTTATCAAGATGGTAATGGTAGTAATCCTGTGAAATTATTTTGTCTGAAGTCCCCCCATTCATGAGAAAAATTACAAAACTATTCGAATCTCCAAAGATTGCCTGTAGGCACTTTTTGGAGCCATTCATTCATGCACAAAAGCCATGCTTGGATTTTTCTGGTTTTCCAGAGTATTACTGCATCTATGTGGCTAAAATGTCTACAGGGTGGTTTCTCAACGTAGGCTTTCAATTACCGGTACCAGTGAAAACTACAACGTTTTTAACAGTTTACCAAACTTAAATCATGTTCTCTTAAAGGCCCAGTGGATCATTTGCAATGACCCAAAAAGTAATCGACGAGTTTACAAGGGAAAAGTTCTGAAAGTAAAGATTGTATTAATAGCAACTACCCAATGAAAGGTTTCCGCTCAAAATGATATAATTTTACTAGAAAATAATCCGTAAAGATGAAATTATTTAGATCGTTTGCAAACGATTTACTTATTTTGGTTCGCATCTACGCGGTCCAAAATGCATGGGCGCTGTGTACTCCGTGTGCGTGTTCCAACGCGATGCATTTTTATGGATCGCGCGCACACGCAGTATGTGCGCCACAGAGTGCATGACGCCGCTCACATAGTACCCGATCAACTGAGAACGAATATTTGAAACACCCCACCAAGACCAGGAAAATGCATATGGATTTTCATGTTTTTTTAAAACGTGGTACATTTGACAAAGCTGAAATTTTTTCGGATGAGTTTGTTGATGTCTTTCTTTTGATTTATAATGGTTTTATTCGCAGAATCGCTCAAAAACAGATCATCTACAGGGCCTTTAAGTAGAACTGCAGTGATTTTAATTTCGATAAATCATTTGCAAATTTATTTTTTTGTTTCCTTTCTAATCGTGTTTCTAATTTCTCTAGTCAAACAAATATTTTTCCTTCCTAATTCCTTTCAACTTTATCTTTTGAACCATTCTCCTTTTGCATTTTTCTTTCTATTTTTTAGATTTAAAAATATAAAGAATGGCAAATATATGTCATGCTTTTACTTTTTTTTCAGATAAAAAGATATCAAGTGTGAGTGACTGCAGTTTTTTCCAATAGTAACTTTTATCTGCAAAATGAGTTTTTGCTTTATGCAATTTTTACAGAAACTGGTACAGTGACAGTCAAGGCACCTTTCCATATGAACGTTTTCAGTCCGTTTTGCGTGTGTCTTCCCTATACCTCAGCATGGCAGTGTGCAGATGCAAAACGGACTGAAAACGCGCATAAAAAGGCTGCTTAAAGCTGCACAAATCAAAATTTCTTTTCTGTAGAATGTAACTCATGTTAAGAAACATTCTACTCATCCCTCATCATCACCACCTTGTTACCCTTCTTACCCCTCATCCCCCACCTCTGCTCCACCCGCAACCATCCCCTAACCTCTGTTCTCATTCCACCCCCATCCTAGCCTTGTCCAAGGCGGTCCCTGTTTTTTTGTTTTTTTCTGTATGAGAGAATATCAGGCCTTGAGCCACCGTGCATTCATACTAACCCGTACGGCAACAGACTTCGCTGCGTACATGTACAGTACTGCTGCTATTTATGTTTTATCTTCAGCGGGCCTTCTTGAAGACAATCCCAAACCTTTGATCAAGGCTACCCCCATCCCCACCCTTATGTAGAAAGCCATGGCAATGAAAATTAAATGCAGCCTCACAATACACAAAATTCAAAATTGAGCACCAATAGTACATCCCTTTAACCCAGTGCATGTCTTCTGCCTTGACAATAAACCACTTTAATCTTTTTTGCTGACATGTTAACTGGCAGACCAGGGGTACAGGTTAATAAGGCCCACCCAAAGTCCCTTGAGTCACGAAATTAAGCTGAATTCCAGACAAATGTTGACTGCCACTATAAATCACTCTACTGGGTTGCACACATTCTGACAGCTGATTGGTTCGCTGTTTATTGTTTTTTCCTGGGGGAGAACAGAGGTAACCGTGGCAACTGAAACCCCATTAAGACCTTTAAACCTGTATCCTGGACAACAGTGGAAGTGGTGGTGGTGGTTGGTGGTGGTTGGGGGAGGGGGGAGGGGGCAGCCATGGAGGGAAAATTTAGCTCCACAGTTTAGTTTGGGTCATTTTCTAAACAGACCTATATACCCGTTATAAGACACAAAAAAGAAATGCAAATTATATGCTCTAACCAAAAGATCAAAGGCTGAAAGATGTAACATATATATCGGTCAGTAACATGTTTAAACACAACTTGTGGCAAGGCTGACTGCACCAGCCTCCAGAAGAGCCGCTGAGGCAGGGTGAGCCACTCTGCCCGCTATGAGCTTCTGCAGGTGCAGCTCCAGGCTTCAGCTCATCCCACACAAGTTCAAAATTGGTGGTTTTTTTTAGAGCTCTTATAACTACATGATTTTTCCCAGAAACAGAAAATGTCACATTTCATTGTTGTGGGAATTACTTCAAGCAGGTCTACTTGAAGTGGAACAGTCTTGAGAGCGATTCCAAAGTGGTTGATCAATCAGTGCCTTATTATCCATACGTTTACTGTATTCGAGAAACTTCTATTCTGAACAAAAATTAATATTTTATGAAAACTGCATTTCTTTTTTGCAAGAGTATATTTTCCTACATTCCTGTTTTCTTTAGATTTAACTCCTAAACTATTTTTGAGGGAAATTTCCAAGGTCCCTCAATAAGTGGGAGAGAAACAGAAGCTAATTGATGTGTGCATTAAAGCTCCATCTTTAGGCAAGTTTAAGCAGCGAATTTGACAAGTTTGTCCATTGTTTGGGGAATTAATTAGTCAAACATTCGTTAACTTTAGTTGCTGCTCAAGCTTATTATTATTTATATAAATTAATAAATGGTTTCAGTGGCGGATCCAGCCTCATTACAATACAGGAATATAGAATTCTGGGGGTCCGACCTCCTGAATTCCATTGTATTCCTGTATTTTAATGAGGCTGGATCCGCCACTGGGTTTGGATTGCAAATCCAACAAAATATGAAGGGAATAACAGTCCCTTTTTTTCTTCAGAAAACTGCCCTAGTTAAAGAATTGGAAACTTTGACAATTCAGCCACAGAGTTGAAGGTAAAATGGAAGCGATGGGTTAAAAGGTGACATTTATCAGCCAGGGTTGCTCAGGATTCCTGGGCTCACCTTTATGGTTGAGTTGCAATGTCAGTGATTTGAACTTATTGCAAGAGCTGCACTTCCTTGATAAGACTTTTTAAAAAAGTCCAGTGCAAGGTCTAGGACAAAGCAAACCCAGCTCTTTTTATTCCTTCACAAATTAAAAGTGATTTTGGTAAGTTTCATTTATTATAAAAGAACTTTTACCTGAAGCCTAATCTTGTGGTGTAAAATGACAAAGAAACAAAATATTCTCCGTCTAAAATTAAAGCCTACATACGGGATTTACAAGGTCCCAAAATTTTGTTTAATCAACCACTTGACCAAAACAAATTTATCAAAATGGAAGATAGAAATGATTCCAACTGTCCAATGCAATGATTCCGAGATGATATACTTTTATTAGAAAACGATAATTATAGATGAGTTTTATAGGCCTATATAAATGTGTGCGCGCACACATTTTTTTTGTTAACAAGGGAGTGCTCATGTTAATGAAACTAGGCCCCTGACTGTCGAGGCATATTATGGTTTCGTTTTCCGTGCAGTATACCCAGCCTAAATAAGATGTTGGATTCACACAATTTCTTGCATTTGCAAGCATGAACACAGTTTTTCATTGTTTTCTTGGAACGTAGATGAGGTACTGAGCCGACTTATACACAAGCTGTTTTTTCATCATACACATCCTCAATCACACATGGAGATTTGTAACAGTTTGGAAATCTTGTAATCCAGCCTTAAAATTACTCCTGAATTTAGGAGGGTGCCTACTTTCAAAATTAAACGCTGAAATATAATTTTAAAAACAAACTAGAAATAATATTTAACTACACTAATAAATGGTCATAACCAAAATGCAATGTATGGTTTGGTTTGGTTTGGTTGATGAAATTTGATTACCAGCGAAATTAATTTTCCATCTGTACCCTAATTTGTTTGTTCTTGAACTACAGCATCTGAAAACAGGAAAAATTAGCAATATCAAGAAACTAAAACAATGGTGACCCTTTGCTTGGTCAGAGATTTGAGCCACAGACAAGGCCTTCTTTGTTTCCTGAACCACTTTTTCCACCAGTTCAAGATTTTGACCTGTAGGCCTATTTCAATTTTGGAACTTAACGGTGTCCAGTATATCTGCCTAACTTTATACTAGATTTACTGGGGTGGCTTTGGTTTGCCTAACTTTGTATACTATGCAATCTGCCTAACTTGTGTATTCTTGAAACAGAGATACAGGCAAGTTAATGGACACTTCAAAATATGATTATTCCACTAATGAATATCAATCATTCCAGTTTAAACGATTGCTGAAACAGTGTGTAATTTTCTTTTTATTGCAGAAATGACTAACTTTTCCTCACTAAAGCTTGTAGTGTTTTTCATTATGGGGCACTCTGATGTTTGGGCGAAAAAAGTCTTCACTGTTGAATAAGAAATAAGAAACACTTTACACTTTTTTTGCACCCGAGAACATGAGGTATTGGTTGTCTGTCTTGTACAAATTTGCCTAAGTGGGATTCGAACCTGAGTTCATGATTTAAGATACCAAAGCTCTACCAATTGCACAATCCAAGCCCTGCATATTGGTGGTAATCTTGAAATGAGATTTTAAATTGTTTTTAGTCATTTTTGTCGAGAATGACAAAGGTTTGAAAAATAATACAAGTACAGGGAAATTTCACAAAATTAGCGAAATCACTGGATCCACCAAAAAATATAATTTGAAAATTTGTTTCAGTAGTTGTCTTGGTAATAGCTCGTAGTGAAATTTTTAATACACATTGTCCATTATAGACGTGTAACAAACATACATCTGTCCTTACTCTGTCCATCTCACACACCACCCACGTTGAAACAAGCTCCAAAGTACAGCTTTTAATTAAGTCAAAACAGGATGAAACCTGTCCACCCACAATGAAGTTAAAGTTTTGGTTTCGGGAAAAGAAACAAATAAAATGGCAACAAATTCCGTGCATTTTGTAATACCGGGACACAACAGGCTTTCTCAGCAGGCAAGAGGTGGGAGTCACTTGTGTTCATGATGGGAGGTATCCTTAATAATTATTTTATAATAAGCCCTTGTGAAGAAAAGAGGGTATTGAATTTGAGGATGTGTATCAGTTTTACTTGATAAAAAGTTGGATTAGATTATCCAAATGTTTGTTTTTGTTCTGTCCTGTTTCAGACCCTCTCAGGCGCGGATCCAGAGGGGGTGTTTTGGGGGTCAAAACCCCACCCTGCTCCGACACCAAAAAATATAATGTAATGCATTTTTTGCGTGTCCGCCTGTCCGAAACAAGCAGACATAAAAATATGATAGGCAAAACCCCTCCCTGGTGGCAAAACCCCCTCCTGGAAAAATTCCTGGATCCGCCCCTGCCTCTGTAACAATTTTCAGATTAAACTGCAAAATTTGTTGTTGTGATGTGTAATGATGATTAATGACTGCTGAGTGCTGACTGAATTAAAGTTAAAGCAAGTACAAGGTGTTTTCTGCTGAACCAAATTTGACTTGTGCTCAATAACTTCACATACCATATTTTTCAGTCCATCATGGCATCTTTTAAACAGTCTTGTAAAATGGCGATGCCACTGATACAGTTCCTCTTTAACATTTAGTCTCTATGCGAGTAGGCCTACATCAATTTGAGCACACTTTAATTTTTTATAGAATAAATTTTATCTCATTAACGATATTATTTTAAAAGGCTTCAAAATAATAAATACAGCAAAATGGAAAAAAAATGATATTGATATTGATATTTTCTTGGGACTGTCTTGTGTGGAATTAATTTTCTAAGTTTAAACAAACACCAAATACATACAAATAAACTGCAAGAAAATCCCATTTTCTTGGCCCGGGGATCCATACAGAACGAAGCCCAACCACAAAAATGGGTGATGCCCCTTGGTTGTCAATTAAGTTTGGTTTGTCAGCACCCCTCTTTGTCTTAGTGTGAAATGGCACCAAATTTGCTTGCTGTGCAGATTTGGTGCTATTTTGCACAAAACCAATAATAGCTAATATTAAAAAAACAATCATCCAGACAATTCAATTATTTGCTCCAATCACCCGTATGTTATCCTGTCTGGTTCAAAGGTTCACTCATGTGCCAATTAATTACCCCACACTAAGAACCTGACCTCACAAAAACCACAAACTAATGCAATTTATGTAGTTTACAAGTTCAATCAATGTTCCCACTGACTTATTGTATGACTTATTGTGTGGTTTTTAAGACATGGACACTACTAACAAAACCAGACAAATTTCTTGGAACTTAAAAATTCCCCAAAAGAAAACAATCATGACATAAAAATATCTGTAAGCCTAATATTAATAAATTCACCACATTTTGAAATTAATATAAATTGACGATAAAGGCATTTGTTATAGACCCTTTGCATCAGCAACCATGAGAGCTAGGGGCAGGTTTTCATACTTAAATGTGACAATGTGACTGCCCCTTGTAATGGCATTAACCACTTGACGCCGGATGACGTGTAAAAACGCCAATATTTCCCCATCGGTGTAGCGGAGGACTAGTAAACACGTTTAGGAAAAACTCGTTTGTTACTGCGTTTGACGTCAACAATCGCAGTCATTTCCGTGAGAAATGGCAAAAAAAGTTTATAACAAAGCGACATTGTGGTGTTCAATGACAGTACACTGACATATAAACAATACTTAACCACACATGGTTAATATGTTCAGTTATTTTCCGCCCTCCATGTTTCAACTAAAAATAATCCCGGCGTTAACTGGTTAAATTCATGAAACATTTGTTTTTTTAGGCAATGAAATGAGTACAATTTGTGACAATAATCATACCCTTTTAAAGTCTTGCCAAAATCACTTTCCCAATTTCGTTTGTTAGTTAATCCCATTGCAGCAAAGTTTAATTCGGTTTGTGAGCTTTAATTTTGTTTTTGCAAGGTTTCAAAAATCAAGAAGGGGGAACTGCTTCAGCATCCAATCTCAAGAGTGTTTTCCAGCTGAAATTACAATCACTGGACATTGATTGAGAGGTTCCTGGCCAAAGCAACAAAGCACCTCTTGGGAATTGCTGGAATAAAGCTTTATAAACTGTTGATCCATGCTAAAACTGCAAGGGTCAGAGTCTTGGGGATAACTTTCTGCATCTGGTAAAGAAGCTGGCTTTCTACTGACAAACACAAAGGGTCACCTTTGTTGGTGATTTATTTCTCAGTTTTGCAAGGTTGCCTGTAGTAAAAAGCCTTGACAGCAGCACTTTTTACTTGACAAATTTTAAAGGGACAAGCCTTTGTGAAAATATGGCAGCATGGAGTTCCGTTTTGGAATTTTGGGGAGGGGGAAGGGAGGAGGGAGGAGGGGGAGGGCGGAGGGGAGGGGAGAGGGGAAGGTGGAGGGGCTGAGGGGGAGGGGAGGGAGGGGGAGGGAGGGTGAGGGGAAGAGGGGAACCAGGCAACCAGAGGGCAACCAGCCCGATCACTTAACTTGACGACCTCGGCTTTTCAGGAGTTGGAGTTTGGTTAGTATTAGGGTACGTTCAGACGAGGCGTAAGTTAATCGTTAATCCGAAAATACTAAGTTATTTCTCGTTGGAACGCTTTAATCCACCTGCAGAGGAATAAGTTACGCCACCAAGGTGCCGTAACTTATTCTCGCGAAAAGTGAAGGAATAGCGCAAGTTGCGCCAAGGACAACTATCACCCCCTGCTGCGTCGAGTCGTAAATCTCCGATGGAACGCAACTGACCTGCCACTTCCTGTAGTAGTTTATTCGCGCTGACCAACATGTACTATATACCCTCCATTACCGTAATATCCACGTGTAATTCTGATAAGAGATCAGAACAACTGGAACATGAATGCTGAAAAATCAAATTGGCAAAGTCGGGAAATCCTCGCTCTAATAAATATTTGGGACGAGGAATTCCGTCATGCTGCGCCGGTGATGATCCTTTCACAAAGAAGAAGACCATGCTGGAAAGGATCGCGTCCAGAATGGCGGAGTTGCACTTCGGCTACCCTCCACGGACGACACTCCAAATAAAAAACAAAATCAAGGGGCTGAAGCAGAACCCCAACCCTTCTCATGATTTTCTTCAGCACTCGATTGTTACACTCGGCCTCATCATCCGACGACCTCTCTCTTTCACCCCGAATACAGGCAAGCAAAAACGCGAGAAATATATCGTTGATCAAATTGCACGGAGCCATTTTGACATATCCCACATGCACAATGCGCGGTGAGCATACACGATTGTGTGTACATACATGTATTTGTACATGTGCAAGTACTGGGCCTTGTTTATTAGGGAGGTTTAGATGCACGTGAAACGCAAACGTGAACGCGAAATTATTTCAGCATCGGTCACCTCAGGAGGAGGTCTTACTCTTAACTCGGGCTCGAATCTTGGTCACATCAAAAGTTTTATCTCACCACAAAAGTAAAAAATGTAGGTTTTTGTTTTCATCTGTTCTAAGATCTCCTCAAAATAATGACCAAGTGTTTAAAGCATTTCACGTTCGCGTTCGCGTTTTACGTGCATCTAAACCTCCATATTATGTTGTGGATGCATTATGTCGCGCCGCCGTTTTCCCGCACGCGCGCTAGCGTGACCGGAAGGTCACCTCGGAAATTTGGCGTTGCTTAACCTCGGAGGAATAACTTGAGCCACTTTTATCGTGAAGTGCCAGCGTAACTTTTCTGTATGAACACAAGCGTATTTTGGATTAAGGAATTATTATCTAAACAACCCAAGCGCAATTAAAAAAGTACCAACTTGTGCCTCCGTCTGAACGTACCCTTAGTAAGATTCATCAATAATGCATAAGTACATAACAGGGAACTGACAGGCATCCCTTTTAAAAAACTAAATTTCTTAAAATATAACTAACCATGTAAAACTGCCCTTATGGTGAACCAACAAAACTTTTTCAGAACATCCAACTAATGTTGTCCTAGATCAGTCGGGTAAAAGACCTAATTTTTAAGGTCCCTTGACTGTTTTTAGGAAGGATGGACAAACAAAAATCCCGGTTTCAGTTTTTCAACTTCCCTTGCCAAGACACTTTTTAAACATTCTTTTTAACAATGTCTTCCTGGTACAGCTGCAGATATAATTTTGAGACAAATAGGCCTAGATAAAGTCTAAACAGTTTCCTTTACCCAAATCTCTAAATATTCTTTGTTTGTCTTGGGGAAGATAAGGAAATTTTGTTCCGTTAAAAAGGTTAATTGTTTTACCAGGTGGTAGGAAATATGCTAGTCAAGTCACGTACAAAGTTAGGGGTATGGACCTACCTCATTACGACTTTTCAAACAGCTTTTTACGCAATCACTAAAGTTTTCTAGTTTTGCAACAAATTTTGCAACTTTGCCTCATTTAGTCTGTGGGCTAGACGAGATAACAGTAGTAGTATACCATATGGGGTATATGGCCCAATGGTTAATTTTGTAGGTATTGGGTTCACAATTTCTCCACCCAGGAGTAAATGCTACCTATTGGGAATGATATAGATTATATACATATCTACATTAGTATTATGTAGGCAATAACATTTTTGTGGAAAATATTTGTTCTGGGGTGATTATTCAATGTGATTCAACACCTGTACATTTACATAAATCCTTTTCATTTTGGTTTCAGCTCATTATTGCTCACACCATAACATATGAAAATTGACCATATCGAATAGCTGCAATATTGTAGGGCAGTTTCTTTGTTATGAAAAGACATGCAACATTACGCATTTTATGCGTATACATTGTTGACAAATTTAAACAATAAATGTTGCCTTACAAGATGGCAGCTGTTCAGCTTCATTAAAATACAGGAATACAAAGGATGAAACAGGGGCTATAGTATAGCCCCTAAAATCCATTGTATTCCTGTATTTTAATGAGGCTGGATCCACCACTGGATACGGTCTATTAAAAATATGTATGCAACGCAAAATGACCGGATTGTTATAATAGTCTGGGCTTTGTAGTTCTGTGGACTCCACCCTCCTTCCCTCCATAAAACTATAATGTCCCACTGGTTGAGCATTTAACTCATTGTGAAGTTCATTAAAGATTAAATTCTTAATACACAAATTAAAAGCTTCCAAATTTGCAAGGTGCACCCTAAAAATGCACCTACAACTCAATTCCCCATTCCAAACTCGAAACTCAAAAACTAAGAATAAAAGAACTTCCACCACGTCCTGGCCTTTCTTAGATCACATCATACAAAGGAAAAGTACACTTTTAATAATAATAGAACTGACCACAAGTTGTATTTCCACTATGGAGTCTGATCTAACTTTATGGTAACACACCACTGAGACCCAGCAAGACATTGCCCAGCTGGAAACCACCACCTCATTTATTCCTAGATGCAGACACTTTAGATTTAAAAAAAATGAGGTCATGTCCTCTACATTTAAATTTCATTACACTCCGAAATGAAACACCTGTTATAAAGCACATTCCATATGTCTATGTTTGGGGGCCAGCCAAAAGGCAACCCAGCATATATAATGTGTGGTAATTTTTGGGTTCATATCTTAACAAGTCCCATGTGGCAGGGCAACCTTGCCAATGTCTAGGTGGGAGGAGAAACAGCAATAATGTCTGGGACCACTTCCCAACCACAATAATAAACATGTTGGTGTGTTTGCAATGATGAGGGCATTGCTGACAGCTGGTGATGCTATCAAATCATGGGTCAAATCAACTGGTAGGGAAACACCTTGACTGGACAGGTCATCTGACCTGGTCATCTGACCTGGTCATCTGACCTGGGTCATTTGACCTTGGTCACGTGACCTCGTATGAGGACAGGATGCAGGCTGTAGGTCTGAAGATAAGCAGTAACTGGCAGACCAATTTTGGTACCTGGGGACTCTCTTCCTAATACATCTGCCATAGCTGGATGCCATCCTACAATGCAAACCATCTTACACAATTAGCGCATTTATACTACAGCCTGTTGAGCTTTTGCGAACCACGCACATATGCGTTTTCTGTTGTTTTGGGAGTCAAATGGAACCACATCACAATGCATTAAGAGCGTGTTGCGCCTTTTCAAAGGCAGACACAGGACAAAACACAAATGAGATGCCTTAATTTCGACTCCCAAATGACAGCCTGCATACACATGTGTGGTGGTCTGCACAAGCTTCATACTAGCTCAGCTGGTAAACCATGAAATTCAATTTCATTTTTTTTGCCACACTTTATCAAACAAGGCATGAAGAAAATGATACGGTCCTTTGCCGGACCATGAAGTTTTTTGAACCAGAGATCACTGACACACTGCACAGGTGCTCAGCTGGTAAAGACTCTGGATGGATCATTGGCAAAGCAGGTCTCAGGTCGAAAACCTGATGAAGTTTAGATGAATATGGTTTGAACAATTATAAACTTCTAACATCTACTACTGTACAAATTCCTTGTGATAAACAAATATAAGAGAAAAAAATTCGGCCAAGATAGTATTAAAGTCTCATCATTTGCAATGACCAACAATTTTACTACATGAGTTCACAAGAAAAACTTACTCAAAGTATTGATAGCAACAGTAACAAATAGGCCTGCCACATTAATATATTTCCGTCTAGGATGATACACATTTTTACCATTAACAAACACAACAAAATCCACTGATTTTCAGAAGAATTGTTGCATCTATGTAGCTGACGTTTCTGCAGGCTAGTTTACCAACAGTCTTCCTTAGATATGTTATGCTGTTCAATTCCAGGAATCCACAAAAAAGTTTCATCTTTCAAATGACATATTGGGTCTTCAAGCTGCCACAAAACCTGTTGTCACAGAAGTTACTGTTAAAAGATGGACTTGTGAAACCACACATAATGAACTTCAAGGAAACGTTAAACCAACAATTCACAATGTCATCAGAATCCCACCCACTCTTTGTCCGATGGTAACCCTATGTCTTTTGCCTAAAGGAGATGCCAACACATGCGTAACTGAAACCTTACAATAACAAGGGGCTGAAAACATAGTTTTTATATAGTACGTGCTTCACCAACAATACTGGTCCAGATTTGGAGCCCGTTATTAACAGATCACGGAATCCACTGTTTATAATGGAATGTTATTCTTCTGTCTAGCTCTGGGGCTGCCTTTTTATGTCACTTGAAAAAGGACAAGGATTCCAGATTCTGATGAACTGGCTGAACTCAACATTTGCCGCGTTTACACTACGCCTCGATTCGGCTTCAACTCGCTGTCAGAAACCGCAAAAGTCACCACTAATTGTAACTGCAGCGCATGCGTAAGCTGTTAGGTTTTGGGGCACTAGTGCAAGAATTGGTAAATTAAATCTACTACACAGCGGGCACCGCCCCAATTAAGGACACTCAAACTGCCGAATCTGTATTCGGGTAGCGTTTACACTACAAGCGACCTTGACAGTTGCAGGATTCAACCCCGCAATTGCGGGGTTCAACCCTACCCCAAAGGCGACTTGAAAAAGGCGAATCAGACCCGGGTCTGATCCGCCCTTTTCAATTCATCTTTTGCATTTACACTTAGCGCCTACCCAGCTTCAAGTCCCCTTTTTGGAAATTGCGGAGTTCAAGTGTAAGCTGGCCTCAACAGCTAGTCTATTACCTAATTTTGTTATAGTTCTAAACTTTACATTCGGTTTTATTTATGTAGGAAGAGAGACCTTCAAATTATCTCTTTTGAAGTTTTCAGTAGTTTGCAGATCACACACATGCAAAAAATGCCATCTTGGGGAATCAAAATTACTACAGTGATGTTGTCATTACTGCATAGCCACGATTTTCAAATTCTTTTTCAAGGGGATGCCACTGGCAGTTGACCCAAAAATGAAAAGCGAAGCAAAAAGGAAGAATGTACCCTTCATTTAAAGAAACATTCTTGTATATGCATGGTTCAAGTATATCTGGAAAAACATTTAGTAGGGGTTTCCTGATTAAACTAGACCATAAATTCAATCGGATGTCGTTGGAGACAATCAAATCGTGATTTCATCCACATGAAACCAGGATCACACCAGGGAAATAAAAAAGGAAAAAGAAAAAACTTAAAGCCTAAGTTTCTTTCGGCGGTTTGGCCGACAGCCATAGGAACTTCACACAGGAAACATTTGGAAGAGGGAGGACCAATGAGTCCCAGTTTTTGATCTTGAAACCAGAGCTTGACCTCAAATCTCAGCCAACTGATCATTAATGACGAAAACACCCACCACCAAAAGAATGTCTTCCAGTTAAGTGGTTTTGGACAAATAACCTTAACGTCACCTTTCAAAACTTTCAAAGAACAACTTGGAATCTGTCCTAGAAACAGTCTCAGTACTCCCACTCATCTCCAATTAATCTTCTCCAGGTGCCAACTTTCCCACAATAGGTTTTCTGGAGAGGGTCCCAAGGATATGCTTTTAAAGGGCCCCTGAAATGGTGTTTTTATCAATGAAATCTGTGCTATGGAACTATAGTCCATTAATTTACAATTATAAAAACCCTACTTGGAAGTTGTTTGGGGTGTTAAAATCAAAGTTTTTTATTTTTATGCTAATAAAAATTTACATATACATGAGCAAAGTGGTGATGTCACATTAGGAAAACACAGGAAAATCTCATTCAACTGTGCACAAAAGTTTCCACAATTTTCTCCAACTTGCTGAAACTTTTGTAACCCATGATTGTTTGGGTTTGTTTTACATGTTGCCTGTTGCAAACCATGAAACAACTAAGGCTGGAAACTGCAGCATTCTTCTACAATTCCAGTTTGAAGTCTTATGTTTTTTCTTTGCTTTTCTGCTGTGTGTTCCTGGAGTGACATGCCCCAAACAGCGCCCTCTTTCTGTGAGTTTATGTGAAGAAATGTTCAAAGTGAAAATGTTCAAAGTTGAAATCTATATAATTCCAACCCATGTTGACTTTTCAAAATTTCAACATGGTTCAATTTGGCTACACTACTGAACTCAACACCAGCACTTGTGCTATAACGACACGTGTAATGTTTCGACCCATGTTTCGCATGATTGTTTCACACTGCACAGTGCACACACAGCCGGCCATCCAACATGGGTCAAATCGGAATATCCCCTATATTGCTATGCGAAACAATTCAACTTTACTCTAGTGTGATATTGCTGAGCATGCACATGCACTCCTCAGTAACATTACACAGGTCAACATAAACCCAGAAGCATTCACACTGCGGCTTTAAACACATGTTGGACATCTCTACATGGGTCGAGAGCTTTAACACGGGTTAAGCGCTACACATGGGTCAGTGCCATGTTGAAATGTTGTAGTGTGAAAAGGTCGGCCTATTTAATACATGTTGGACCCCTGTACAACCCAGATATTTCTTCGTAGTGTGAATAGGCCTTAATAGGGTTCATGTATTTCTATTGGGTTGATCCATCATGGCTGCTTGCGTTGCATTAATAAACTGCTGAGTATGGTAAAACCATGGTCAATCCCACTCCAGGGAAAAACCAAACTCCTCCCAGATGATTTAAAGCAAAATTTGTCTTGTGTCTATTTTTATACCAAAGCCAGAAGGTAAAAAAATACAGATGCTTAGAATCAGATTGCACATAGAGTGTTTTATCATCTTTAAAAAAATTAAAATAAAAAAATCAAAGTGCCACACAATGACACAATTTAAAAGTTTCAGGAATTTTCTGAAAGAAACAAACAATATTTGTTTGCAACAAATTGGAAGTAAGAGACACAAAAAAATATAAAGAAGGTAAAATGCATTTCTGTTGATAACCCTTCAGTTTTGTAATCTTCAAATGAAGAATAAGTAGCCTACTTGCCTCCCCCTCCCCCAGCACGTATTTTGCAGTTTTACATTTTGCCACGCACATTCAATGGGCCGCATCCGTCTTGACTTTTCCTTTTTTACACTACAAGTGCCAGGTGATAGAGACTAAGAATATTAATTTCATTAACCGCAGAGCCAAATTTTGCTTAAGATAGTGACGCAACAATGGCGGTTTCAAAGCGCGCGCATGCTTAAGCACGCCGCGGCCGTGAAATAGCCTTAACATTAGCACAACTTTTCTGCTACAGTAAGCACACGTTTTCAGCTAGCGCTTAAGCGGCTCTATGAAATTGGGCCCATGGTGCTAGACAGCTACCGGTAACTGCAAGGTGCTGAAGATCATATAAAATGCTCCCTCCTCCCCTCCTTACAACAGCACGTATTTTGCAGTCTTACATTTTGACACGCACATTTCAATGGGCCGCATCTGTCTTGACTTTTCTTTGCCCAGTGTTCATTTGTCACTTTAATTATTTCCGAAAGGGTCACTTGGCACATTTCCAAACTCCACATCAGACCACACGTTTCCCACGCAACAAACCCCTGATGTGATGGTTTATTGTCCACAGACACCAGCGTGATGCGGCAATTCAAATCTGCCAGGCAAGACACCCTGTTTACACTTGATCCCGAACTTGAGGTCGAACACTGAGCTTGGGATCAGCCCCAGATCACAAACTAAATGTAAATGCTCTCGGGACCAAATTGGCCTAGCCTAGACCCCACTCCCTCTCCCATCAGACCCCAAGATTTTGGTCTCGCGTTGGCAGAGGGTTCGATCCCGAGATCAGTTTCGGTTAGATAAGCAATTAATCTTTACTGCAACCTGCCACATCCGCTCCACAGCCATAGCCGGGAAAAGCCCGCGAAATTCAAGTGGCCTTGTACACTGTACATGCACAACCCATGCATACATTGATTAGTACATACACACATAGAGCATGACTGCAACTTAATTCTGGCACTGCGCTCGAGATCAACTACAGAATGTAAACGCGGCACTCAGGATCATTGCGGTTAACACTGACGCATTCTTATCAAGGGACCAAGCTTGATCCCTAGCTCGGGACCAGTGTAAACATGGTGAAAGAACTTTGCTTCAAAACCAAGATTCAATGAGACCCAGAAAAGCATATATTGCAAGAATTTTGTCATTTCTTCCTCTACATTTAAAAAAGAAAAAAGGAATTCCCATCAGGCCATTTTGGAATAAAACCTTTTTTGAAATTCCTATTCTATCATCAATTCACCAGCATTCAGACTCTGGGCTTCACCAGCTGTTAATTAAAATGACATACATTATTAAAATTATACTCTAACTTTGCAGCAACAACAAATAAATGTTTGGTTTAGCAATTATTTGTAACAGCAATCTACAGCCACAATCACGACATCTTGTGTAGCCGCCTTTCTTTATGTCCCTTTTTGATCCGTCCTAGCCTGCTTTTTTTCCATTCGTTTGCGACTGAATCGCCCCATAGACCGATACAGATGGAGGAGCGCAGCGCAAACACAACACATGCAAGATGGATGAAAAACAGACCTCAGGAAATTTGGCTTTATTTTCGGCAGTTTTTTAACTAAACGTGACCTTCATGTTCAAACATTAATGTGGAATATTTGGGCCGAAAACCAGTCGACCTAGCAGATGGCCACGCAAAGCGCGGCCATCTGCTAGATTGTATCAAATTAATTCATTGTGGCGGTCCATGGGTTATTATCCCTAAACAAAATCACTCATTCATACATTTTTAAATATTTAAACTGAAAGTTTGGAGAAAAATTGGTGGTCACATGGATTTAAATGACAAAAATTATATTGCAGGTACTCTTTAAAAGTGTGACATTCCTCCCAACTTGCTGTGACCTGCCACATGTTGCATGGGGAGGCTTTGTAATTCAAGCTGGCTCAGCATTAAACCCTTCTCAGCTGGGGGCACTTTTTTTCTTCTTTCCATCAAAAAACCAGCTGTTAGCAGTCTGTTATTTTTCTTCTAGTTTTTCCCATTTTATTTCTTTTTTGTCCCTGGAGTCACCTTCAATTATTTATGAAGTATCTGGGATATTAATTCTCCTGGCTTTTCCCAGATGGTGGAACCTAAATTCTTCACCTTTGACCTTAGATGGTTCAAAAGTTGCAAAACAGGCAGGAAATGTGGTTGTTTTTTTTCTTTTCTGTGTCTAGTCAGCAGCCCTGAAAACCTACTTATGATAACCGTGGCAACTTGCTTTAGGGTCAATAGGTTTGGACAAAAGGTTTGATAATTAATAAATGATAATTTTAGATTGACGATTTGTCTGAACCCTAAATTGAATCTGAGCCTAAGATTTAAGCTAGGAGCACTTCACCAATGTGAGCTATTTAACCCCATGTTAATATACCCTCAGGCCTGATGTAGGAAAACTGTTCCTGTCAACTGTCAAACGGAATGTATAAACTCAAAAAAATTTAAGTAAATATGGAAATAAAGGCCCAATCTATAATTTGAAACTTTTTTACGGATTCCTGAAATAAGGCCCAAACTAGCCCCATTGCCTCTGGCCATTACAAACAAATTCTTCTGGCTGTCACACATGACAGCCAGAGCAGTAAACCGCCCCCATGCATGACAACACGCCTAGAAGGCCGCCGCCATGTCTTTTTAAACAGAAATGGAGGAACGATATTTCTGGAACTTGCAGAATGATCGTTGCCTCTTGGCCAGATGGATGAAGATTTCTGGATAAGGGGAAGTGTTTTGGAAAAGGTATGGGTTCCTATATGTGTAGGTACCCTAACTTTGGAAATCTTTGTCCTGGGTGAGAGGAAAATCTCGTTCAGAGTATGCAGCAAATTCACTACAAAAACGTAATTTACACCAGTTTCAAAAAACGTTGGGGTCCCTTGAGATACATAAAAATCCAGAGTTCACACCTTGCACCTAAAATGATTTATATCCCAATTGAGACTAGTAAATCACAAAGACAATGCGAACTTTGACTTTTTACAGATAGTTCCCACAGTGGTTGGTTAAAGTTGCAAACTAAGCAGAATTACCTGAACAACAGAGGGCAGCAGATACAAAACGTGGTCTGTCTCTTGTGAATGTTGAGTTTTAATTTTGCTAAATGCCTTATTTTTTTAAATATACCGGTAATTCTGGCACCTGACTGCAAAGGTTCATTACAGATGCCACTCTTGGGCTGCGTTCGGGCGTGTACTCGTGTTAACACGAGCATACTCCTGCGCGTGCGAACGGCAAGAATAACGACACTCGGGTCAGTGAGAGTATGCTCTCGGTACTCCCCAACAAATGGGGAGTGTGCTCTTACTCCTGACGAGTGCCATGCGATTTGTACGAAGATAGCAGGATATAGGTTGGATTTTTGGTGAATTTGCTAAACGTGTCAACTGGATAACTGAAACAACAACTCACTAAGGTTTGTTTTACACAGTATCAAAGGTTCTCACGACTTACGGTCTGTATTTTCTTCAATTTCTTGTGAGCAGTGGAACGTAGTCAAGGGAAGAGACGGCCATCTTGACTGATGGCCATTCGCGCATGCAGACTGTGAACTTGCCGTTCGCGTAATGTGACCCGAGTGCAATGCGCACGCATTACTCTGGAGTAGCGAGAACTGCACGCCCGAACGCAGCCTTGATGTCTGTAATGGTTTTAAATTTACATAATTTTCACCAAAATTGTCTTTTGTAGCACTTCGTAACATACTGCATCTTGTAAGAAGAAATAATTATATTTAAAAGATAGAATGGACCGATGCAATAAGTAGGCCTACATTAATTCAAAAGTGGAACTGGGTACCATCTATAATTTGTTTGGTACTCTAAATTTGTTGTGTAAGGTGTTTTCTTCCTCCATGCTTAATTTTGCAAACTATGCAGAATTACTTGAACAACAGAGGGCAGCAGACACCAAACATGGTCTGTCTCTTGTGAATTTTGAGTTTTGTTTTTACTGAATGCCTTCCTATTTTTAAAAACAATTCTGCAGAATAACGGCAAAAGTCTTCATGTCTATAATGGTCTTCAACTTACAAACATGTATTTATCACCGAGATTGCACTTCATATAGTGCATTGTGTAAGAGCAAATAATTCCATTTAAAAGATGGTATGGACCATTGCAATAATTACATTAAAGGAACATGTTCAGATTTGTCCAGAAAATGTATTTCATTTTAATCTAACAATCATAAAATACCACCCCAAAATACTATTCATGGGGGGAAAAACAGGAAATTTGCAATCTCCAATTTGGATGTGGAGGCAAAAAGGTCGGTGTAATTACTGCACTGCTTTTGGAACTGGATAAAATAATTAGTTTACAAAACATTAGTGGTTCTTTGACGATATCCCTGAAAATATACGGATTGAGAACGCGGACTTTCAGAATGGAAATTGGAAAATATGACAAATGATATGGGATTAAAATCTCAACACCCGTGGGAAAAAATGGGGGGAGGGGTGTCAAAAATGTTATCTAGACACTCATTTAAAATTGTTGAGTATTGGGAATTTGGTATCAGGTACCAATCTACCAACCTCCAAAGAAAAAGAAAACCTAGCCAATATCTGAAGGAAAGTATGTGTGTTAATGAGGCAAAATGACCCTAAAACCCGCAATAGGTCAATTCCAATTTAATATATTTATTTCAAATGAGTACTTCTACAATGTTGGTATATCAAGTATAATAAACTATCTGAATGATTGCTACTCCAAACTTAATAGTTAACTACCGGTATATGTTGAAAAAAGGCAACATTTCATCCAAACATTATTATTTAAAATAATATAAATGGCACTTCAAAAGACAAATATTTTTATAAAAGCTAACACAAAAATGCAAAAAAAAACTAAATCAGATTTTAATTCATCAATGTGTATTAAAGGCATGGTTTTTTGGTGAATTAAGTTTGTTCAACTACAGTACACTCCAGTTAATTACTTCAAAGACCTTGCCATGGATTCTGTTGGGTGGGATTTGAATCTAGCCAGACATGTACCCTTTGTTATGGCGGGTACTTCAGCTAAAGCCGTATCCGCATTGGACTGTTTTTCGGCAGGTTTTACCAAGACGATTGTAAAATGAAAAATTGCTAAATTTTACTGCTGTCCGCATTTTGACTTTTTCAACACAGGAAAATATACAAAGACCATGAGAGAGCATGCGTAGTGTCCCTTCGGAGTATGACCTTCATGGCCCGGATGTACGCTTTTACCGACTCGATATGTGTCCGCATTGGACTTATCGTCTCGGGTAAAGTTACCTGGTAAATTTTCCTGGGCAGCAGTTGGCCAGGAAAAGTAACCGCTGGACTCAAGAAAATTTACCGAGAAGAAAACTTCCTAGGCTGTCTGTACTGGATAAAAAATGCGAAAAGTACCCATCGTCTCGGTAAATTTTCCCCCAAAAAAGTCCAATGCGGACAGGCATTAATTCAACCACTGAGCTTGCCAGCATTGATTAAGTAGTCAAAGACCACTTCCATCAAGTAACTTTTTCCTATTTCTTTTCCTTTTTACTATTTTATTGCTTAAATTATGCAAGTTATTTCCGTCTAATGCATCAACATATAATCTCTCTGACATATCAAGTTCATCTGTTTGTATAATGCTGTTATTTATTGCTACTATATCATAAATGTCTTTATAGTACCGAAATTTTAATATGTTTACTTCTTAATATGTTCGTGACATAAACATAATAGCGAGGTTTCGGTCGCACACGGTTAGGAAAAATGGGAATTTTTAGTGTGTTTTGCATCATCGGTACATGTATGTACGTACTTGTGACGTTTACACAAATCTGATTAGTGTTGTTTTGTTGTAAACACTGGGATATTCGTTTGTTACTGCATTTGACGTCTAAACTCGGGGCGGATCCAGGATTTTCCAAAGGGGGAGAGGCACCATGAAATGTTTAAGCATGAAATGGTGAAGGCAATCAAATGGCGAGCGTGTAGCGCAAAGCCCTAATGGCGTGGAGGCCCCCAGAAAATGTTGGATTCTAGATGCTTTGTGGTGCGATCTCAGACAATATTTAACCACTTTAAGCAGGCAAAAGTGTGATGTCATTAGGCAGATACCCTAACAGTTGCAATAAATTTACCAAAAAAAGGGATTTTTTTTTTTAAAGAACAAGTGGAGCGTACGCCCCCTGGATCTGCCCCTGAAACTCGCAGTAATTTCCGAGAGAAATGGCCTAAAAAGTAAAATGTTTATAACAAAGTTACATTAGGGTGTACAATGACAGTACATCAACATAGCAACAATATTTTACTGCACATGGTTAATGAGTTCAGTTGTTTTCCTTCCTCCATGCTTCAACTAAAAATAAACCCGTGCCTACATGTATGTACAGCAATGTTTGAAATAATCCCGGCGTTAACTGGTTAACCGTGCACACCGGAACCTCACTAATATCACCCAATCTTACAACTTCTACTTTGCACCTAACACAAGGCTCCTACTTCATGTGCCATACGTCATAACACCGGAGGCCTAGGCAAGAGTTTCTATAAAATACATAAATGTTTCATACAAAAAGCTAATAATTTAATACCACCTTAACTCCCAAAGCAATCTTTACTAAGTTTGTTTCAGTACTGCATAGAGTATCTATCTTCACAGAAGATGAGAGGAATTTAAGTTTGGTTTATGCAGGTCAAACTTCGAAGATATAAAGTAATGTTTTACCCAACGTTAACAATGCCCTGAGCACATTGCGTGGTGGATATGTGTGATATATAAGACTCTGGAAGCATTATGATTATCATCGCCTGTTCTGTACAAGTTTAGATTCTCCCAAAACCTAGCTAAGACATGTAGAAACTGGAGCCTGAAACATGAATAGTGTGATGCAAATATACGTACACATGTGCTATACTAAAATTCAGATAACTTAAAGCAGTAGGTGAAACGGTGTCCAACATGCACCAAAATTAGCCTTTTGCATGTTTCGAATGAATAGCGTCTGGGTGTACTTTCACATGCACACTTAGTATTCCCTTGACCAAACTAAACTTTTCTTGCTATGTGGTGCAAGATGTAAAGTACAGAATCAATACCATGTTCACCGACACCGTATGAGAGAATGGCATAAAGCAACCCGACTGTTTGTTTCTAGGCAATGGCGTGCACCATGTAGCACCAACAGCATTGTATGTGGACTTCGTAAACTGCACTTTCATCTGAAAGACGTCCCAGCCAATATGCAAATGTTACACACAAAAGGCTAATTGCAAGATTTGGCTTATGATTATTTCTAAAGTATAACGGGGAAAAAATGTGATCAAGGGTAATGATGTGAGCAACCTGAGCACCTTTCTTGGGACGGCCTAAAATGTAACAAGAGTCCGTCCCGGTTACGAGCGTATATTGGAAATTTGTACAGGGTTTTTAAAAAGGCATGTTGTTGCACTATTTGTAACCCTTTTTGGGCCTAAGTTATCTCTTCAGAACAACTGAAACTTATTTCTTTTATTTTGAGACCAGACAAAGGTATTTTCTGGAAAATATGGTCTGTGTTGCCAAAATGCCTCCTTTACCGTGGAAAGACTCATGTGAGCAAAGGCATGGAGCTGCGTGTTTCGAGCACGAATTTGGCAGGCGCGCATTGCTGACGAGCCTGTGCCTTTAACCCTAACACTCTTCGATCCTTCAAAATCAATATTTCATGCAGCCTAGGGAGTTAATATTAAGAACCAGTACAACGTTTGTCCCCATAATTTGATCATATATCTTCAATTAGTTGTATACCAGTTTGAAAACCACAGGCTATGTTGAGGCACAATGCAGTTGTTATTCGAGTATTTACAAATAACTGATAAAGTTCCTAGCATTTTTCCTAGAAAATACCTATTAAACTACAAACATATGAGTTACATATATCATTTAGTTTGTGTAAAGTGTAATTACTGACTTTACCAATGTGTGTACCAACACACAGTATGCACTGTACACATAATATGGTCAACAACACAAAAGAAAAAGAAAAAAAAGAGAAATCTACTTTATAATATCGGTAAGAAAACAATCTAATCACCTGCATAGCATACATCTCTGAATACGTTCTATTGTACTTTTTAGAATTTGCTACAATTCTACAATGTATAGACGGTATCAAATAGCTGCCATCTTGTATGGCAACTTTTGATATTTAAATTGATCAACAATGCAAGCACAAAACGTGCAACCATGCATGTCTTCACGGAACAAACAAACTGCCCTACAAGATGGCGGCTATTGGATATGGTCTATATCAGTGATCCTGAAATTATAAGTATTCCTCATCAAATTTTGAGTAATACATCACTTATGACAAGACCTATGAAGCCAAACTTACCTCTGATCTTCAACATCTCCAGACGAACACAGTCATATAAAAATACACTTTTTATATCATAAAGAATGTTATAATTGTACAAATACAAAGGCAACGTTTTACAAAATGTGAGCATGCATAGTATCTTGGTGCAGGTTGATATGTGCAGTTTGTTAAAATAGTGTTGATTAGTAAAAACCAAAATGATTACACAAACAAATTGTACAAAGTTAACTTAAAATGTGTGGACCAATTTTACAGCTAAACTTCTTTCAAAGTCCTACAAAATCATTAATTTTTTTTTTTTTTTAACAGAATGACATTTTACTTGGGCATTTTGCTTTATTTTAACAAAGACATTTTAGCCAAATCAGGATTCGAACCCGCGTCTTAAGTTAAATTTAACAGCACTCTACCCACTGAGCCATCTATCCTGCCCTGTGGCGGTGCCCGTCAGACATAAATAAGCTGAGGTACGGTATTCATATGCAGCACGCGGCAGAAGGTACGCCCTATTGTGTCTCAAACATCCAAGGAATTCCTTTCAGTCCCTTTGTCCCATATTGTGCTGGGTATAACGGTATCGAAACAAGGTTCACTGAGGTCAAAGGAAGCAAAGCACGACTTTTGATTTTCAGTTATTTCTTTTGACCAACCCACCCACAATTTCGAAAAAAGATAAAACATTTTAACATTGACTATTTTGAATGGCCCCTTAAAGGCCCAGTGTATCATTTGCAATGACCCCAAAAAGAGTTTACAGGGGAAAAGTTCTGAAAGTAAAGATTGAATAAATAGCAACTACCCAATGAAAGGTTTCCGCTAAAAATTATATAATTTTACCAGAAAATAATCCGTAAAGATGAAATTATTTAGATCGTTTGCAAACGATTTACTTATTTTTGGTTTGCATCTACGCGGTCCAAAATGCATGGGCGCTGTGTACTGCGTGTGTGTGTTCCAACGCGATGCATTTTTATGGATCGCGCGCACACACAGTATATGATGTGCGCCACAGAGTGCATGAGGCAAGCCACATAGTACCCGATCAACTGAGAACGAATATTTGAAATACCCCGCCAAGACTAGTAAAACGCATATGGATTTTCATGGGTTTTTTTTAACGTGGTACATTGACAAAGCTGAATTTTTATAATGACTTTTATTCGCAGAATCGCTCAAAAACAGATCTACAGGGCCTTTAAAGGGTTAATGTGAACAGTTAGTATGAAAGTAGCACAATAAGGCACAATATGCAGAATTCTGACCAGTCACATTAAGGGAAGACCTGGTTTTGGATTTTGTTTTCCATTTTTAGATAAGTTCAAAGTCTGATGAAGACTGGTTGGTTTTTGTTCTTTTTCTAATCCCATATTTTGTTATTTTGTTTCAGTCGTGATTAGGTGCCAAATGAAACAATTATAACATTTTCTTGAACACATTCCCTGCCATGACATTCCACTGTAGTTTTTTAAGTGACCACTTTACGCAAAATACCTTAAAGGAAATATGCTTTTTAACTATGTTTAACGCAGTAATTGGATACTTTGAAGTTGTTATTTTCAAGATATTTTTGTAAAAAAATGTATATATTTTTGTTGCTATTTTCACATTGACACCAAATTCAGTTTATTGGCACCCGCAAACATCTCCTTTTGATGTGACAAATCCAAATGAATTTCAAATGATATGGAAAAGATTTTACTAAATAATGATAATCAGCGGTCTTTGGTTCAAATCCATTAATTTCAGCCCATTTTTTGATAAATTTCATTTACATTTTATGTTACGAGTATAAAAGCTGCGTAGTGTTAATTAACAGTAACATGATATAGCATTTTCCAACATATTATTTAAATTTGGCATTCTTTACCTCGAAACTTGTTCCAACAGATCTGTGGAATATTTTTGACAAAAATCTACTTGATCTTCTAAATTTATTCCCTTTCAAATCAAACTGTGAATACGCTTTTGCAATTTTTGGCTTAATTACTGAAAATTGTTAAATTTATATATTAAAAAAAACAATAGTACATGTACAATAACTGATTAAATTTTTAGATTAAATCTAAACAATGTGCATAGTTAATGGTTAGTAGAAATTTGTAGAAATTAAAATTAGTTTAATGGAACTCTCAAATCAACTTATATCTCTAATTTCTTTCTACATTTTTACTGGTAATTATGCTACACAAGTCAAAACATTGAATTTCTCGGCTTAAATTATCATTCTCAAGTAATCCTACAATTGGAACAATTTCCACATAAAAAATTTCAAAACTTCACAAAAAAAAAGTTAATTTTTTAGTATGAACACAAGCATGCATCAACATGTGACGAAGTGAAACTGATCGAAGGTCACACCTGTGATTGTTGCGATGACAATGAAGGGCGCCCTCCAGTGATTAACAGTTGCTCATGTTCTTGAGCGGGTCCAGGTCATCCAGCGACAGGTCTTCATTGTTTCCAAGGGTCAAACCACTTGCGAAGCCCTCCTGTTTTGTGGACACAGACAGAATCTTGTTTAACAATACAAAATTTATTTAACAAAACAAATGTTGATAAGCGGTATTTCGGGGGGGGGGGGGGGGGGGGGGTCTTGAAAAATACTACGCTCTGTAGAACTGTGAAAATGTTGACTTTGCCATAAAGTACGTACGCACGGAGGAGGGAAGTGGGGTTGGAGCCCAACGTTATAGCATATGGGTGACGTACAGGGGAGGGGGTGGGTGGGTCAAAAAAGTTGGCATTTCGTGCGTACGTACTTTATGGATGGCCCCTAAGTACAATAAATCTTAACACAAGGGATAGCTAGGGATCATCACGGTTCCCTGTGGGAACACCCGTTGTGTATCACAGATGTGCTACAGATGTGCTACAGGTGTGCTACGGGCAATGACAGCTCATCATTGGGTCAGTACGACTGCACGAGGGAGGTGTGAGGGTTCAGGGATACCAAAGTACGATAATGTCATGGACCGTATAAAATCTTCACTTTTTGCTCTAAATCGTCAGTATTTAGTTTAGTTTAAACATCTTCTTTGCAACCATTAAAACCTAAAATGGTTGGATTAAAACACAATACACATAAAAGATACACCAATAAAACTACTTTAAAACCACATATAATTTTTTTTTAGTCACACCACTTCCGAGACAAGCAAACTAAATAATCCAAGCCCCTCATTATTGCATGTTAAAAATACACCAAGGAATAAAACTATGTTTAAACCTATTTGTTTTACACAAAGGCAGACTGAACTCTCTTGGCTGACCCAAACTATAACTAACACCCTGATATTTGGGAAGTAGGTGATTGAGTTTATGTCCAGAGTTTGTCATTTCCATGAAAAGCTGTTCGCACAAGGTTTGCCTACGCGAAGACAAGGTCGGAATATTCAAATACTCCCTTGCCTCTTCATACGATGCACTGGGAATGATGATCCGAAGGGCCCTTCGTGAATGGACTCAATTAAATTGGATTGCCTCACAGTTAGACTACTATGATACACCTGGCATGCGTATTCAAGAACTGACCTTATACATGCAAAGTAGTATTTACAAAGGTCATGCCGGCTGAGACTTGCTCTACTAAGTTGAACCAACAGGTATAGTCTTTGTGCAGCTTTTTTATAGACACAATTAACATGCGTCTCCCATTTAAGATCATTGCCAATATTCAACCCAAGCAGCTTTATTTCTTTTACACATTCGATATTATGCTCGTCAATTTTAACACAAGGGATGCCGCTTCTCCTAGTAGGACAAGATCAAATCCACTCAACAACAAAAATAAATAAATAAAATCCTTCTAATTTTTGTTGATGTAAATCAAAGAGTATTTTACTGATTCTTGTAATTCAAAAAGTGATGATTGCACAGATTTCGTATACACACAGTGACGAGTAGTAACTGTTAGACAGTAGACAGCATTTTCACCACGGAATCGTCCTTTGAATATGCATGCAAAAAAAAAAGTTTACTGGTTTCAGTGAAACAGGGAAACAGTTCACTGGTTTAAAAGGCACAGGCTCGTCAGCAATGTGCGCGCGCCAAATTCGTGCCACGCAGCTCCATAGCAAAGGCATGTGCCTTTAAGTATAGACCCAGTAACATTGGCAATGCACAAAGGGTGACATTTTCACTTTAGTAGCCTATGGCCAAACAAATTAAAGTACCTGTATCTCCTGATACTTCAAGAAATCCAAATCTTGAGATGATCCAGTAGCTCCTGATGACATGGCGATGAATGGGTTACTCCTGGCAGCTCCTAGCGATTGCTGCTGGCCGAAGGGTGCCTGCCCAAAGGGGTCATTAATGTTGTTTACGCCTGGGGAATCTTTAAATAAATAAAAATCAATATCTTTTATTGATATGGCCACAGGGAGCAGTGCTGTTGTGACGCCTTTGCCAACTCTTTTTCTGCTACTGCTCAGGTAGCAAAAATGACACACTCTATGCATTGTTGAATATGCAAGCCATTGTGGCTCGTACGTGCATGCTTCCCAGTTCATAAGCACATGCGCTCATGAATAAATGGACGCAACAGGTGTATGAATAATGCAGTATAAATAACGCAACGTAGGCTGTACATGTATTAATAAGTAACGTAAAACGAGTTGGCAAAAGCATCGCAGTTGCACTGCTCCCCTGTTCTTTGCTGCATGGTTGCACTCTCATGCGAGCTCTCAATACATGTTGCAGATACACCTTGAAGAAAGGCTAGACCATCACAGGTTTTACGCCCAGCAGTTAGTTGGGTTTCCCAACCAGAATTTGCTGGTATCCTTTTAATACACTGGGGTGGAGAGAGACAATGTGGAGTTGGAACTTGTTGGGCATTGCATGGAAGCGCTCATTAACAAGTGTCTTGAGAACACAATGTGATAGCGGTGACCACTGATCAAGCCTCGAACCATGAGCTTGTTGCCCAATAGTCAAATGCACTATGCGCTACACCATCATGCCTCCACCGCACTTCATCATTATTATTATCACTTTTAACATTATCCTTAGCATGTGTTTCTTATTTTACCCTGTATTGCCGGAGCAGGCGTAGTGCCCCTTCTAGCTCGACCTGTGGGAGGTGGAGGCGCCAGACTAGGCAAAATTGAACCTGTCACAGAAAGAGATACACAATACATACTGTTATACTCATCATAACAAATGCATTATGCATGACCTAATGACTGCACAGATTTTAAATCTATATTTTAAAGTGTAATCCAGAAAATGTGAAGATTTTCAGAAATTGTTAATTAGAAATTCACTTTTGATGAAGCTATTGTTCGAAAAGCCTATAGCAAAATAATTATATTCCAGCTGGTCTCTGAAAAGCTACACATGTACATGTACAGTTGAAGTCAGAAGTATAAATACATGTACACCACTACCATCATCGCCCAAAATGGTAAACAGGACTACCCGAACCATTAAAAGGTGTGCAAGCCATGTTTTAAGTACTGCATGCAGGTGAGGAATTCCACAAAATCAAGAATTTAGTAAAGACTCTTACAAAAATGGTGACATGCAAGTTTAAGCACACCAGTTTTAACACAGTTGTATGTAAACTTCCGACTACAACTGTATATAACACATACGCGTATTTCTGTATCTAGCAAAAAACTATGGATAGCATAACTCCTTTCTCTACTTAAGCAGAAACTAAAGTTTTAAATGCTTCAAAAATCTTATTTTATTATTTGTAATCAATCATTTGTTGAATAACTATTTTTCCTGTATTAGGACGACCGTTTTGGGTAGAGTGCTTACAGAGACCACTAAAACCACAAAATTGTCGGAAAGAAACTCATGAATTGACACCCATTTCCTCGACCTAATTCTCTGAAAAAAAGTTTTGCGACCTAGACGAAAATGGTTTGTGACCTAATAAAAATGGTTAAGAACCTAATAAAAATGGTTTTTGACCTAATAAAGATGGTTTTTGAAGCACTTAGCGTTAGGACGACCGGCTATCGGTCGCCCTAATGCGGTCGGTCGTCCTAATACCCATAACCGGTCGACCTAAACGCGAAAGAGTAAGTTGTTGATCACTGAAAACCAACACCGCATTAACTTTGCTACCCACCATTGGCAAAAACCACAAACGCATAACAATCACATTTTTGCAACACACACCCCTCACCCCCTGATATTGTGCTCCCCTTCCCCCAACACCACCCCCCCCCCCCCCCCCCCCATTACTTTCCACTAAGGGCAACAATGTTTATTATATGTCACTTGTCTGGCTTATAAGCTGGTTCTGACATCTTACTTTGGTTGCTGGGGGTTGAAATGCGTTGAGGTCTCGGTCGACTTGTGACTGAGGTTCCGATCGGTGTGGCTAGAGGTTCAAATACAGAGCAGGAGATTGCAGGACAGTAATGGATTGATATAATAAAAGGCAAATTTTGCTTTTTAATATTTAAGATTAATAAAAACCTCAAATCTTCTTTTGGAGTTGAGATGCCATGCAAAGTGGAATAGTTAGTTATAATTAAAATTGTGTAAATTCTGGGCACAACAAAAATATTTGTTATCGGGAATCATATTTCTGAGGACAACGTGCAAGAATGTTAAAGTTGTTCGTTAGTGTTCCAAGTGAAATCATGCAGTAAGTACAAATCAGAAAGGACATCCAAATTTAAAATTCTATATTACTAAAAGATTCTATATTATATAGGGGAATCAGGTTGGCGAAGCGGTACTTTCCTCGCCTTCCACCTCTGTGGCTCTGGTTCGAATCCCATATGTGGATTGGGTTCTCAGTCCCTGCTTGATTCCGTGGGTTTCCCCCTATACAGAATTGTATAGGGGTTTTCCTTCCACCTCTAAAACCGAGCATTTCTTTATCGTCTTCTCTTCACAGGATTCTTCAGGCTGGCGAGTTACAGTGCCTCGGGCACTTTTGGGGATTTCTTGGTTTCAACACCACAAGGAATAAATAAATAAAAATAACAATAATAAAACCCCACTGCCTAAAGTCCGTTTTATACTTCACGCGAAAGCAAACGCAAACATGAATTTTACATCAGTGAAATTTTTGCGCCGCAAACTCACAGAAAGTTGAACTATTTTCAACTTGCGTGAATGTTTGCCATAAAATGTTAATGTCAATCTTATGTCAGATTCACGTTTGCTTCCACAAGTATGAACCAGGTTTAATACTGACTGATGCACACAAAACTACCCATTCTTGAGTAAATTTAAACATACTGTAATATGGATTATACACTTTTGAACACAGTAAGAAAAACCCGACACTTCTCGGCATTTCCCATTACGTGATATGGGTCCACAACCTTAAAAAATGGCCTCTGGGACCAACTTGAAATTTGGCAGAATCAACATCGGGATACATTCAAGATTTGTTTTGTTGTTTGAACTGTCTCAAAATTCCTCATATTATTGACAAAAAATTAAATAATCAACTAGTTTGTCAAACTTTAAAGACCAATAGCTCCATTTCATTTTTTCTGATCTGTCATACTTTAATTGGTCATAACTTCGCCAAAAATTATCAGAATTTCCTCAAACATGTTTTAAAAGATACCTTTTTGTATGCACACTAAGCTGATACCAAAACTTAAATTTTGAATTTTCATCACAAGTGTTGGGTTTTGCTGGAGCCGGTCACAATTATCCCCATAAATTATGTGCCTCAATTTCACTTTCCTCCTTTTACTGTGAAAATTTTTCCTATTCAGTGAAAATTGTTTAAAACGACAATAGCGGAAGCAAATTAAATTTGACCAGCTGAATAGTAAAGTAGCAGAAGCAGTAGCGTGCTATGCAAATTTTAAAAATATATATAAACAATTAGTTAGAGCATACACTGGATCCGAGTTTAGAATTATTAGAGTTAGTTCAGCAGCTAAGAACACAGACAAAATAAATATTAACAAAAATTAAACTAGAAGCAGGAGGTACTTAACCAGAAGAAGCACGTGCAGGCATAGTTAAAGAGCGAGGGCGCCCTCTAGACCCAAGAGATGATGGGTGATCCCGCTGGATACCTTGTGTTAGTCAAAACAAAGAATGCAATCAACTACGGGAATTGGGGGTTAGCAAGGAAAGGCTGCAGGGAAAACTAGCCAAGTTTTGCTGGGGAAAAAATGTTAAGATCACACCTTGAAAGATCGATGTTAGATACAAATTTTTAAAAATCACTTACACCCCGTTTACACTTGATCCCGGGCTCGGGGTTAAACACCGAGCTCAGGATCAGATCACAAACTGAGTGTGAACGCTCTCGGGACCAAACTGGCTCTGGATCAGACCCCAAGATTTTGGTCTCGCGTTGGCGGAGGGTTCAATCCCGAGCTCGGGATCAGTTTGTGGTTAGATAAGCAGTTAATCTTTACCGCATCCGCTCCACAGCCGTAGCGGGGGGGAAAGCCCACGAAATTCAAGTGGCCTTGCACACTGTACATGCACACACATGTTCTGTACATGCACACACAGAGCATGACCTTTGACTGCAACTTCTGGCACCACGCTCGAGATCAAGTACTGAATGTAAACGCGGCACTCAGGATCATTGCATTCTTATCAGGGGATCAATCTTGATCCTGAGCTCAGTGTAAACACGGTGTTAGTATGTCAGTGCATAGTGTATCGTAAAAAGGCAAGTAAATTCCATTTGAAGATCATAATTGTAAAAATCACGACGTACAGGTTGAAGTAAGGCGGAAAAATACAAGGACAACAAAATCTTCAACTTGTTAAAAACTTAAATCCTGTCTGCACGACCCTGCATTTGTCGGTCAACAAGGACAAACATGAAGTTGGAACTTGTTGAACATTGCATGGAAGCGCTCATCAACATGATCCAATGCGATCCAAATTATCTTGACTGCAGTTGGCTGCTGCCTTCACGTGACAGGTGTTCTGCTCTGCTATTGGTCCGTTTCGTCCAACAAGCTCCAACAAAGTTGGACGATATCTACATGGCCCAACTTCATGTCCAGATGGCGTTGTCTGGAGTGGCATCCACACCATCTAACTATCGGTTGGCCGACATTGTCAAATAAATGTTGACCCTTGTTGGCCAACAAATGCTGGCTCATGAAGAAGGCCTTAAAAGGTGCAAGTTTTAGGTTGTGCAAATAAACCAAACGCTTTGTGACCAGGGACAGAAAAGAATGTAAAATAAAACAAAAGCAGAACCAAATTCAGAGCATCATGACAGTTACATTAAGCAATTTAAAAAAATCATCAAAAGAATATTTCTAAAGACTAGCTTTTATGCTCCTTGTATATGACCATGCACATGCACAAAATGTCATTTTGAAAGCAAAAATGCGAGCTTAAAACTGTGGCAATGAGATATGGTGTGTGCGTCAGCGACACAATGTACAATTTTTGTAATTACTCGATTGTGATACAATTATGATACGACTGTAATATTTCCAACAAGGGTCACACGTCATACTTATTGTAATCGTATTGTAATAAAGTCTGGTCACACACACAGACACGTCGATTACAATGTCCTAAACAAATTAAGGCCTGGACAAACACTTATCCAGTGTCTGACGCTTTGCATGTTTTTTTATTACGTCATTTTCTATTAATGCCGATGTTCCCTCATACACAAACTATTGTTCCCTCATACACAAACCAGAATGTCAGCAAAAGTGTGCAGACTGCCATTTTGGGAGTCAAAATTAAGGCATCTCATTGGTCAGGGATGCCAGTGGCTCTTACCTTCAGGGCCGGAAAAAAAATCCACTATGCATGTACGTATACATGTACGTACGTACGTACGTACGTACGTACGTACGTACGTACGTACGTACAGTTTGTACATGTACAGTGTTCAATGTCACCGGCACCACTGCTGTATGGATACAGCGCCCTCTATAGTCTATGTACTTCTGATCAATAGCCTGGTTTCGTGGTACTTTAGCCATGAATGATTATGGCCGGGATACAGACATATTGCATGTGTGCAAATCATGTACATAGGCTGTACATACATGACATAGGGCATATCCGGACATGGTTGATCAGCAAGTGAGACAATTTTCCCTGTTTTTTTGGCTTTGCCAGATTTCTTTTTCCAAAATAAGAAAAAGCCGGAAGACTGGCATCCCTGATTGGTGTTTTGCTGTGCGACTGTCACAAACAAGTGCCCAAAAACCATGCAAATGAGGTGGCCCGAACCACACAAAAATACAAATGAAGGTGCTCAAAACTATGCTAATGAGAAGGTGCAGTTATGCGCATCTAGCTTTAAATGGAGTTCTGTGCCTAGGTTTTATGCATTGCAAGCTTTATTTCTATTTCTACCTGGGCTCTGCACTAAATCACTAGTAGCAGGCGACCCCACACCATTTGTTGCAGCAGCTTCATATGATGGCTGCATGGGAGTAGCAGCTTGTGGACCCATCGTAGGCAAGGCTGCAGGGAGTGGGGAGGTGTTGGGTGGAACAGCCCCTGCAGGAGATGCCTGGAATGGGGGTGGCTGGCTTCCTATAAGATCCTGCAAGGAACGGAGGGACAAAATCTTAGGTGTTATCCCATTTTAAAGGAGCTTGTTCAGATTTTCCAGAAAACGGATTTCGTTCTAACCTAATAATAATCATATAAAATACATCCCCAAAATGCTATCCATGAGAAGAAAACAGGAAATTTGCAATCTCCAATTTAGAGGTGGGAGCAAAAGGTTTGGAGTAGTCAGTGCACTGCTTTATATGTATTGATCACGTTCACAGACACCATCTTCGTAGGAAGAAAAGCTACTGCGTATTAAACGTTATCAAGTACGCGCACGCACACGCTGTAACATGTTCCAAACACGCGCACGTGTTGCTCGAAATTTGTTCGAAATACGGCGCAGCCGATGCGCGTCACAAAAGAAATACGCTCAAAATTCTGATGCACGTGGCAATTTGTAGGAAGTGACGTCATTTAAACGTGATCAATTGTATCCCTAGCAATCCCAACTCGAAAATGGTACGCTTTCCATACCAAGATGGTGGAAGGATAAATTGTGGCTATGACCTCGGGGTTTCAAGTCAATATTTTGCTTCAACATTCGGTGTGGGGAGCAGAATTTCAAGGTGTTTATGCTTCGACTGTAGAAGACCACTGCCAACTGAGTCAGCAGTTTTTTTTTATTTGCAATGTAATTATCAGAATCTTTGAGTTAAAGATAGTATACATCATTGGTAAACTGTTACAAATAGTTTTATCCCCCTGTGTGATTGAAGATATGCATGATTAAAACCAACCTGAGCAAAAACCAGCTCCGTACTTCGTCTTTTTGAGAAAACAGTCAAAAAAGGGTTTGCAGTCATTTCGCCCCAAAACCACTTCGCCCTGAACCATTTCGAATTGAATTTTTAGGAACAGGAGCAAAATATCAGTAAATACACATCACATACGATTTTGGCTGGCAACCCAGTTTTGCAAAATAAAGCAAAGAAATTCTGTGCTAAGCAAATGAAATTGGCCCCAGGTATCTCCATGTCATTTTCATATTTAAATGATCCTTGATCATTTGCAGATTTCTGGCTATAGTCGCAAAACCTTGGCCCAGGCTGCCTGACTCATTTTGCAAGAGTGGCAGAAACTGACCTTGAGTAGAGGTGGCTGGGAGCCAGGAGAATCTGTGTTGGACTCACTATAAGGTGGCGGCTGTACGCCTTGTCGTGCCTCAAGGTCCACAATACGCATCCTCAGTTTGGTGTTGTCTGTCTCAAGTTCACGCACCTGTTACATCAAACATGCAAAAGTAACGATTTGAAAAAGAATAACGTTGCAAATATCAAGACCAGGGGCCAATTTTGATGGCGCTGCTAAGCGCTAGCTAAAAATGAAAATGTGTGCTTACTGTAGGACAAAAGTTGTGCTAATGTTACCACACTTTTACGGACGCGGCATATTTAAGCATGCGCGTGCTTGGAAACAGGCATTGTTGCGTCACGATTGCCTAGCAAATTTTGCCTCTGAAGCTAGCAAACGTTTAGCAGTGCTTAAGGTTACAGTCTCCATGAAATAGCCAGTGCCTCCGTAAGCACAAAATCGGCTGCTAAACAACTCTATGAAATTGGCCCCAGAAGACTGAGATGGCATGCGCATGGAATACAACTACAGGAAAAACACCAGCCAAAATTACCCTAAGCCAGTGAACTAGCATGACAGAGTGAAGTGGAGAAAGATTGTGTTGAAAACTCTGGTGCCATGTGCATGCACACTTCGTGCATTAGTGGTATAGAACCTTTGCATGGCGGCCATGACAGGGGACAGTCACATTGTCACCGTGCGTCATGCATGAGTAGGTGCTTTGTGGTTCTATTGTTACATCATTTACATAAGAAAACCTGCCCCCTGTCATGGCCGCCGGGGGAGAAGGTCTATTGCCAAAATACCATTGGCAAAAAACGTAGGTTTTCATTTGGGGGGCGGGCGGGGGCGGGTGTTGTTGACATTGTGTACACCATGTGTACAGGGAGAGAGGGAAGGTCTAAAAAGTCGGCATTTCATGCGTACATACTTTATGGACGGCCCCCTTAAGGCTGTTTCTACTGGAAGTATAACAGTACTGAAGCGTTTTGGAAATGGTAATTGGGCTCAGTGGAAATGCATTCTATGAGAGAGAATGACAGATTCAAGTTCCAAGACAAAATTCACACCTTTTTCTGCAGTGACTGGACTTGGGAGGCGATAGTTTTACCCGATGTTTGCAGGAATTGCTGGTATGCCAAGTCAAAAGCCTGGCCAACTGTTAGTGTTATTTCCTCTGCCTGCCAATGAAATGCAAAAATAAAAAAAGATGCCGATAACTCTAAACAAGAACAAAGGCAACTATGTTGAACATATTTGCTTTTAAAATATGATTCCTGTGGATTTGGTTGCAGAAATGACAAGTTATATTTTGATATATCCAATAGCAGATACCCACCATTTATAGGTAATGTAAAATACCAGTCTAAAAATGCAAATTGTACTTTGACCAAAAAATGTGGCAAGGCCGACTGCACCAGCCTCTGTTAGCGCCACTTGCAAGTGTCTCTCTGAGCTCCTGCACGTCTAGGGCCATTTGGGAGATGTGCGGGTTCAGAAGTACATGTAAGCTCATCCCATGCAGGTTCAGACAGGTTGAAAACCCTAACAAAATGTGTTTTCTGAGAGCCCATAACTGCAGGTTTCTCCCAGAAATGGAAAATGTCACATTTCATAACTGTGGGAATCACTTTGCTCAAACAGGTCCTCTTGGACCCAGAGGAAATCGCAGAACAGTTTTAAATCAGATTCCAGAGTGATTAGTGGATCAGTGCCTTGTTATCCACAAGTTCACTGTATTCAACAAATTTCTGTTCTGACCAAGAATTGATATGTTATACAACATTTTATGTTATACAACATTTGCAGTTACCCAACATTTTACTTAAAGGGCCTGTGACATGCTAAACAACTTTGTGCCTAAGCTTTGCTTCATAATGACGGATTACTTGTAAGCAAGACATACTATGTTCGTTTGAATGTAAAATCAATAAAAGGTGGCCTTTTTCAACTTTTAAGATTTCATTGCAATAAACCACAGACAGAGGGCGCTGTTTCGAGTGCATCACATAAGACAGAAGGGAAAAGTTAAGAAAAAACATAAGACTTCAAGTTGGACTTGTGGCAAATTGCTGCAGTTTCTACCCCCAGTTTTGTCATGGCTTACAGCAGGCAACATGTAAAACAGCCATGGATTACAAAAGTTTCAGGAAAATTGAGAAAAAAGTGGAATCTTTTGTGCACAGTTGAATGTGATTTTCCTGTGTTTGCCTCTTGTGACATCGTGACCTTGGTCATGAATATACATATTTTCATTAGCATAAAAACTAAAAACCTTTGTTTTAACCCCCAAAGCAAGCTCCAAATAGGATTTTTATGACTTTAACTGAGTAGAGTGGTTTTAAAGCATAGATTTCATTGATAAAAATCCTAAACGAGTTGACAAGAAAAAAGAAGAAAAAATGAAAGTGTTGATAGCAATGGTAACAGACACCACATGATTTCTTTTCCTGGGTAAAATGGTACATTTGTGGGAAAAATTGCCAACTGAAGGTGTTTTTTTGGTTTAATGCATTCATTCAACATGAAACACATGCATGGATTTGACAGGTTTTCTGAAGTATTACTGCATCTATGTGGCTGAAATCTACAATGCATTATCAACATTATTCTAATAGTTATGTAATGCGGTTGTTCCTGTTTTTTTAAGTTTTCCAATCATGTAATCTGTCTTTTATTATAAAAAATTACTTTTTCTTCTTGGAACCAAATATTTTGCAAAATACAGAAGCAACATTATATATTTGTTATGTGCACACTTACACATTTGTCACTGTCCATAACAAAGCACACGTTCTTATTTGTAGTCTCCTGTTTGGTGATAAAGGCACATATTCTCTTGTCTTGTTTGTCGTCCGCACAGTAGGAGATTCGATGCAGGGGGAAGGTTTCAATTCGGATCTGAAATAACAAAAAAATGCAGGAATTTCTCTTTTGCAGCTGAAGTGCAACCACACAGTCAACTATTTTGGTCTATCGTGGTCTTGACATTACTCAACGGGGGTGGATTACAATATAACCATCTTTAGTCTGAGACACATCATATGTCCTAACTGAATTTATGACATCTTAGCTATGACACATTAAAAAATGTCTTGCAATATCCAAAAGTTAGCCAAGACATAAATGTTTGTATATCTTTACTGTTGCAAACGGCGTTTTAATCACAGCCGGTGTGTTTGCATACCGTCGCACATGCACATAGGCCTATGCGCCGGTCGTTGCTGCCGTACGTATGCATGATAGTGGCGTGAAAAACATCCTGAAAATTTGCATAATTAACATAGGCCAAGCTTGAATCGTAATTACATCTCAATGAAAATTCAGTTTAAGAAAGTCAAACTATCAAAAAATTAAGTTTTGATCCTAGTTACAAGGCTCCTTTTGTAGGAATTGAGCAGGAAATTTAAAACAAATTTTCTAAAGACATACATGTAACCTAGGATACATATTAGGTGTCCTAGGACACAAGTTAGGACACATACATTTTTATTGCAAGGCAAAATCAGCTATGATGTCTTAGTGATGTCAGAGTTATGACGTCCTAGGGGTTAGGACATCCCAACTGTCTTTATTGCAATTCACCCCAGACTACTAAAGTGTGTCATCAGTTCTGTTGCCATGGTTTCTGGGTCTAAACATTAATTTCTAAAGCGCAGGGAAACAGTTCATTGGTTTTAGTGTCGACCCAGTAACCTTGACAACTTGGCACACAAAGGATGACATTTTCACTTTGGTACGCTATGAGGGTTGTTTTTGTCCTACCTGACGTAACTTGATCACCACTGTATACTCTGTGCTTCCCTGAGACAGTGTGAAAAAAACTTCATAGCGTACTCGGGTGGGACTTGAATCCACAACCTCCTGCATACTAGGCAGATGTCTTTACACGTTGACTGCCCACTACGAGTATACTCGTAACAGGTGTACCGGATTCTGCCACTACAAGTATACTCGTGGAAAATGGCAACGCCCTGTGGGAATGCCCTGTATAACTAATCTATGCTTGGCAGTCAACGTGTTAACCACTCCATCACCGAGATGGCTGGCATACAAATAATAAATGTTTATTATGGGAGGAATATATTCATGAGGTGAAAGATGGAATGTTCCATTCAACGAGGCGAAGCCGAGTTGAATGGAACATATTCCATCTTTCACCGAATGAAAATATTCCTTCCATTAAACGAATTAAAATGTTCCTTCCACACCGTGCAATGGAAAAAATGTATGGAACAAAATTGCACGGCAAATGGAACAAAACTGCACAGTTAGTGACGTAGCATTAAATGGATTAAATATTGAACGACACGTGACTTGCTATCGTCCAATCGGATGACAAGGATCTACTTAGGCGTTATATAATGTTGAATGGCCGGTACAGGATTTGCAACATCCCAAATTTGTAATCAACCATTTCACCGGAAAAACCTTACTCAAATGGAAGTGGCTCCAACTGTCCAATACAATGATTCTGCACAAGATGATATCATTTTTACAAGGGCTTTTTAAAACAGTTTTCCAATCATGTAGTGTATATGTCTTTAAGGCCTTTTCTGTTGTATGGATAACGGTACTGAAGCATTTTCGAAACCGTAATTGTATCCGGTAGAAACATGCACGTCATACCTTAGTTTGCCGGTCTTGAATGGTCACACCCATTGAGGAGATGGTCAGCTCCACTTTCTGAGGCTTCTCACCCTCTGCTCTCTTCAGCTGTTTGGCAAACTGTCACATAAAGAATTAATGCTTATAAATTCATTAGGATCAATCAAAATGTTTGAGTTTGCACACTCCAGTGAGTAAATTTGAGTCAAGCCAGCCTCCACAGTTTTGCTAAAATTTCACACTTTTTAAATAGACTATCTATCTAATGTATTCTCAACAACTCTTATCTAATCATCGGAAATTTGTAGCCAAAAATCACACAGTGAGAAGCCAACTTTTTGGTAAGAAAAATACAAAGTCTGCGTATTGATTGCAAATCAGGTACATGTACGCACATCATAGAAAATGTTCCAAACAGGACCGTGTGTTGCTCAATATTTGGTTGAAATACCACGCACCAAAAATTTACAATCAAGATCCTAATGCACGTGGCAATCTGGGGCCAATTTCATAGAGCTGCTTAAGCATGAAAAATTGCTTAAGCATGAAAAACCTTGCTTGATAAAATGAGATTACCACAAAAAATTTCACGTGATTGTCATGGTAATGAAACAGTCCTCTAATACTGGTCATACACTATTTCTATCAGATGAGGAAGTCACTGGTAACATTCTCTACTAAGCAAGATTTTTTTGTACTTAAGCTAATTTTTGTGCTTAAACACCTCTATGAAATTGGCCCCTGTAGGCAGTGATGTCATCTTGGAGAGATCCATAGTTACCTAACGGTTCATTTAGGATTCTGACACATGCATACATTTTTACATCATATGCATGCATTTGGTAAGACAAGTACATGTACATACATAGGGATGATAGCGATGTCCTTAGTGAAGGCTCCAAATAGTCAATTAATAATACAGGGTGGACAAAAAAACAAACCGAGATACTATTGCTAATTGTAACTAAAGTATGGCACATATGATTGAAAGGGAGATATCTTCTGTTTGGGTTGAATCTCCTCTTTAGAATGACACCCTGTTTATGCCATTATGTTTTCGGTTGACCTAGCAATGACCAATGTTATGCAAGGGTATAGTTTGGGATTTGCACCACTTTCGTTAATGGCATCCAGTGGCCTAAACCATGGCATAGCCTGTTTGAACGGTCAAGTATCCATTGACAAAGCCTAGGAGGCATCAGAAATTAACATGCTGATGAAATGTTGACGGGGAAAACCTAAACAGAACACATTCAGGCCTACATGAGAATGCAGCAATGTTTTGTTGAGTCGAAGGACCGGGCAAAGGGGAACTGGTCGATGCAATTCAATAGGTCCTCGCCCCAACCACGTTTAACAAAATTGTCCTGTGGTACCCCTACAGAATTATGAGACGACTTTAACTTTCTTGCAATCTTCAGAAGCGTATTGGGTTTGTCAATGGATACTTGATCGTCCAAACAGGCTATGCCATGGTTTAGGTCACTGGACGCCATTGACGAAAGTGGTGCAAATCCCAAACCCCTTGCAACATAATGACATGATCAGGGTGTCATTTTATAGAGGAGATTCAGCCGCATCAGAAGATGTCTCCCTTTGATTCATGTGTGCCCTAATTTAGTTACAATTAGCAATAATCTCTTTTTTTTTTATCCAGCCTGTATAACTGAAAAGGCTTGGGCAAATTACCCCAATTAGAATAAATTCCAACTTTTTTTTTCTTTTCAGGAATCGATACATTATCGCAGCAATTCTAAATGTTAATGATGCAGATATTACAGAATTTAGCAGTGTTTTGTATTTAGGTTTGTGAGATTATTTTTTTTTTTCATTTTAGTGCCAAGTGTCATCTTGAAAATGGAATAAATTGGAACAGAATCACGAATCCCAAAATTTGTTGACTAAATAAGTACCGTAATTTTCGGAATATAAGCCGCCCGGGGTATAAGCCGCGAAGCCCGAAAATTCCAGAAACAAGATTCACCGTCGGCGTATTAGCCGCCCGGCTTATTAGCCGCACCATTTTGTCGGCCACAAAGAACTGCCGCCGTACTAAATGCCTGATCGCGGGCCATGCGCGGGCGCCCACGCATGACGATCTGATCATCATGCAAATGCCAGTTATCTTTTTTTCTTGTGGTAGCCCTGAAAAGAGCTGTTTGCTTTTCGTTGTCTTTTTGTCCGTTTTGTCTTTTTTTTTCTTTTCTGCAGAAAACCGTACGCTGCAGCGTTGTGCACCACCGAACTGCATGTGTAATGTTGACGATCGTGAACGGCTTCGTCAATGTTAAAATCATCAGCAGGGGATGCCAGAAGTGTGGCTCGGCGGTCGTGCTTTGCCACAGCGACGGTGAATATGGCAGCCGGCGAGGGCCAAGGATTCGTGTTGTCGCTACAAGTTGTAGTACAACTACACTTAAAACAAACTATTTTCAGAGCTAACACAACCCCCATGCCCCCATAAAGATATTAAAAAGAAAGTAGCTTGCCCCAAATTTTTTCTCTTTATGTGTGTTGTGTGAACATGATGTTTGCAAGAATTTCGCACGCAATGCGTGATACCTTGCGTGATGCTTGTTAAAATGCATCAAATTAAAATGAATAGACGGCAACATCAATAATATCAAAAATTGTGATGTGATACAAAGCGCCCTGTTTGGCACGAAGCACGTTATTTCAGGACCAAATAAGCATGTCAGTTTTGATGGGAAAAAAGGTTAAACAAATTGCTGTATCCAACCATGTCATTCATATCATTCGATGCCGTTTCTGTCATGTTTTGTTGAGTTTTTTGATGGGATGAAAAAAAACTCTTTTTAAGGACGGCCGCACACACAGTGATGTCGATGTTTGGCGGCTTAAAAATACGGCAAACAGTGCGATTCCAAGTAAAAAGTAGTGCATCAGGACACCCTGGACGTTGACAAGTACACCACTGCCAAAATTACTAAAGAATTATAAGGGATGGCAAAGATTGAATAGGATATGCAAAACCCGGCGACAAAACTTCAAAAAGTTAGCCACACGTTTTCAGGTTTTGCTGCGCATGCGCAAACCGTGACATGGCCCCTTAAGGCTGAGGCTCGTCAATGCGCGCGTTAGGCCAAATTCGTACCACGAAATACGCAGCTCCATGCCTTTGCTATAGAGCTGCGTATTTCGTGGCACGAATTTGTCCTCGCGCGCATTAACAAGCCTATGCCTTTAAACAGTTTTATGTTATGCCAAGCACAGCATGAGGGCGCTATAGGCACGTGCCTTGTTTATGCCCACGGTCATAGGTAGTTGACGGCGCCTAGCCTGCCGATTTTGGGGAAATATACCACTGCAGAGGTGGATTTGCGTGATATTTGACACAAATATAAAAGAAAACCAGCCCTTGCACCAAACAAAATCAGCCTGACAGATTAAATGAGAGAAACAAAAGGCGGCATGATTTACAGTGCAATTTCACGCCGCCGTCCATCAAGCATGGCATGCAAACTTTGGTTACGAATTTAACCAATAATATATAGTGTCACGACTGCGCGGCTCATGAGATCACAAATTTTCAAGTCGCTAGCGTGGGCTAAGTGGCTTTTGAGGGAAGTGATTTTACAGCAAAGACATCGTTGAAATTACTTTTTTCATTTAAAAGACAAATTTCCACAGACAATGATTTTAAAACAACGCCAACTAAAAGTAAAGAATTGAAGAAAACACGGAAGGAACAGACGCACCAAACGATTTGTTTGGCGTTGGACGAGTACTCACGCCTGGCCGGCAAGGTCCGATGGCGAACTGGTTGCCTGCGCTTGTGCAGTGTCACATCGATGTATGGGTCACCAACGAAGGTCGGTACACTTTGCACCTGAGATCGGAAATTTGCACACCTTTTCGTGCGCGTGCGACGGCCTTCAACAATCGTTTGTCGACAATAAAAAATCCCATAACAAAATTGATGGAGATATTTCAGGAACCACGATACATAATGTATATGAGCATATCATTATTTTAAGATTTGAGCTCGGCGTATAAGCCGCCCGGTTTGTAAGCCGCAGAGACCTTTTTTTGGGGCAAAATCAACGTATAACCCGCGGCTTATATTCCGAAAATTACGGTATAGGATTTAAAAATCATGAGATGAGCTGGACCACCGCATCCATGTGCATCTAAATAGGATTTTAAAATCTTTGCAACTGCCTGCAAAAAGTACACAAAAAGAAATAATTTCTATTTATGACAATTAAGACAGCTCTGAGATGGTAAAAAAACATGCATCATGTATACATGTATATTGGAGTCATTGTTGAAAAATCAACATGGCATGTCATATAAACCCATATCTGAAAATCGCACAATAAACTGTAAACATTTGAAACACAGCTTCCTTAAAGTTCATTGTAGAAGTTCAATACATGACCCTCCCAACACAGAGCGTAATAGACTTTGTCCAGATGATTGTTAACTGCGTTTTATATTACCCTATGCTACAGAACAATATAATGTGCATTCATAACATTAGAAGGGAAAGCAACATGCACATGCAGACAAACTACCACTAGAAGTTCCAAATATTGTGTGGCAAGAAAAAACATGCATATGTACATGTAAATGTATATTCATTGAAAAAAGACTTTTGTCCACATCTGTATAAAAAAAAAGGGAAAAAAGTAAGTTTTAGTAAATATCAATTCTTGATTGGAATATATGTCTGCATATGTGGATATGGAATCACTTTCAAGATTGTTCCATTTCAGTGATTTTCTTCAGGTTCTCCTGTTTGAACAGAGTGAGTCCCACAATACAGAATCATGAAAAATTTGAATTTTTGTTTCTGGGAGAATCTTACAATTATGGGCGCTCAGAATACCAAGTTTGTTTGATAATGAACCTAATTGAACCTTTGTGAGATGAGCTGGACCACCGCATCCATGTGCATCCCATGTAGCCCAACACTGAGCAGGAGCTAAAGGGAGGCACTTCAGGCAGAGTGGCGCACCCTGCCTTAACAGCTCTTAAAATAAATAGTGCATTTTATCCCTTTTTTTATGAGTACATGTACAGCTAAAAATATATAAAAATTACGGGGAGAAAATGAATTCTAAATCTAACCACCAAATTTTCGTCTTGTTATGACGGGCAATATACCATGTGAACGTGCCAGTTAGATGATAAACATGTGAAATTAGGACAATAATTTCAACCTTTTTCTTAGGAAATGTAATGTTGTCTCCTAGGCTTGGGGCATTATTAGTAAATGTTGGTTGTGCTGATTTGATCCAGATATTAGCTAAACATCAATCATGCATTAAGTCGAGGGGATGGAGGAGGGGGAAGGAGTGGGGAGGGCTGAAGGTAGGCACTAGAAAACAAGCCATGGCATTCACAATCCTAGGTTAGGGTGCGGGGCATGCTTCATGTTTCACATTATGATTTTGTAAGTGATTTTGTAGGTGCACATTACATACACAATTTTCAAAAACAAATACATGTACATTGTGTTCGCATACTTCCTAAATGAAATTTGCCTGCATTTGAACTAATTGTTATTGATCGTGACACTGGGATAATGTTCTAATTAATTGATTTCAACAGATTTTTGGCAATTAGTACCACGCCCAGGGGTCTCCACTACCTGTTTTGTCAGGGCTGCATGATCCTTTTTCCCCTAAAAAATTAATACTTCAAAGGTACGTTCGAGTCATTCCAAAATTAGATGTAAAGTTACAAAACTGATTTGCTGGCCGCTGGCGTCATTATCGTTCAATTACTGTGCATATTTATCGTATTTGTGGCCTATCACGGCCATGACAGCTGCATGCATCGGTTTTGAACAGCGCCCTCATGCGGCGAACAGGGATTCACTGGATGGGTTGGTCAGTGTTCACCGTGTTCGCCGCTGCTCATTGCAACCGGACAGAATAATTGCATTGATTCATAGTCTACACATTCTGGTATTAGAGTTTAAATATTAAATCAAATCTATGCCACATGCAAATGCAAATAACGGCCTTTTCCCATTAGAACAACCATCCCTAGGGAGAACTCACCCCGGGGCCGTTCCGGGATGACTCACCCCCGAGTTCAACCTCATGTCGACTCACACTTGTTGTTCTGAAACTCACCCTCGGGCAAACTCACACAGCGATTGGCACTCACACAACAGTTCTCGCCCCCGGGGAAAGCGTCTCGCCTTGGGACTAAAATTTTTAACCCTGGTCCCGAGCAGGGTTGAACTTGCCCCAGCCAGGGAAAGAGCAATCTCGGGGTGGCTCAAGGGTGAGAATTTCAAGTGGTAATCATGGCTTATTTTTCACACCCCCGTCTCGCCCCGGGGCCACACCCGAGATTTGGTCTAGTGGGAAAAGGCCTTAATTAGTTGTGATACCGGTATTACATCTGGGATAACAGAAAATCGGAACAAGGAGTGTGCAATATAATCTTTTTGGTTTACAGAGATTTGCGATTAATATTTAGTGGTAGAATGGGTAAGTGTAAGATTAGGGTTGAGGAATTACCAGTAAGACTTACTTGTAATTTGCTGTGAAATCCTTGGGTCTCTGGCTGTACATAAAGTACATGCACATATACCAGTCAGGTTGGAAATTACATTACACATCAAAATTAATGAACAAGAAAGACAACTGGGTTGAAGTTAAAGTCAGCCACATTGTCAAGTTAGGCTGGATCCGAATTAGTGGCATTGGCTGTGGCTGTTGCTATGCTGTTTCTAAGGACTGTCATTGTTCGCCCATAGTAACAGCATAGCAACAGCAATAGCTACAGCCAAAGCCACTAATTCGGATCCAGCCTTAGTCACCAGAAAATCACAAGTCACATCACAGACCCAACCGCAAAATCATTTTCAAAAAAAAGAAATGCAGTTAAAAAAAAAGAAATGCAAATCAAATTCTGATCAAAAAATCGAAGAAGCTGAGAGATGTACCGGTAGCTTACATGTATTATATCGGTCAGTAACGCGTATGAGGGCAATTCCATAAATTAGTGAACATGACGGTAGACCCTAAAGGTTAAAATTGTCACTTGACAGCTTTTCATGTAACATGTACCTGTCACAAGTGTTTTGTGAAATGCAACTGTTAAAACCCTTCGTTAATTATTAAGAGTCTTTACACACTGTATTTCAGCACAAATGCAATGTTAACATCTTGCTTGAAAATGTATAGAAGATGGTATACCTATCATAAACAGGTCATCCTGGACCTGGAGGAAATCACTGAAGCAGAGCAGTCTTGAATACGACTCCAAAGTTATTGGTCAATCAGTGTCTTGTTATGTACTCGGGTAATTCCCAAAATTAGGTGTCCAAAATGTTTGGTGTCCCAGTTACGTATGACACTCTCTGCTTCAAAAATCACCACTTATGACCACAAATTCTCAGTAATGTACTGGCCTGTGATTATAGGGGGCAGCATAATTTTCTTCAATATTTTGTTTTCGGATTCCTGAAAAATATTCAAAACAAAAGACCATAAAGGCTTATAATTTGTTCCATGGTATTGAATAGGAGTTTGGTGTCCCGGGTTACCTACGCCAATGAAAATTGGCTGTAGAATGAGTTTGCACTAACCTTGGTGCCATATCTACATGTACACACAAACATTAAATTTGAGTGTCATTTGTTCAAATAAAAATAATTATTTTCTTCTACTTGGAAACCACTTTGAATCATTAAAATCTTAAAAAGCATGTCACACTTTTGGACCCCTAATTTTGGGAATTACCCATAACTCAACAAACTTCTGTTCTGATCAATTGATATTTTTAAAAAATTGCGTTTCTTTTGGGGAGAGTATATTACATGTATATAGCAGTATTACTATGTGTAGTGGAAGATTCTTCAATATGCAGAAACGTATGCAGAAACAATATTATGTTTCCCTGTCAAATTTTGCGGCAGAGTTTGCGGAATGCGTTTTGATTGCAGGATGCAAGGGTGAGCATGAAATGTGAGGACCAAATAATAATTCTAAAGCCTCAGAGCAAAGAAAAGGAAATCGCTGTCATTTTGTTTCAGACAGGTCTTCTGGTATGATTTGTAAGGTGTCTTGTGAGGTAACTTGCGAGGTAAATAAATGCCCTTCGGTGCTCTCTACAGAACATAATTTCAATTAACAAAAAAACTACTGAACTCCTCTGATAAAATAAAATGCAATAACAAAGCAAGCAACAAAACATGGCAATTCTGATAAGGACGGTTTTAGAGAGCAACTGAATAATGCCAAGCAAACTATCAAAAAGAAATAAAATAAAACATGAGAACGCTATTACATGAAGGGGAAGAGGTAGGAGTGCAGTGCCACAAAATTCATAAATTTTCTTGAGACATCATTTCTAACTTGGCAATTTAAATATGGTTTGTTGTTAAGAACAAGAGAATTACTAAGCATGGATCGAACCATTTAAGCCGCCCTAAAGTTGACCTGCGAATCTCTTGCACCGTGATGGAACACTCGGCATCAAGCAAAAAAGCAAGGGTTCCATGACATGGTTTTTCTTGTATGCTGACTGGCTGAAGAAAAACTAAATATGCGCAAGATTTCATTGGCTGCGACAGTCGGGATCACATCGCAAATGTTGTTCAAACATGTTTTTTTTTTTAGTGCCATCTGATTTCAAATGTTTTAATGTTGTCGGAGCTACACACAGTTCTCAAAACAATCGCTCAGGCACAGTTTGGTCCTAAAAAGCCAGTCGCCGACTGTTGCATGTTGTCCCAAGGTCGACATGATGGTGGCTTAAAGCAACAGAGTATGAATGTGTAACATACCTTCAACTTACAAACAGCTTCTTTCACAACTTCTGCGCCTTTTGGTTGATCCACTTCAGTACGGCCCAGAAGCTGTTAAAAAAATAAATAAACTAAATGACAAATGATGTTCACATTTTTGTCTTGTTCCTAATTGAAATCTTGCTTTCTGGCTTTCTGGAACAGTAAATTCCAATTATGAATTAAATGACATATGATGTCATATGTTAAAGGCAGTATACATCATTGGTAATCTCGAAAATCAGAAATGTTCACAGATTTACGCCTAACTTACACAATATAAACATGATGACCGTAGAAAACTTCCCCTGAAATGGTTTTGTCTGAAGTGCTATACATGTCTTTGAGAAATTAGTAAAACAATTAGTTTTCGTCTCATGAGACGAAAATTCAATTCGCCCCAAAACCATTCCGCCCAAGTGCCATTTCGCCCCAAACCACTTCGCCCTAAATTATTTCGTCCAAACACTACATCGCCCAAATGCCACTTCGCCCACATGTCGTGGTTCAGGGCGAAATGGTTCAGGGCGAAATGGTTCAGGGCGAAGTGGTTTTGGGGCGAAATGACTGCAAACCCTTTTTTGACTGTTTTCTCAAAAGTTACGGAGCTGGTTTTTGCTCAGGTTGGTTTTAATCATGCATATCTTCAATCACACAGAGGTATAAAACTATTTGTAACAGTTTACTAATCATGTATACTATATTTAAGGAATTATGTCTTGAAATCTTGCTTCCTGGGTTTCTGGAACAGTAAATTCCAATTACTGTGTAATTTAAGAAAGAAAAAAAAAACAGAGTCAAATGCTCAATTTCCCAACTACTTCCTGTTCACACATCCTGTTTTTGTAAAAGTTGTCAAGATGCAACGAATACAAAACTAACATGGTACACAGTTGCGTAGCTAGTTTTAATTTCATACTACCGTACATGCTGCTTGTTGAAATAAACACTGAAACAACCACTTAAAGGTAGAACACATGATTGGTAAACCGTTACAAATAGTTTCATCTCAAAGCAACGTGCGTGAAATGTACACGCAAAACGGCTCATTGTGAATCCAACCTAAATAGGACAGTGGCTTTGCACAGTTTCTTGAAAGCATGGACACAATTTTTCATTGTTTTCTCGGAATACAGATGAGGTACTGAGCTGACTTACACACAGATTGGTTTTTATCATACATATCCTCAATCACACAGATAACGTCATCTGTTACAGTTTACCAATCCTGTAGTATACATGTACCTGTACATGTTTCTTTAAACTTACATGAAATAAGGAATTATTATCTTTAAATGAATTATTATCCTTAAATGAATTTTGTGATTATTTTGAGGGATTATGACCCAGGGACCGCTGGGGTAAAATAAATTCGATACAAATGTGGACAAATGTCAATGAGTTTAGGAAATCTGGATGCAGTGAAAAGCAACTTGGCTCCACCGGAGTTCGAACCGCAGTCCTTCTGCTTAACGTGCAGACGTCTTACCAATTGAGCTTTGAAACCAACTGGTGGTCTCAAATTACGGTAGTGCAGTTGTTCCTTACTGATTGGGATTGGCTATCACGTGAGCTTACATGTAGCAAGCCCTACAGAGGGATAAACCCTTCAATGAGATAACCACCCCTCCCAGAGATCATTTAAGATACGCCCCAAACCCCTGCCCGGCATGCCCCAATTATTAAGTATGAATAAGTGATATTATATATTTAGGGATTATGACCCAGGGACTGCCGGAGTGTCCACAATTGTGGACAAATGTCTTTAAATTCGTGGAACAAATGTTCAACACCTGTTACCTGATTCATGTTCAAGTAAAAGCATCCCCCAAGGTGACATTTATTACATGTAAGTTTCAATAATAACCCTTGACCCTGAGAGAAACAAACTTCAGACTAGGGGAGTTGTGAGTGCTCTAGAGGGAAACACATTCCAACAATTACATCTGAACTACTGCTACTAATGAACCTATGACTGAAAATGTTACTTTTAAAATATTACTATTAAAGGTGCGTGTCCAGATCACATTTTTTAACCACCCATTTTTCCCATGGTTGTCGGGATATTATTGTAATGTATGGTTATTTAAAATTTAATGTTAAGCACTTTGTGATTTTATTTTAATGTACGGCGGTAATTAAGTTTAATTACTATCAATGCTAGAATAGGGCGACAAATTGTGTGTATAAAAGCTATATTAGGGCGACCTGCTCAATAGGGCGACATTTTGGTGTCGCCCTAATATTTTTGAGTTTAAAAATCTTTTTTTTTAGGTCAAAAACATTTTCTTTTTAGGTCAAAAACAATTTTTATTGAGACTGGAGCTGTTTCTCTTCGGTCTGGAAGCATCTCCGGAAGCTTTGGGTAAAAAAATAAGGTGTCATTTTGAGTGACTCTTGCCGAAATTTCGGTGGTCCCCGGTGAGAGTCTTCCCGAAGTGTCGCCCCATTGCGGCATTCAGCGTTCTTCAAATTATTATTATTATTATTATTATTATTATATTGACATATAATTTATCTTATTTTTCTCAATACTGTTCTAAAATTTCGCGCTCTTAATCCGTATATTTTTAAGGATATCGTCAAAAAACACCGATGTTTTGTAAACTAATTTATCTGTTCCATAAAGCAGGACAGCGATTACCTTTTTGCTTCCACATCTAAATTGGAGATTGCAATTTTCCTGTTTTTTTCCCCATGGATAGTATTTTGGGGAGGTGTTTTATGATTGTTAGGTTAGAGCGAAATCTATTTTTCCTTGTCAATCAAAATCATACCTACCTTGACATTATAGACTACGTGGCCGTTTGTAAGCGATGACGGCGGATGTACCCATCGCTTCGCTGTATGTGTTTTAAAAACAGAAATTACATTGTTAAAATTTCACAATAGTGGCAATCACTTCGCTCTTGGACCTGGACAAAATAACTGAAGCAGAACAGTCTTGAAAGCGATTCTAAAGTCTGTGCTACATGTATGTTGTCCACAAGTCATACAAACTTCTGTTCTGATCAAGAACCGTCATTTTGCAAAATAATTGCATTTCGTTTGTGAAGCATCTTTTTCTATTCTGGATTTAATTGTTCAAATTAATTTAATTTAAAATAGTAAGTTAAAGGGCCCCTTATTTAGGATTTTTATCAATGAAATCTATGCTTTAAAACCACTCTACTCAGTTAAAGTCATACAAATCCTATTTGGAGCTTGCTTTGGGGGTTAAAAAAAAGGTTTTTAGTTTTTATGATAATGCAAATATGCATATTCATGACCAAGGTCACGATGTCACAAGAGGCAAACACACAAAAATCACATTCAACTGTGCACAAAATATTCCACTTTTTTCCCAATTTTCCTGAAATTGTTGTAATCCATGGCTGTTTGAGTTTGTTTTACATGTTGCCTGCTGTAAGCCATGACAAAACTGGGGGTAGAAACTGCAGCAATTTGCCACAAGTCCAACTTGAAGTCTTATGTTTTTTCTTAACTTTTCCCTTCTGTCTTCCTTATGTGATGCACTAAAAACAGCGCCCTCTGTCTGTAATTTATTGCAATGAAATCTTCAAAGTTGAAAAAGGCCACCTTTTATTGATTTTACATCTAAACGAACAATAGTATGTCTTGCTGAACAAGTAATCCGTCATTATGAAGCAAAGCTTAGGCACAAAGTTGTTTAGCATGTCACAGGCCCTTTAAGTTAATGTCAAGGAAATTGTCTCTGTCAGAGGTCCCTTTGCACCTCTTGATGACTTGCGCAAAAATACATGTATCGATGAGGTGTGGAATGCCATTAGAGGTGATCAGCTTTCGGCTGTAGCACGCACTTTCAGTCACCACCTCCAGTCAAAAGTGGCAGATTCTGAAACCAACTTTTTGGTTTTTTTTTCATGTGGCTTTTAAATGGGTCTTTCCACGCTAATGGGCCTATTTGAAAAATAAGTCAATAATTCCTTTCAGATGTCTTCAGTTTATCTCAAACTTAAAGAAATTCCCTTGTACTGTTCTCAGGAGATAACTTTTGCCCAAAAAAATAAGAAAATGCTGCCACAACATACATTTCTGAAAAGCTTATGTACAAATTTCCCCTTATACGTATGTAACTGGACAGACAAAAGTGTGACAATGCAAGTCCCTAAAAAAATTGTCGTGCCTTGTTTACATGATCTGAAATTTTGGTTTAAATCCATTGACAAATGACAGAGTTATTTAGGATCCAAAGTAAGATTTATTTTACATCTAGAACGTGTACATTACCTGCTAGCTTTCCCGTGCTCTTCTTACTCATGTTGGCTGTTCAATCAGTGCCCGTCACTCTCAGAAAAACATCTGAAACAAAAAAATTACGTGCAAAAGTATTTTATAATAAGCTTCTTTGTCTCTACCCAGCAAATACATAATGTACACCGAACGTTTGTTTTTGGTCATATTCTGTTCCAATGTTGACGGGACGTTCTGCGGACGTTTGAATCTAACGTTGACTGTGAACGTTAACAAAGCAGATCGCGCTGAGATCACCGTTCCGCAGATTTCACGAAAAATGGCAATGTTTTAAGCTCTACTACACATTTATGTGCTTTTGTAAGGTAAGATTTTCAAGAAAGAATAGACAAATTGTGGTTTCAATGTCTCCAACCCTGATTAAATGTACATATGAAGGGCAATTTGAGGTGCATATATACCAACCGGTGTCGTATGGCATGTAAGTGGAAGTGCCTGGGATCAAGACTTCTAGAATATCAGGTAAGAGAACCGCTGCGTTGTTATTACACCTGTAGAAATAATCCGATGGCGTCATAATAAAGGTGTTGTAAGGGCTTCACAATTGCATCATAAATAGGGGTCTGTATTTTGCAAATGCGAACGTCCGTTTTAGGTCTTCTAAACATCGTTTTGTAACGTTATTTTGTAATGCTCGGAGGACGTCCAGAAAACTCCACACAATAATGTTCCCAGAAAGTTATTTCATAACGTTCTGGGAACGTTCACCAAACGTTATTTGGTAAGGCCAAAAAAATTGTTACGAAACATATTCTGTTTCTTAGATTATTTATACTGAAGCCTGCTTACCTGTCCATAGTTGACTGAACAATTGCATTCCTTTCGCGAGAATGGAATCACCCAAACAAACACAAAAACACCCCCTCTAGCCCATGTGGTCTAGCCCTATGACCCCAGGTCATGCCATGTGGCCCAACAATCATCCTCACTTTACGTTTGGCCCGACAACAAAGACGTACACATCTTGCTGTGGGGCGGGTAAGGCGTGGGAGTGAACTATGGACAGGTAAGCAGGCTTCAGTATAAATAATCTAAGAAACAGAATATGTTTCGTAACAGATTATTACACTGAACTGCTTACCTTGTTCCATAGTTGACTGAACAATTGCATTCAACTTCCAGACTAGCACACTTAGTAGGAGGTCGGAGCAAGATGTCAACAATCAAGGGCTCCGGGCACGTCAGGGCTAGGACATGGCAATGCGCAGACAGGTCAGACTCAAAAGCCCTTGTAGAGTACGAGCTAAGGGGAGACTCCGCCCAGAGGAGGAGTACCTCCCGGAGGACTCTAGGGATACTATATGATTCTGACTGACTGGATTCTGTTTAGCAGCATGGAAATGGAAAACTCCTTCCGGGCAGGCATAATGCCCGAGAAACCTGAAGAGAAGGAGTTAGAGCCTTCCACAGCACCGCCAGAGAATCCGGTGCATATCCATAGATCGTGAACCAAACAGAAGGTTGGTCGGGTCCCGGACAGCAGCGGACTGACCGGGACTCTGACCGGGCACCAAGGCGATCCCCCGTTCCAGAGGAATAGTTAATTCCAAGGAGGATAGCCGAGTGCGGGAAGGATGCAGACCTGTTCCAGACAACAGCGTCTTGAACAGAGAACAGGGAGGCCTAGCCCTCGGAAAGTCTAGGCAACACCAACAGGATGTGGCCCTCGTGAGAACGTTTCCCGGAACGAGAGTACAGGCTAGGCGGCCTCAAACAGACATTCCTTCCAAGAGGCAGAAGCGAGAATCATCGCCGTAGATGTTCGAGCCTACCTCAGAACCCTCTATGAACCGCCAGAATAAAGGGCCGAAGAGCCATGTAGATGACTTAAGGCCCGAGACAAGGTGTTCAGAGAGGGATCCCGCAACTAGAGCTACAGCGTTCTAGTGGGGGAGCAACCTCTTCCGTCACACCACCGATAGAAGGGACCCAGACGTCAGCGTAATCGGCGAGGGTAGACACTTCCCCCGGTGGCGAAGGTGACGAAGGCCCCCCAGGGAGGCCCTTCTCCCGGCAACGTCGCCGGGAAGTGGCCGTACAGTCAGGATCATACTCTCTACAGGCAGGATAGGAAGCAGTCCTCCTCAGCGCTTCAGAGAAATGAGCGGATCGGGACCATGGGGGAGGGACTCCCAAAAGGGGGAGTCGTCCTTCGGTCCGAGAGAGTGTTGACTGTATATTCTCCTGGGTCGGGGACCCTGGAGCAATGCCCTGGGGGCTGGCGACTGATCGCGGAGGCAAGGAGATCGATCCCCGTGTGGAAGTCCGTGGAGATCTCCCGGGCTATATCCAGGTTCATGGTCCATTCTGCGCAAGACGCCCTGCCTCAAGAGAGGCCGTCGGCGGGCAGATAAACCGTTCCCGGTATATGGACTGCGGACAGAGAGGTGATCCTGTCTCTGCACCTGCTTGGAAGGTGTTGAGACACAGGGACGAGGAAGTAAATCCCACCCTGCTAACTGTAACATCACCACTGGGAATGTCCGATCGAACAAGGATGTTGCCTCCAGCCACCGTCGCTTCGAACTTCAGGAGCGGGGGCTGCCCGACCGCCCGTAGTTCGAGGAGGTTGGAGTATGAGCAAGCTTAATCCTGGGAGCAGGTCCCGGATACTCGTGCGCCTAACAGTCAGCCTGACCAGACGCGTCCGATCGAATGGATGCGTGCGGGGGAGACAGTCCCCGCGTCAGGTTGGATGGGGGTTCCACGAGGCGAGCTCGTCCCTATCAGGACCGTCGTTGGGACTGATTGGGAGTCTGGGAGCCTGCTGTAACGCTTCAACAGGAGTCATCCCTGTAAAAGCGGACATATGGCGAGAAACGTATGCATGTACTTGCCATAAGATCCAGCAGGCACAGCCAGGGGCGGACAGGGCCGTCTAGCTCCGCCAAAAGCGGTGAGCGAGGGCCCTAAGGGATCCATTTCCGTTCCGCCGATGGGTCCCCCGACTAACTCAGATGTGGTCGGGCACCCAGGCATACCAGGACCTGGCAGGGAGCCATGAGGAATTATTGAGATAGACCAGAGATCCCAACCTTAACTGGCTCCCGCGGCCTAAGTATGCTCCGTCCACCCTGGTGATCACTGTGAAAACCGGGTGATACGGAAAGGCCAAAGGGGAGGCACGTCAGACGAACGACTGACCCAGGTGTCAAGCCTGAGTCACCGCTGGTCGTAGGCCATAATAGGGACGTGCTAGTAGGCATCCCTGGGGTCAAGGATGCCTACGTGCCCTAGAGCGGGCACCGAAGAGCGCTGGTCAATGTCCCCATTCTGAACCCCCGTCCCGGGGAACGTATTCAGTGGTAGACATTCGGAGTGGGTCGCTCTTCTGTTCCCCTCTGGAGGGAGCGGTGATGACTTTAGGGACAAAGTCACTGAGGGGAAAGAAGTCGCCAAACACAAGGCGATACCCCCGGTTGCTGACCACCATAACCCATGGGCCCGGGAGAATGGGGGCCCCTCCCGGGCGCGGAGACCTCAGCGACCGTCTCTTGACTTTGGAAGGCGGAGTCGGACGGACCTGTCCATAGCAGTGTCTTAGCTATAGGATAGGGTGTGATCGGATTGGGGTGGAGGCAGCACCGCTCCTACCTACGCCGCTTGGACGGACTTGAAGCATCCACCGAACGGTGGTGCACGCTCTAATGTCCTAGTCCACTGGGCGGGTAGCTAATAAAGCAACTGACTATCCTGGCCTAATCTCGCTTTCGGCCTCATCCGCCAGTCCAAGAACCGTGACGCAAACAAGTCCTCGAAGAGAACGGTTCGTGTCAGGGGTTGACCCCAGTTACGAGGTCAGAACTAGGAACTGAATGGAGGGGCACGCCGGCGTTATTCCGTCTGACCTGGAATGCGCCTGAGAAAGGTCTCGAATGCCCCCGACTGGCAGGCCCGGGGAGGCCGCCAGGAGTGTGGGCCCGTCCGAACATCTGACGAGGCCACGATACTCAAGGATTGTCTGTGATCGTGGGCGACCAGCATCTGGTGGTCGCTTAGCGATATCGACATCCATGGGAGGCTTCCGTAGGAAAGGGACAAAGTCCTCCTGAGGAGGTCTTCGTAGGAAAGGAGGCAGCATTTCGTGGGCATAAGGAATGCCCCACAACAGCCTAGCACCGCGGCTGGAATGCTCTCCATTTCCTCAGCCGTACGGGCGGTCGGGCCAGATTGACTAAGGGACAACAGGTCCCGAAATCTGGGAAAACCCGCCGCCCTGGCTGAACCCGTGTAGCAACCGGGGATGGTACATGGGTTCCTGAGGTGGTGGAACCCCGGGCGAGGTTCGAGCGGGCCCCTCCGATAGAAGGGGCATTACCTCGCGAGGGAACACGGCATAGTGCTTATCGAGTGTGCAGGGGAGGTCTCGGCGGGTGGACATCCGCTCGCGAGGAGAGACCCGCGTGCGGACCAAAGCTGGAATGCCCACCTGAGGCGCCTGCGGGGTCCACACTAGGGTTTGTCCAGGGGCTGCGTGCGGCCGATCAGACCGATATAAGCCCTGAAGTGGACAGCCCTCCGCCTCCCCCTGCGTTCCAGGACTCCTCCTGGACGACAAGATCAGAGGCCCAGTGCACAGGCACCGGACTTGTTAGCTGTGTTGCAGTTACGGCAACTGCCGCGGCGAACGCCAGGGCAGTGCCGCCTGGTCCACCAGGTCTGGTCATGGGTGGTAACGGATGCCGCACTGGGCATCCCCGCCTACCCTGAATGGTGCGTGGGGTGGCGCCCCCGACAGCCGTACCAGCGGCTAAAGGGGGGGCGGACCACTATAGGAACTTTACCGTCGGTGCAGGCACCGCGGAAGTCTGCACCACAAACCAGCCGGCTCCCGCACGGGTCGTGCGTAGGGAGGCCGGATTTTCCGGCGTGCTGTGGGAAGGCAAGCCCAAGGGGAACAGCCTGAGCCACTGGCCCCGCCCACCACGCCAGCTCCGTTGGAGCTAGCAGGTGGGACGCACGTCGGCAGCGCGTAACCGCAGTGTCCATAGAGGCGCCAACTAGCACCGGGGACACAACTTTACCCGGCGTGCTGAGAAAAGGCAAGCTTTTCTAGGAATAGCCCACGAGGGACTGTCCCCGCCTGGCACGCTAGCTCCGATGAGGAGCTAGCAGGCGGCTGCACGTCGGAGGAGCGGTCACGCTCTCAGAGTTGTCCTGCGTGCTGTAGAAAGGTAAACCTCCTTGGGGGTTGTCCCGAAGGACTGGCCCCGCCTGCCATGCCAGCTCTGGTGGAGCTAGCATGTGGGCCGCACGTTAACATTCCGGGTGTGCTTAGGAAAAGCAAGCTTTCCCGGGGGTTGCCCACGAGGGGCTGGCCCCGCACGCCACGCCAGCTCCGTCATGGAGCTAGCAGGCGTGCCGCACGTCGGACCGGAGCGGACACGCTCTGTTCCTTCCCCGGTGTGCTGAGGAAAGGCAAGCTTCCCTGGGAATTGCCCGTGAGGGCTGACCCCGCCCGCCACGTCAGTTCCGTTGGAGCTGACAGGCGGGCTGCACATCGGAGGCGCGTAACCGCAGGGGAGGTCCGAGCCTAGCCCGGAACCCGAGCGGCCACGCTCTGGGGGGTGGAGGGGCCAATATACATTGGCATCTCCGCCTCCCATGCGCGGTGCGTGGGGTCCCACGGCCGAGTACTCGGCTGCAAGGGGAACCACCGGGACTTTACTGTCGGTGAGACCACCGAGGAAGTCTGCACCGCGAGCCAGCCGTTTGCGCGGTGCGTGGGAGGTCCCACAGCCGAATACTCGGCTGCAAGGAAAACCACCGGGACCTTTATTGTCGGTGAGTCCACCGAGGAAGTCTGCACCGCGAGCCAGCTGCCCGGCGTGCTGTGGAAAGGCAAGCTTCCCTGGGTTTGTCTCGGAAGACGGACCCCGCCCGCCACGCTAGCTCCAACATGGAGCTAGAAGGCGGGCCGCACGCCGGGGTGCGTAACCGCGTAGAGGGTCCGAGCCTAGCCCAGAACCCAGAGCGGTCACGTCTTGCTGGCCCAGAAAACTCTGCGTCGGTGAAACCCCTAGGGAAGCACCGAGCTGAGCTCCCTCGACCAGCTGCCCGCCGTGCTGTGGAAAGGCAAGCTTCCCTGGGGTTTGTCTCGGAAGACGGACCCCGCCCGCCACGCTAGCTCCAACATGGGGCTAGAAGGCGGGCCGCACGACGGGGTGCGTAACCGTGTAGGGGATCCGAGCCTAGCCCGGAACCCGGAGCGGTCACGTCTTGCCGGCCCAGGAAAACTCTGCGTCGGTGAAACCCCTAGGGAAACACCGAGCTGAGCTCCCTCGACCAGCGACAGCGGTCCCCTGGGGGTCGCTTTGCTGGTCGACGGCCGGAGGTGTAGCGTGAGCAGAAGAGGACAGATCACCTCCGTCCTCCTCGCAGGTTGTACACCGCGAGTCCCCTGCTTGAATCGGCCTGACCAATCCCGCTGGGGTCTCACCTTTCGTGCCCGTAGCGGTACCAGCAAGTACCGCGGGCACGAGGACCGGAGCCCTGTTAGGGTTAGAGACGGTTCTGGAGCCCCTTGGGCAGCGTCCCCATCAGAAACCCCCAAACTTCCCTTGTCCCTCAGGTGTAGCGTGAGCAGAAGAGGACAGATCACCTCCGTCCTCCTCGCAGGTTGTACACCGCGAGTCCCCTGCTTGAATCGGCCTGACCAATCCCGCTGGGGTCTCACCTTTCGCGCCCGTAGCGGTACCAGCAAGTACCGCGGGCACGAGGACCGGAGCCCTGTTAGGGTTAGAGACGGTTCTGGAGCCCCTTGGGCAGCGTCCCCATCAGAAACCCCCAAACTTCCCTTGTCCCTCACCTAGCGCGCTCGCGACGGAGGCTCTATCACCACGAGCAGTTAACAATGGAAAATGGGCACACACCACCGTTAACAACGGTGGTCTGCGCCCAATCTCCACCGTGAGTCGCTCATAGTGTATGCGGCTTACGCTAGACCACAGAGAAAACATTCGATGGTGGAACTGCGCGACGGTAAGCCCAGAGCAGCACAGGAGCACTGGGCTAACGGAACACGGCCCGGGAGCGCGAAGACAGGGTAAGGGACCGGGGAAAAAGGCGCGAGCAGTAGTGAATTGCAAACGCGCCGAGGCGGGGGCGGTACCAGGTGGATATGCACGCCGCTGAAGCTGCAAAAAAAAAATCTTAACCGAGTGTCGAACTGTTCGATACTGTCCGCTCCCGAGACTAACAAGAGCAAGGGGTTAAGGAAATGCAGTGGCGTAAGCACATCGACAAAAACATTACTGTATTCTTACAGTACACAGAGGCCGGTTCCCAATGCTATTTAACAAAAATGGCGTCGGGTCAGGCCGCTACTACGTGCGAGTCTAAAACTGAAATTCGCACGAGCACTAAAAGGATATAGAGGTGAAATTCGTCCCAGAGTCGCTTCGTTTTCCAGGAGAACTGGTAGGAGAAGGAACGTGGGTAGAATCTGGGGGAGACTCTCTTCGGAAGACTATCAGAAATCCGATCTCGAAATTGGCTGAACACCGGAGCACAACAGAAGTACGTCTGGCCAGGGTGAAGCCAAACGAAAAGTGAGGATGATTGTTGGGCCACATGGCATGACCTGGGGTCATAGGGCTAGACCACATGGGCTAGAGGGGGTGTTTTTGTGTTTGTTTGGGTGATTCCATTCTCGCGAAAGGAATGCAATTGTTCAGTCAACTATGGAATAAGGTAAGCAGTTCAGTGTAATAATCTAATAGTTCTGCTTCCGGTTTCCCGACCGACCCTATTTTTAGGCTACGACCCTAAAAATATCGGGGGAAAAAATTAAAATGAAAAAAACAAAAAAAACAAAAAAAATTAGTGTATCGATACATGTATATAAACGTATAAATAAATTTCTAACGACGTGCTTCATGTATTGTAGAAGTTATTTGGTAGTCTTGTTTCCATTGTTTTACTGTTACCCTTAAGCCTTGACTACACGCAGATGCCTCCATATGATTGTGCACAAAAAAAATTGGCAAAAAAAAAAATTCCCTACCTACCTACCCTATTTTGAAATGCCATGTAATCGGAAACAGAACTATTATATTTTTTTGGCCTAAGCTGGGTAAAGCCTCTTTGTCTCTATGAGAAAGGGACAGGAGAGGCCTTGACAAATTGGCTTTAAGGGTTCATCTTTTTATCTCCATACAGTTGTTGTTTATAGTCTTCTTTCAACAAAACTGCCGACTTCCCAATTTTCTGCTTCATTTTTAAATAGTTTACATTTTTTGAAGCCCTTTAAATCATTTGCAGATGAAACTTTTTTTACGAATTCCAAGAACAACAGCATTACATAACTAAAGAATAATTTTGATAAACTGTTTTGTAGAAATTTCATCCACATAGATGCAGTAGGCCTAATACTTCTAAAAACCTTGAAAACCCATGCATTGTTTTTGTGTTAAATTAATGATAAAAAAATATCATCTGCAAATGATTTTATTTATAAAGCACCTTCAGTAGGCAATTTCTTCCACAAAGGTACCATTTTACACAGGAAAAATATGTGAAGTAAATTTTTGGGCAACTGCACAAATTATGTACTGTGGGCTTTAAGTGCACTTAATTTCTATTGTATTTTTCTATTGATGTCAGCAACCTCTATTGATACAAAAAAAATACAACTACTGTATATGAAAGATAATCCACAACAGGAAATTGTCAACAGAACCGTGTACAACTCAACCAGAAGAAAACCATACAGTACATGTATTTGCATATGACTGCAATATGGTGTTTGTCCTTGCATGCCATACCAGTGAATGTTCCCTATTTCCCACTGTTAAAAACTGGCAACAGTGTGACACATAATAACAAATGGAATTACTTTGATGCTTTTTTAATGAATTTATTAAATATTTAAATAATACATTGTAGGTTTGATTTAGCATCTAGGGAGGATGGATTAACTGTTTTGTTTTTCGCCATACCAGTATTTTTACAGTGTGCACTTAAAGGCAGTATACATGATTGGTATCTCGAAAATCAGAAATGTTCACAGATTTACGCCTAACTTACACAATATAAACATGAAGACCGTAGAAAACTTTCCCTGAAATTGTTTTGTCTAAAGTGCTATAGTCTTTGAGAAATGAGTAAAACAATTAGTTTTCGTCTCATGAGACGAAAATTCAGTTCGCCCCAAAACCATTTCACCCAAGTGCCATTTCGCCCCCAAACCACTTCGCCCGAGTGCCATTTCGTCCCAAATCACTTCGTCCAAACACTACATCGCCCAAATGCTACTTCGCCCTCAAAACCACTTCGTGCACAGGCCGTGGTTCAGGGCGAAATGGTTCAGGGCGAAGTGGTTTTGGGGCGAAACCCTTTTTTACTATTTTCTCAAAAGTTAGACAAAGTACGGAGCTGGATTTTGCTCAGGTTGGTTTAAATCATGCATATCTTCAATCACACAAGGGGATAAAACTATTTGCAACAGTTTACCAATCAATATGTATACTATCTTTAAACTGCTTTATTATGACAATAACACTAATGTAGGCAGTAACCGGATGGGGACAAAGCAAGACAAAGAAAATTTTAAATGTTTTTTACTCCTAAATTCACTTCCCTTTCAAATACACGTTTTGGTGATTATTGAGTCAGTAGAATAAGTGGCGACCAGTAAACGGAAATCTTTCCAAAGTTGGAAATGTACATATCCATGCATCCACAACATGGACATTTGGGTAAACATCTGTGAAATTATCTTTACAGTCACAATAAATGTATGGGGCACGGGTCAACTTCAGTAGTCAACTTGTACTCCAGTGCTGTGATACAACTTGAACTTTTTGGAAGATCAAGGGTCAACATATTGTGCACAATGTTGGAAGAAAGAGGCTTGGTGCCTGTAAATTCAATCCTCCTACATGTACATGTATTACTAGTACATGTAGCAGTAATAGGGGTCATTTTCTGAAGATCTGTGACCACATTTTCCCTACTTTTCTCTTGGATCTGAAGTTTACAGCCATTTTAAGCAAAGTATTAATTTCAGAATTTCCCGCAACTCCAAAATGACTTTATTGCGCATGCTTTGCTGTCCATTGACTGGTTCTTGAATCGTACTTTCCTTTATAAAACACCATTTAGAAGCCACAAAGTCTACTGACTGCATCCTCAGCTAGAGCTCAAAGTAATTCCATTCTGCTAAGCACGTTACAATCCCCGATGAAATCCCAGCAAAGTTTTGAAGTTAAGCAACCATTACGTTCAGTGAACGTTCAGTGGATTTAATTTAATCAAATTGGTCATTTTATGCGGAACAAGATTTATTTCTATACTTTCTCCAAAATTGGATTGAGTTTTTGTTCAAATGATACTTTTCCTACCAAAATTTCCAGAGACCTTCTTACTCCAGAGTTTTAAAAAATACTTAGAGGGATGCAGACTAAGCTTGTGCGGTATTTCAGAAATACCATGTAGTAACGGTATTTTTAAAATACCGATTAATACCGATTGCTCTCACAGAAATACCGAAATACCGACGAACTCGGTATAGAATTTATTACCACGGTAGTCCTCAACTGTTCATGGAAATCCATAAAAGATAGCAAACAAATCATACCAGTATTGAATATTTCATTTCTTTGGCTGTTTCAAAATAAGCTTTGGACGTGCATATAAGTCTGTAAGAATGGATTTACCAACGACACAGCACGTGAATAAATTTTGGTATGCACAGGTACTTCACATCTTTATTGTTACGACATAACAGAAAAGTACTCGGTAATTATTATAATATTAGATGGCTTTGAGGGTGATATAAGAATATACCGCACGAGTCATGAAAATACCGAACGAGCCGAAGGCGAGTTCGGTATTTTCATGACGACAAATGCCAAACACTTAAATTGCCGTTAAATTAATTTTTTTGTTGAACATCGACTACGGTGCGCTGACTTTTCAAATGCGCAGCCAATGAGGTACAGTGACAGAGAAGCTTCATCTTCTATTTTTGATAGATCGGTGATTGGGAGCTTTATTATGCAATGTGGTATAAAGCGCAGCGTACAAGCGCAGTTTTTCCGCGATAATGTGAAAGCCCCTTCAACGTAGCCCCATTCTGTGGCCAAATATGTACCTTGAACCGTTTGAAGAAAAGCTCTAGGATCGTTTCGACAGGAAAAGAAGAAAAGGGAAGGAAAAAAAAAAAGACAAAGAAATTGTACAGAAGTAGCCTATAGATGATTGGGGATCATCCCGATCACCTAAACTATAGTAATAATAGCAATCATATGGCCATCGCCTGTGAGCCATGGCCCATGCATCCAGTCTTATAACTTATATTATATATAGTAATACCTCATAGTCATACATTGATTCTTGTTCCCTGATTGGTTAAAAGTAGGTTACGCGGCATGGATTAGTTCAACCATTTCAGTGGGCAACTGAAAAAAGTACTATTGTTTGACCTTTTGCGCCATAGGTCAAAGGATAGTACTCTCTAAAAGTACTATTTCACAGCGGTACGGAATATCGCGCAAGTGTGTGCCAGCACGCGCGCGAGACGCGTTCGCGTGAAGAAACCAGCAGTTGTGTTCGCGTTCACGCGGACAATGTGCACTTTGGCTTGGCTCTCTGAAAACTGAATTTTTGTCCTGAAATACCAATCATTTGATACAAAAAATCAATGTATTCATGAGGTATATAAAACAAATATTAACTGGTTTTATTCGGGGGATGATGCAAACTACCGCCCCTCTGTGATCTTGAAACGGCAGTCCTGCTATTTTCCCGAGGCCGCAGGCTGAGGGAAAATAGCAGGACTGCCGTTTCAAGCTTACCTCGGGACGACAGTTTGCACCATCACCCTCATGAGAAGTCAATATTTGTATACTATAGTGGTTAAGTGGTCAAACTCTGGTCGTCGGTAGGCCTAGTCGTATCGGAATCAAGTCGCCCCCTGGCAGAGTCGCTCCTCACCTACTCACCCCCTGACCGGCTCGCCCCTTTCCAAGTCACCCCCTGACCGAGTCGCCCCCTGACCGAGTCGCCCCCTGACCGAGTCGGCTCTTAGCCTACTCGCCCCCTTGACCCAATTACGTAAAGTGGCCAATCGCAAATTTTAAAGTGTTTGGCGAAGACAAGTGGCGCCAGGGCGCAGATCCCGATTGTGATTCTTGCGATATGTTAAATGGCAAATAGTACACACACGGCTGAATACAATGTAGGTTCTTGACTGCCGTATTTCCTTATAATTGTATAAACATTTTCCAATTCCAACCCAAGTCCTTGCAAACATTATTCGCCCATAAATTTTGTTTTTTAAATAAACATAAATAAAATAACATGAGCCTCATGCTATCCGGATCAGGACCGGCGTTGTAAACACATTCTCATTACGTAACGTTTGTCACTGTGTGGGAAAATGCAGCCGACATTCGCCCACCTGCAAACTTTTTAAACTGCGAATTCGTGCTGTGCCTGCGCGAAGGGAAAACTAAGCTGGGCCACTTTTTGCAATCGGGCCAAGGGGGTGAGTTAATCAGGGGGCGACTCGGTCAGGGGGCGAGTCGGTCAGGGGGCGAGTCGGTCAGGGGGCGAGTCGGTCAGGGGGCGAGTCGGTCAGGGGGCGAGTCGGTCAGGGGGCGACTTGGTAAGGGGCGAGTCGGTCAGGGGGCGACTCGGCCAGGCCCAGGGGGCGACTTTTCTTTTCAACAAAAATCTAGTCGAAATCGTTCGTCATGTTCATCTTCGATCGCGTGTGTCTGTCATGTCTGTGGGAAAGGGGGCTTAAAAGTCAAATCCAATGCAGATCTAACCTGATTCAGCTGGCTATATCTCCTAAATCGTAAGGCACCACCTGAACAACTAGAACTGCAAGCACCAAGTCGATCGATCACGTCACGTCACGTCGAGATCAGGAAGTTTTAACGTTTTCCAATGCAAATGTATATGTACACATGCATGCATGATGCACGCCCAAGCGTCAACAGGCGCATGACAGGTCATCTAGGTTCTTTATGTCTGTGTCTGTTTCATCAACACGTTAATGTTAAAGAGCGCCACCATTCGTTAAAAAAGTAACCATCATTAATTATTTTCACCGGACTCTTGATACATAGTTAAGTTTCAAATTAATCCATAATATGTCAGATTTGCGAGATTGTTAGCTTTCCTTCGGCACCATAAGACCCACCTGATAACACATAGCTGATATTGTTTCACAAGCGAGGTTAATTTTTAGATGATGGTGGTTCAGTAAAGGTCCACATACAACGTGGTGCACGCGCCATTGTTTTTATGCCATTCTTTCCTGCGGGGCCGCGAGCACCATCACATCACATAGCAACTAGAAATATAACTGCGTGCATGTGAAAGGGACGAGAGTCAATAATTATATCAGATGTGAAACACGCAAAAAGCTAACACATAAAAGTCACTCTTTGATTTTCGGTTCCGATATAAAGTTATTTTATAAACTAACCATCACTTTAGAACCGGTTCCTTTGGATACTAAAATTCAGAAGGCAAAAGCAGTTAAAATTTAACCTTCACCTTCACCCGTCGCCTCTTAATTCTACTTCCGCCAACCAGCTCCGACAGCCGCTGCGATGTGTACCTCACTTTCGTTCTTCGGTTAGTTTCCTATTTCTGTTTCTGCCGTCCTTCTCCATGTTGTTTTGGGTCTAGATGCCCCACTTTCTTCAACATTCCTACAGTCGTTTAGTGTTTTTCCTCACGATGTGGCAAATGAATTTCTATCTCCTCCTTCGGACACATCCTCCCCCATCTTGCCGGTGCATCTTAGGGCGTGTTTGTTTTATCACAGATCCGAAACCAGATCCCGAAATGTGTCACCGCACGGAAATATGGCTTGCAAGATGTTTGGCTTGCAAGTGTGAATTTTCTTTAACAACGACACAGTGGATTTTGAAGCCCCATTCGACTGGGCAGGAACAAAAAGTTCTTGTATGCGTGAAGATTTGGTAAATAATGGTCGCCGTTGCCTCTAATAATTACGGGAATGGCTGACGGAAAGTACCCAACAAAATATAAGAGTGCGATGTGTCCGTACGCCGTTTGAAAGCGCACCATCATGTACGTTTATAGAAGCACGTTGACTGAGCTTGCGTCAATTTGTTTTGCCCTTACGTATATTAACACTGTATACTCAGTGCTTTCCCGAGATACCATGAAAAACTTCATAGCGTGCTCGGGCGGGATTCGAACCCACGACCTCCTGCAAACAAGGCAGACGTCTTAACCACTCGATCACCTTGTTTGCAGGTAGTTGTTGGTTCGAATCCCGCCCGAGCACTGTGGGAGTTTTTCATAGTTGTCTCGGGAAAGCACTAACAATGTGGCCCTGGTTCGAATCCCGTCCAGGTTCGAATCCCGTCCGGGTCAGTATGTGGATTGGGTTCTCAGTCCCTGCCTGATTCCGTGGGTTTTCCCCATACACGGTGGTGTGTGGGGCTTTCCTCGCACATATAAAACTGAGAATTTCTTCCTGTTCCATAGTACTTCGTGGCCATGCTGAAGAACCTCCTAATTAAGGTGGCTACAGGGCAACGACAGCAACCAGATCCCTTTAGGGGATCACACGAAAGACGAAGTGCTAACATACGTCGGGTAAGGGCAAAAACAAACACTATAGTTATAATAATCGCTTTCAATCAATAACTTCAATCGTTCAGTAATAAAGAGGAGGTTAAACCATATACACAGCTCAATTAGCCTTTTATGAAGTATGGCGGACACAATAGGAGGGCGCACTTTGCAGTGGGTATAAAATCGACTAAAATGCAAAATAACTCAGTTTTTCACTTTACACTTATTAATTATATTTATAATTCTATCTATGTATTACAATTACAACATGTAAATCAAGTTTTTGGAAAGAAATACAATTGATAAAAAAGTTCATACCCAAATGAAATTGCGCCCTCTCCTTTTGTTCCGCCATACTTCTAAAAGGCTAATCGAAACTATACACGTATTTGCGGGACTATACGTAAACAACGCGCACTAATACATAAGTTTCATTGTAGTTCGGGTATACACATCACACTCCACATATACACTGCAGCACACTGTGACAGACAGGGGCTGGCCTTTGCCCTTCGCGCCGCGGCGTAATTATTTTACACCACTGTCTGGGCAAAACGAGGGTTTTGTGTCTTTTTGCGTCTTGAGAAAAACAAATATTATTAGGTTAGGTTTTGGATCAAGGGTTATTTATTTTTTTAATTTGGGTTTTATAATGCGATGGGTTTGCAACCGGATTCGTGGTGTGATTTTATGGAAGAGATTTAGAAGGTCGAAGTTCGTTTCTCAGCGTTGCTTCAGCTTGGGATTTTATTTCCATGTTTCTCGCAATACACCTGGTGAAAGTGGAGTTCTGAACATTTTGCAGAATACCATTTGAGAAATACATGTATCAGTCATTGGCCATTTTGTGAATCAGTGCTCGAAGGCCAGCGACAACAGTGCTGTCCGTTTTGACATTCGTTTGTTTGTGTTGTTTGTACGTATCATGTGATCATGCGTAATACTTAACATATTGCAGAAGAGCCAGGCAACGGGAGGTCAGCAGGCCTTTTTATTTTTATAACTGACCAACATATCTTGTGATTATACCTTGACTGTATTTGGGCCATTTGAAAGAGTCACTTCCACCCACTAACAGCGTCAGTTAAAGCGCATGTCTTGTGTTTTACCGGGCCGTCTCCGAATGAGCCTTTTGCGTGTTTCGCATTAATAGCATCATGGTGTTCTGACGTACGTAGGGCCCACATACTTCCTTTCACATGCACACTTGTTATCAACCGTATGGCCCCGTATCAGAAAATATCTCCCCGTAAGGTCCCTTATGGTCCAGTATGGTACACAAATACGGCACATTTTTTAACATGTTCAAAAATTTGCCGTATGGTCCAAACTCGTCCCGTATATGCTCCCGTATCAGTCTGTACGGGTAAGTATGGCCCCGAACTTGATACCAAGTACGGCCCGGCTACGGATGCAAATACGGGTATGTGTGAGAGTGGCTTTATGTTGCCTTTTCTCAGATTGGGTCACAATATTATTATCTGAAATCACAAAGTTCCCATACCAGTGGCGGATCCAGCCTCATTAAAATACAGGAATACAATATTTTAATGGATTTCAGAGGTCCGATCTCCCCAAATTCCATTGTATTCCTGTATTTTAATGAGGCTGGATCCGCCCCTGCATACCTACTGTGGACGCAATTACCACTGTAATGTTTTCTTTCTTTCAAGAGGTGGTTTGTATAAACTACGACTGCCTTCTAAAAATTGCTTAGTGATATAGGAGTGTGAACGGGAGTACAAATCTCCGACAGAACAAGATTGTTAGGGAAGCCTGTAAACTTATTATATGCAAACACAAGTTTTTATCACACACAATATTTACGCAGCACTGGAACGCTTTGAATAAATGCGGGTATACGATCTCGCAATGACAACAAATTAAAAACTGCCATGGGTTAAATATATTTCTGTAATAAAATTACCGAAGTAGGCCTATGCCAGAAAATAATTAAACAGGCTGCAAGGCTGTTTTTCTAGTACGGACGAGAGGCTGTTTATTTAAATACCTGAGAAGATGTCAGTGAGAGATGACAATCCTGATCTGTTCTCACAATAAGTGTCCCGAGAAGACTCTAAACTAAATTGGAATTTAAATAAACTTTGCATAATGGCCGGCACCACGAATTGTTAACTTTTAAATGGAGGTGCATAGTTTAGGAAGTCATGCACATATACTATGCTGTTGTTGCTATACGTGGTGCACGCCATTGCATAGCAACCAACAGGCTGGTTGTTTTATGCCATTCTCCTATACGGTGAACACGGTATTGACTCTCTACTTCACACCTGCCTCTATAGTACACTGTACACCACATGAAGTAGATGCTAAGTGTGCATGTCAAAGGAAGTACGTCAATACACCAGACGATATTCATGCAAAACACCAGCTAGTCATATACCAGCAGCTCAAAAAAGGGTTGTCAAGAAAAGTTGATACCGGTCCAGTGGACTTAATTTCTCTCGGTGTTTTTTTTCTTTTCCCACGGATGATATTTTAGGAGATATTTTATTATGATTTTTAGGTTAGAGCGAAATGCGAAGTGACTTCGCCTTTTGCTGTTGTTGTTGTTGTATATTTTATGGCATCTTCGGCAACTAAGGCCCTTTATGCCACCAACTATACGGTTTTAGCTTTAACTATACTATATTATCAACTTGAGATGACGAAGAAGGAGTTGCAGTTTTAGAAGTGGGAGGAAAACCCCTGCCTTTTGCTGGTTGCCTGAGCAATGGCTAAATACACTAAAAGTCACTGACCGGTGTCCCTGTGCTTTTTCAATTATGCTGGTCGACAGCGCAATATGTGACCCGCTTTGCAAAAAAGGGTCTTAAGTCGCGCTGGCTAGTATTCTTTTTTGCGACCATAAAAAGAAATCTGTGGCATTCCTACGCTCATTAAAATACCTAAACACAAAAGAAATTCCAGGCGTAACGCAGACATTCCAGGGGGAACACAGACATTCCAGGCGGTATCTGGGCACCGCCAGGAATTTCCATTGTGTTTTGGTATTTTATTGAGCGTGAATTTGCCGCGGATTTCTTTTGATGGTCGCAAAAAGAATACTAGCCAGCCCGACTTAAAGATAGTATACATGATTGGTAAACTTTTACAAATAGTTTTATCCCCCTGTGTGATTGAAGATTATGCATATTGATTAAAACCAACCTGAGCAAAAACCAGCTCCGTACTTTTTAGTCTCACTTTTGAGAAAACTGTCAAAAAAGGGTTCGCAGTCATTTCGCCTTAAAACCACTTCGCCCTGAACCACGGCCTGTGCACAAAGTGGTTTTGGGGCGAAGTGGCATTTGGGCGATGTAGTGTTTGGACGAAGTAACTTTGGGCGAAATGGCACTCGGGCGAAGTGGTTTGGGGCGAAATGGCACTTGGGCGAAATGGTTTTGGGGCGAATTGAATTTTCGTCTCATGAGACGAAAACTAATTGTTTTACTAATTTCTCAAAGACTATAGCAATTCAGACAAAACCATTTCAGGGGAAGTTTTCTACGGTCATCATGTTAATATTGTGTAAGTTAGGCGTGAATCTGTGAACATTTCTGATTTTCGAGATTACCAATGATGTATACTGCCTTTAAGACCTTTTTTTGCAGGGCAATCTTTGCTATTTAAAGGTAGAATACATGATTGGTAAGGCGTTATTTCCACTCTTTATTAAAAGCCTATAATAAAACTGCCGTGTACTAGAAATTTCAGCTGCACATAGAGGCAGTAATAACATAACAGGCCTACTTCAGAAAACGTGAAAATAAACCATGCATGGCTTTTGTGTTGAGTTGAATGGTAAAAACAAATTGTTTGCAAACTATTTTTATTTTAATTTATTTTATTTATTTATTTATAATTTATTTATTAAAAAAAACCACCTTTAGTTGTTAATTTGTCACACAAAATACCATTTTGGACAGAAATAAATTCATGTGGTGTTGGTACCATTAACTTCTTTTACATTATTTTGTTTCTTGTCAACTCATGAAAAAAAATTTGGGTTACTGCAAATTATGTACTCTACCTTTAAATAGACTGCCGAAGTGAATAAGTCATCTTTTGTTGGTTGCCTAGGCAATTCGCTCTTCGTGACACTTCGGCTTGCGCTTGTAGTGAACAATGTAAGCACAAAATGTGCACCCATGCAAATATACCTCGCTGGTTGTGATAACGTTTTACGGTCACCCGGAAATCAGTGGCCCACTTGACAGGTCTACACTTTGACTTGCTATAGTGAGCAAAGTAAAGGTCGGCGCGTTTCAGCAGGAAACTGCCCATTATCAACATGTTGTCAACTGCGGGAATACCAGTATTGCTGTAGGCTAACGGCAGGATGCATGAGCCAACAGAACAGTAAGTACATGTAGGCCTAGTACTAGTATAGCCTAGAATATCACTGAATTTATTAGGATTACCCCAGCAATGAATAGTTGAGCCATGTCTAACTTATAGTTGGGAAGTAAGTCTTGGGCGTAACATCGGCAGTGATCCGGTGCAGTGGGTATGAATTCCGTTCACGGGTCGCCACTGGCACTTGGCTAGGGGCCGTAAAAGTACACGTACACACGCACGGAGGGGTTAGGGGGGTTGGAGGGGGAGGGGGAGGAGGGTTGGAGAGGGAGGGGGTAGGGGGTATTAACACGTTTTCGTGGTTGTTGAATCATGACCAATGACTGTGTTTTTTTCTACGAAAAACGGAAAAACCCATTCGGTCGTCCAGGCTGTCCAGTGAAATCTTCAGCAGAAAATGAGAGATATCCAAAGCAAAAAGCTGCCAAGTGAAGAGTGAATCTAAAGTCGTGAGTCTCGCGCGAATGGCTGGTAAAGCGTATAACTCGACTATTGACTGTTTTTTTTAAATTAATTGTAAGCTTTTGTGGTTAATTACGGGACATTTTGACGATCTTTTTTTCACAAGGACATCAACAAATTATTGTCAAGGATGCTGTATCACTAAATTACGTAAACAGTAGGCTGGTGTGTCCCTTTAACTACACCCTCTTTTAGGAATCGTTTCATTCCAACAAACAAGAAAACGCTGATTCGGTCGATATATCCTCTTGCAACAGTGCCCCTTTAACGCACTCCTGTGTACAGTGGTATACGTCGCTTTGCAGAGTGGAAATTCCCTGAGATCTCAGGATGGTCGATATCGGCTCAACACGAGACCGCGGTCTCGTGTTGAGACGATAAGACCGACATTCTGTCCGCGCCTCGCGGCGGTCAGAACGAAATCATCGGTCATTGTCTTTTTTTTTTTAGGGTGTGTTCGTCGGCTGACCTGGATGTTTCAGTTTTTCCAGTGGACGAACTATACAATGTAGCAAAAAGTGCCCTGTTTCAGGTCGGTGAACACCTTTTTCTGATTTACTCGCTACTTATTTGGGGGTCGCTCGGCACGAATGATTGCGTATGCGATTGGGAATCGTCCGCGAAATGTTTCGAAAAATCGGAAAATTTTCAATATTTTGCCACAATCGGCAATAGTTTGCATGGTATCGATCGTGAATTCGCGCAAAACGGAAAATTTTGGCGGCGATCGAAAAATATTTGCGGTCATGAAAAACAACTCGCCATCACCACAAAATGTTCCGACCTATACGAAAACATTTCCCGGTTGCCGTGCATGCTCGCGAAAATTACCTCACCGCAGAAAAGGGTATTTTCTAGTCAGTTTCAAACATTACCCGTTTGGCTCGGGGTCTTTCAAGGCCTGCAGCAAACAATCCCCGTCTCCTGCACCGGGATTTCCCGATCTTTGTAATCGTTTCCGATCGTCAAAACGCTTCGATCGCGATTACTCAAAACTTTTTGCCGCAAACATGTCGTACGTTCCGATTGTTCGAAACATTTCCCGATCACCTCGAACATTTTTGTAAATAATTCCCGTATTCCGAAACTATTTCGCAGCCGTACGTCTCGAATGTCGATCAGTTCTCGATCACCGGCACCGATGGGCTAGGCCTATACAGGTGTAGCCCCGCGAGCAGTGCTTCGGTTTCCGGAACGGAAACCGAAGCACTGCTCGCGGGGCTAATACAGGTGGTAATATTTGTCCCAACACAGTGGGAAAGTTTTTGGCGGCGCACTGGGGAAAGAAGGAAATTTTTCGGGAAGTTCATGAAGAGACTACCACGATTTAATATCCCTGACCGTATATTAAAATGACTCGTGTCGATCTCAAGCGGCGCTCCCACTGTGAGAATTTTGGTACGAATTGCCCATGATAGTCTCATGTAATCTAAACAATTAAATAGCAAACGTGACAGTAGAGGTGCGAGGGGTTGGGTGCAAAATATTCTGGTTGTACTGTACTCGTTTGCAGAACGTATATGGGTCATTCTATAAATTTGGGGTCCAATTTTTCTGTCCCCTGTTGTAAAATGTTGTAGTTTGTAAATTCAGGACATATTCTTTAAACGTCTTCTATTTCAAGGAGTGATTACATAAAGTACAATTCATAAAAATATGTTTTGAAGGCATTTTTAATAATACTTGTATGGCAAATGGCAGTATGTCAGGTGTAACAGGTACAGGAAAATGTCACACGTTGGACCCCAAATTTATAGAATGACCCATATATGTTTTCGTGTTCCAAACTCTGCTTTGGCCCAAACATTTTAGCTACATGTATAATATGCTACAATCGCGGAGCCATAAATGTCACAAATAATTGATATAATGAGCTCATAATCAGCTGTATGTCGTATTGCCTACTGGCCTTTTTAATACAGTTTCATAATTGAATTTCTGTCTTTCCAATCACACACCACCAAGGATCCACCCCAACCACAGCCAGATGAAGATGTGGCTTTTTGGCTCGTGGAACTAAACGTTATCGATGGTGAAAAGGAAACCGAATCATCAGGAAATGGATTCAAGGAACATAACCTTCACACATACAGGGTTTTCACTCACACTGGCAACCTGTCACAGATGCAGGTAAGAAACTGGCTATAGTCTATTACAGATACGCATTAATTAATTAATGGAGTATTGCAGCCATATTTGGGCTGGAGCACAGCAGGTCTGCATGTCATCCCTGCTCGACACCGTGCAGAGGCGGGTTGTCAACTTGATGAGGAGTTAGCGCATCTCCTGAATCATTTTCCCATTGTAGGACTGTTCTGTTCTGTTGGCTTGGTTCCTCCAAGAGTAGATCTAGCGCAGTACCCAATTTTCAGCATGCCCTCATCCATACTCTTGCTGCATGTTGCTACACATAAAACACAGGCCTACAAACTTAAGGCAGTTTTTTCCATGTGCAGTTTCTCTGTAGATTTCTTTGCCCCATACATGTTTTCCTTCCTCTTCCTGTCCATTTTAAAAAAAGAATGTAAATTGTCCAAAGAATGTAAATTGTCAGCATCATTGGTTTTTTTTTTAGCCCTTTTTTCCTTGTTTGGGGCGAAATGCGAAGAAGAAAAAAAAGAAGCTTCTTGTAAGCTTGGCTTGTAAATATATTGGCAAAAAGAACATCTAAAAGATCTCCCCACAAAAAGAGCTTTGGTGTTTGCTTCAGATGCACAGATGGTCATTATGTGCAGAATATCATTAAAGTATTACTTTCCCAAACTTGCCTATCTTTCAGTATCATTGATTTTTGGATTTCCTTAGTCTGTGCCATATCAAGCCAGAGTAGTGTCTCGAAGTGTTACACCCTAAGGTTGTTATATTAAAAAAAAGCTTCTTGATGAACTCTGTTCAAATACCTGCCTACCTCATTGGCTTGATTTGGTAATATTGTGCGTTATGGGTTTGGTAAAGTGACAGAAAAGCGATTCAGATATCGATAACAATATTTAAGATATGATTTCATTTAAACTTTGATCACATTTGTGTAATTTTTGGCCTGATTATCTTGATGTGCAGGTAGGGCCTAGCAAGGGCTAACAATGTCTCCAATGCCCATATCATGCGGTTCACAGTTCCAGAAAGATTTGCTTGTACATTCAAACTGTATACAATTTCCAGATACAATGTCCATGTATACAGTTCTAAAAATAACTTCCTGTTTTAATGTGAAGTCAAGGTTGTACTGGGTTCCTTCCTCCATGCAGTTCAATTACCTTAATTTCCTACGTGCAGATAGTATACAGGGTGTATCAGAAAAAAAGTATACACTCATAAAATTGTAAATAAAATGGAAATTGTGTACCGTGGCCGAGCGGTTTAGGTCATTGACTCGCTATTACAGGTGAAAACTTGGGGTTGCGGGTTCGAACCTCCCTACGGCTACGGTACCTGTGCCCTTGGGCAAGGCACTCAACCACACTTGCTCCATCCTCCGGAAGGGATGTAAAGCCGTTGGTCCAGTGTGTTAGGTAATGAAAACGCACTCTAAAGATCCCAGAGCATTCTTTCGTGAAGAGCAAGGGGGATCATCCCCGGTGTCTCTGGCCATTTCCAATTCTAATTCTAATTCTTCATGGGTTTCCTCACGCTTGCGAGTGACAGTGCCATGAGCACTATTGAGGAATCCTTGGTATGAATACCAGAAAGAAATAATAATAATAATAATAATAATAAAATTGGCTCACACATACATATGGTAATTTTGTGAAATGGACTTGGGAATGGCCCCTCAAGATAACAGACCTAACACCACTGGTCTTATTTTTTTCTTGTGGGGACATCTCAAGTTTTTGTTACTGCCCATGGAACTGGATGACCTGGAGAGACGAATAAGGAAAAGTCACCCTTCTCAGGCAAAACAGAACAGTGATCAGGTGCGCATTTGATGTTACGCTAAGCGTGCAAATCTCTGCGCAGAAAAAGACGGTCACGTGGCAACATTTTCTGAAAAGCTGATAGCAAAGAAAGGACATGTCAGATTGACCTCTAATGCTCCTTGATCCTGTTTTTTCATCTTCCATTGTTTTCGCCCAAGTTAATTTTATCTTTGTTTACAAAACTAGCCCCTGTTCAGTCAGGCATGACATTCCCAAGATGATGATGGACGTTATTAATGAAAACATGAAACCTACATGTATGTCTACTGATATGTGTGAGCCAATTTTATGAGTGTTTACTTTTTCTGATACACCCTGTATAAAGAAGTAGAAATTACATAATCAAGTAGGTAGGCCCACAATTTTTTACAAAGTTTTTTTTGTGATTTTTTGTTTTGTTATTTCAGACCTGATAGCATCATCATGTACACCTGCATAATTATTTGTTCATTCCAAGTTTATGCACCATGCATAATGGTCTCAAAGAAGAACTCAATAAACTTTCCATATTATGGGGAAAGCTAATATGGGGTATAAGAAATAAAACAGAAGCATTGGGTAAAATAATTACATGTTATACTTCTACACTTCTAGGATGAGACGTGTGGGACAAGGAAGTGTTATCCGGCTTCATCAGCAGCCGAGGCACTGCGAATGTATGCCAAACATTTTTCTACCTTTTCAGAGTTCCACAAAACTAGGAAGATTTTATCTCGTTGGATTGGGTCACCAGTCTACAGAAAGGTACAAATCCAATCAATGTAAATTTAAAGAGGGTGCCTTGAATTTCTAAAATTGCCTTGGGGTAATTCCATGAAGAACTCTTGTGACCGACTACGCTATAACTTTGGGTGAGTTTGAGTACCTTCCTCGGGTCAAAACAAAATAAACCTAGTTTCCATGATCTGTTCACACGGTCATTCCAGAGCAGTAACTCGGGAAAGCTCAAATGTAGCTCATTGGGTGCTCTGACAAATACATAGAACAATTGTGGGAGTGTATTGAAACTGAAATATTTAGCCCAACATTTTAGTACAATAGGCCTAAATCTTTCAGGTTTTCCTGATCCTTTCTCAACAGAAAGGTATTTATTTGGTAAATGTTCATTACATCAGTAATCCATTAAAGGAGCATGTTCACATTTTCCCAGAAAATTGATTTTTTTTTCTAACCTTACATTCGTAAAATACCTCCCCAAAATACTATCCATGAGATTTGCAATCTTCAGTTTGGATGTGAAAAAGGTCGTTGAGATAACAGCACTACTTTATGGAACGAATTTTTACAAAACATTGGTGGTTTTTTGACGAAATCCTTAAAAATATGCAGATTGAGAGCGCGAAATTTCAGAAAGGTACTGAGGAAAATATAACAAATGATATGGTATCATGATCTCAACACCCATGGGAAAAATGGGTGGGCTCAAAAATGCTCTTTTAACAGCAACTTTGCACTGTATCAAACTGGTCAGACACTAGTAGGCCTACTGCATGCATCCACAGTGGTAGGCTCTGCACAGAAGATTGTTTAATTCAAAAATTGTGTATTCCATGATTACTCAGCCTTTCTTGTCTTTACTCTTTGCAGCAATCACTTGAAAAAGGACTGACAGATGGTCCTGCTATATCAGAAGAAGTCAACAGACTGGTGGAATATCTATGGCGGGAGGCCAATGGTGAACTCAGGGAAATTTTATCTGTACCCTACCGCAAAATCGCTATCAAAAAGGTATTGCGCTGAAGCTGTTATGGAGGAAGGAAGGCGTTCCTTCATGTAGTTGATATTCTAACTTCCAATTTCTGTGGAGACCTTAAAGGGACAACCACAAAATATATTGCAGCAGAAAGAAATAATTTAGTTGTTTGTGCACTTAAAATTGTTTAATATGCTAAAAATTGTTTCATGAGTTTAAATACTCATTTATTGATTTAATGGGTTTAATGAACTTCAAAGCACAGCTTACAAGTATCTTCCACCTAACCATCAAGATACATAGGCAGCCGACAGCCAGAGAGACACCGAGGAATCCCCTTTACTCTTCACAAAAGAATGCTCTGGGATAAAGATCTCTTAAGTGCATATTACACAACCCACTGGAACAATGGCTTTATACACCCCTTCCGAAGGATAGAACAAGTGTGTTTAAGTGCCTTGCTAAAGGGCACAGGTACCCCAGCCGGGTATCAAACCTGCAACCCCAAGTTTTCACCCAAGTGTTGCGAGTCAGTGACCCAAACCACTCGGCCAGGATACCTCATTTATCATTATTTTGTGAAATTGGATGTGTTAGAAACAACTGCTTCATTTATTGTAGAATGTGGTGAAAAGAAACCTTGATCGTTCTGTGCAGTTTCAAACAGAGGAAAATGTGTTTTTTGCTGCTGAAAGTGAAAATAATTTTGCTCTATCTGTAAAATTTGTTATAAAAATGCTCTATATGTATTACATTTTAAACTTTCTGTACTACATTTTAACATTTCTTCAGGTCAAACAGGCTGAGGGCGTGCTACTAACAATCAGGAAGGTTTTAGATGGAGAAGGCTTGGAATCAACTGAACTTCCCAAACTTACTAAGGAATTCTATCAACTCATACCCCACAAACACTATCACGAGGCTCCTCTTGCCGACAAACGAATCCTCGCCAAAAAGCAGGAACTTTGCCAAGTAAGATTTTTTCTCTTCAGAATTATAATCAACATGTTTCTTGCTATTTTTACTATAGCTATGGTTATGTGCTACATAAACAGAAACAATTGTATATATTTCAACCCATTAACAATTTTTGTTTTATGAAGCTTATATGGTAAACTCTTGTTATGACTCCCTCTAAATAAAGCTCACAAGTTCTGATATTATAAATCACCATTGAAATGAAAACCAAACTCAAGACCCTTACCATTTTTCTCTTATCCCAAGTTTGGTTTTATCTGCAGAAGAATATTGGTAAACTAGCCTGCAGAAATTTCAGCTACATAGATGTAGCTGATCTTAAAAAAACTCTAAAATCCATGCATTGTTTTTGTATTGGGAAATGAATGTGCATGCTCTTTTTTTAAACCATCTTTGATTTTTAGTTTCCTGTAGAAAGGTACCATTTTGGACAGATGAAATCTGTGTGGTTTTTGCCATTGCTATCAACATTGCTATCAAAGTCATGATGTAACATTTGGGTCATTGCCATTGATACAATGGAGTTCTTGAGTAGGTATTTCACGTGCCGTAACAATCCCACGAACACCCTGTAGTTTCACTACAAAACAACATAACAAAAAAGTGTTTTCTGTTTAATTCGCTAACATAGCTTATCCACGACATTGTGAATGTGAGCGAGGCAACAGACTGGTCCCAGCGAAGCAGTAGCCAGTCCAGATATCGTGCACTGCAGTGTTATCTGGATTATCTGGCACCCAGCCACCCAGAATATGTCAAAGTGAAACAGTTGGTTGATTCTACAATATCCAGGTAGGCCTGCAATAGGAAAATCTTATATAAAAAATGTGGGGGGGGGGGGGGGGGAGGGCAAACAAATGTGATCTGGACACCCTCCTTTAATAATTTTCTCAACTAACATCATGCACGTCATGAAATTGTTGGATTTGCTTGTTTCGACTCTAGGATTTTGCCACCGAGGAAAAACTACTAAAATGAAAAAAACAAAATGTTTGATAAATCTTTTTTTTATTTTAGTGAAGACCCAGTCGAGATTAAGCGTATTTTTGCAGCAAGTCGTGGAGTAGAAGAAGCAGCATTTACTCGTGACCTCGGCAACGAAAAATTCTTGTTTCACTCATCAAGGCCAGCAAACTTTCTTGGAATTCTTTCAAGGTAATATTGGCAGTTTACTACAGATACTATATTAATTAAAGTACTGTTTGAATGTATTTGGGTGTTTATATAAATTAGGGGTCCAAAAGTGTGACATTTAGTGTCCCCCGTTACACCTAATATGTGTTATTTTTCTTACAAAAATCATTAAAATGGCTTTTAAACCATTTTGTATGAATTGTACTTTATGTACTGACTCTTTGAGATGGAAAGTATTTAAAGAATGTGTCCTGAATTTACAAAAATGAGATGTAAAATGTAATGGGGGACACCAAAATTGGACCCCTAATTTATAGAAAGACCCATTTACATGTCTTGTAGATCTTAATCACTGAAATTTTGATAACTTTTTTTAAGCATGCATTTGAACAAAATTGTGGTTTCTGCCAAGTCAAAAACAGGTAGAAGTATTTAACAAAATATGCACTGTGTAGAGGAGAAAATTGTGATTAGATTTTTTAATCATTTCCCTCCTGGTTTTTTTCCGGGAATTTGGGCATTTTCAAGGATAATCTTTCACTGTAAGTTTCATATCCTTTGTCGTATGAATATTGAAGCATTCAGTTCATTATTCAAAAAGTCATTTCCAGGTTTTGCTTTGGCGATGTTATTTTTTAAAAATTAAGATGACTTTTAGTTTAACACCTTAAAGCTAACTCGTGGTGGCACCAACTTGTCCTTTCTTAAAACAAACCTAAATACTTGATTGAATCCAGAATTATGAAGGGCATTGAGTTCATTATCTAATTTTATCTGACTTTTTTAAGGGGAATTTTGCTGCCCAAAATTGTTGTCGAAATGTTTGGCGGATCCCGACGAGACGCAGGGATGCTGGGAAGTGGAATTTATTTTGGAGACAGAGTGAGGTAAGAGGCTTCAGGTTGAAGAATTAAAGCCCCAGTACATCATTTGCAGTGACCTAAAAGTTTGCTTCACCAGTTGACAGGAAAAACCTGACTAAAAGTGTTGATAGCAATGGTAACAAACACCACATAATTTTGTTTGTGTAAAATGGCACCTTGTCAGTCTTGTGGGTGAAAGTGCCAATTGAAGGTGATTTTTTTTAAAAACTTTCTCTGCAGACATTGTTTTTACTATTCATTTAACATAAAAACCATGCAAGTATTTTTCAGGTTTTCTGAAGGATTACTACTTCTATGTGGCTGAAAAATACAAGGCAGTTTATCAACATTATTCTTTAGTGCTGTTCCTGTTTTTAAAAGTTTCCAGTTATGTAAGGCCCGCTTCAAACGTCGCGCTTATGCCATGTCGAATTAAATTTAACTTGATTTTTTTAATTCGACACGGCACAAGCACGACGTTTGAAGCCATTTGGCTCGGCAAAATGAGTTCGACACGGCAGAAGATTTTAGCTCGACAGGGTCTGCCGTGCTAACTCAATTTAGTGCGGCACAAGCACGGCTTGGCTTCAAACGTCGTGCTTCTGCCATGTCGGATTTAATTCCAGTTCGAAGTTGGTCCGCAATTTTGTTCCGACTAGAAACGCGCATGCTCGCAGCGCGTACGTGAGTAAAGAAATAACCAACAAACAAGTGCATCAAAATAATAAAATGGCGACGTAAATGGACAGAATGGAAAACGCACGTGCACAACGTCCATGACGTGCACAATACTCATCCGCCATGTTGGATGTATTTAAGCTCGACTGGGAGTTTGCAATTAAGTTCGACGTTTGAAGCCACTGCTGTGCTAACGTCGTACCAACGTCGTGCCAAGTTGAATTTATTTCGACACAGCATAAGCGCGACGTTTGAAGCGGGCCTAATCTTTCTTCATGTGCCAAATAAATGTTATCAGTTTTTGAGATAGTCAAAACTTTACATGGCATAATTAATTTTGAAATGACTTTGATCCCGTTAATTCACATTAGGGAAGTCGCTACATTTGACGAAGATTAGAAAATTATTCATTGAAGAGATTTCCTAAGCATTAATTGTTTTTGACGCGCCATTCAAAAATCACAATGTTTAACACTTGATGTGTATGGGTGAACATGCCACAGTTCAAGTTGAACTTCCAGGGACAGATCTGGCCTTTGGGGGTGGAGTTGTGGCTCCTACTGTGTGCCGAAAACACGCCCTGCTATGGGAGCCCATAAAATTTGGAAATTTAGGTGCCTTAATTCTCCTGCAATCTGAGGCACTTTAGGGAATTTTTTAATGGTTTTAGGAAAGGATTTTTAATGCAATGTTTTATTTATTTCTCAAGGGTGGGGTTGCAACCCCCATAACCCCCTTCCAGATCCACCACTGACTTCATTAGCAGTTGCCTAGTGTGCAGTACCAGTACTATACTCTTTGTTGTATGCATGCTTCATTAACTAATGATGCTTAAAGGGGCTATGTCACGGTTTGCGCATGCGCCAAATCCTTTCATATTTTGACACACGTGCGGGCTCAGATGAATGTAGTGCAATTCCGTTACACAACGCCATTAGTGCGTGTGCTAAAGTTGTGTACATCGTGTACTTGGCATGTCCCGCACGGGCAGTGTGTTTGTTCATGAGTGTTTACAATACGCAGAATTCAACTACATTGGGCATCGTGTGCGCGCATTTGTTCGATTTGGCATCGCGCGCGCGCGATTGCTCGATCAAAACAAAATCGTACAGCGGTGGCGGCCACTGTGTCTTTCCAAGGACAGAAGGTATGCTGTAAAATTGCTGTCAGGACCAAATAAGCATGTCAGTTTTGATGGAAAACAAGGTTAAGTAAATTGCTGTATTCAACCATATGTCATTCATCTCATTCGATGCCGTTTCTGTCATGTTTTGTCGAGTTTATTGATGGGATAAAAAAACTCTTTTTAACGACGGCCGCAAACACGGTGATGTCGATGTTTGGCGGCTTAAAAATACGGCAAACAGTGCTATTCCAAGTAAAAAGTAACGCATCAGGACATCGTGGACGTTGACAAGTACACCACTACCAAAATTACTAAAGAATTATAAGGGATGGCAAAGATTGAATAGGATATGCAAAACCTGGCGACAAAACTTGAAAAAGTTCGCCACACTTTTTCAAGTTTTGCAGCGCATGCGCAAACCGTGACATAGCCCCTTTAAGTAATCTTCGTCAAACGAAGTGATTGCTATGTTTATTATGGGGTCTCTGTTTGCTTTTATCCAAGCACTGCACAGCAGTATTCGTCACCCAGCCAAACGACTGGAACCAGAATGATGATTGTTAACAAGGTTGCCCTCGGTAACGTCAAGGATCTTTATGAATTTGACCTAAGTCTGGAGGAAGCACCTAATGGTTACCACAGCACGCATGGCATCAGTCGGACTGAGACGAGAGAATCACAGTTCAAGGTACTGGTGCCTTTTGCCTGCAAAGTTCATACATACAAGATTTGCAGTTTTAATCAACCATTTGGTGCAAAAAAAAAACAAAAAAAAAAACAAATCTCATAATTATGGATGGTGAAATTTCCAACTATCTGATGCAGTAAGTGCATGAAAGTAATTAAAAATGAATTTACAAAAATATGTATGTGCACACATTTTTTACAAGGTCACCCCAACATGGAATTCATGTGTTAAATTTTCAGCTTAAAGGAGCGTGAGCAGAGTTTCTGGAAAATAGTTTTCGATGTAACTTACCAATATTATCAAGTAACTCCCATACACACCTCCCATGTCCCAAAAACCCGAAAACATTCGCAATTTCCAGTAAAAATCGAACAAAACTATCGAGACGGCTTTCAGCGGATAAACGTTGATACTGGAAAATTAGTTTACAAATAATCGGTGGATTTTCGACGATATCCTCGGAAATATGCGGCCTAGAAGCGCGGGAGTTTCAGTTTCGTAATCAGAAAAATATAACGGATGTTATGATATAAAAATCTCATGACCCATAAGGTAAGTCCCGGGGAGTTATGGGTAAAAAAAAGTGATCTGGTCACACTCCTTTAACAATTACAATTAAATTTTCAAATTTTCCTATTTTTCAATTTGTTTTGTAATCATTGCAAACCCTGTATTTTGTTAGGATGATGAATATGTCGTGTATGAAGCAAGCCAGCAGTGCATACGTTACCTGGTTGAATTTACCCTTTCTGAAGACACAGAGATGGATTTGTCCTTGTGTAAAACACCACTGATTGAGCAAGAAAGTGAGATCATTTTCTGTGAACAAGCCCAAGTGGAGAGTAGTGCTCCTCCCATGGATACTGGTAAGTGCAGACAGTCACTTCACCTAAACAATATTTTACTCTGGGCAATTTCGCCCAATGCTACTTTGCCCATTTCCCACTTTGCTCAAACATAACTATGCCAAAATGTAACTTTGCCCAAGCACCCAAAAAAAAAATTTAATTGTTAATTAGGGTTTGTTTTGCCCTTACCCAACGTAATTATTAACACTGTATACTCTATGCTTTCGTGAGATACTATGAAAAACTTCATAGTTAAGACGTTTGCAGGAGGTCGGGTTCGAGTCCCACCCGAGCATGCTATGAATTGAAGATTTTTTTTCATAGTGTCTCAGGAAAGCACTGAGTATACAGTGTTAATAATTATGTCGGGTAAGGGTAAAACAAACCCTAATTAACATTCAGTCTCCCCGACGCAAGCTAAATAAATTTCTGAAAATGTCATTGTGATGAGATATTTGAAACTGCCAACATCCCATAAAAAAAAGCATGTTATACCCGTCTGTAGAGTTATTTTTCTAAGTCTATATTCTTTGCAATCATTCGGAACGTTCTGCTGCTTTACATGCACGTCAATACAAAGAAGTCTAATGCAGCACAGAGACGGCGGTATGGCACTTAGAGAGCGGTATGGCACTAAGGCCCGCTTCAAACGTCGCGCTTATGCCGTGTCGAAATAAAATCAACTTGGCACGACGTTGGTACGACGTTAGCACGGCAGTGGCTTCAAACGTCGAACTTAATTGCAAACCCCCAGTCGAGCTCAAATACATCCAACATGGCGGATGAGTATTGTGCACGTCATGGACGTTGTGCACGTGCGTTTTCCATTCTGTCCATTGTACGTCGCCATTTTATTATTTTGATGCACTTGTTTGTTGGTTATTTCTTTACTCACATACGCGCTGCGAGCATGCGCATTCCTAGTCGGAACAAAATTGCAGACCAACTTCGAACTGGAATTAAATTCGACACGGCAGAAGCACGACGTTTGAAGCCAAGCCGTGCTTGTGCCGCACTAAATTGAGTTAGCACGGCAGACCCTGTCGAGCTAAAATCTTCTGCCGTGTCGAACTCATTTTGCCGAGCCAAATGGCTTCAAACGTCGTGCTTGTGCCGTGTCGAATTTTAAAAATCAAGTTAAATTTAATTCGACATGGCATAAGCGCGACGTTTGAAGCGGGCCTTAGAGAGCGGTATGGCACTTTTTTTGCCGATATGCGGTGCCCAACACCTCTGGTATCTTGTCTGTTTCTATTGAAGACGGAATACCGGTTTTGGGCATGTGTGTGGTGGTTAGAATGATGCGCTCCATTAAAAACCGTTATCAGCTGTTTCAGAAACAACCAAATTGTTGTTAATTGTTTTCTGTAGGTGTCGATGATGTAACATGTTTGAGAGACCCCATAGCAGGCATTGATGTAGGCTTGGTAGATGCCAACAAAACATCAGACACCATTACACTGCAAGCGGTTCACATAAGAGCAAAACTCATGGACCATACAGCACAGGTATGGCAACTTCTCTAATTTGGAAATCAGGTTGGCTTCAAATTCTGTGGCTCTGGTTCGAATCCCAGCCAAGTCAGTATGTGGATTGAGTTTTCAGTTCCAGCTTGTTTTTGTGGGTTTCCCCTACACATGTGTGCAGGGGTTTTCCTTCCACCTTTAAAACTGAGCATTTCTTTATCGTCTTGGCTTCACAGGTTTCTTCAGACTTACGAGCTACAGTGCCTTGGGCATTTTTGAGGAATCATTGGTTTCAGTACCATGGAGAAATATTTAATAATAATAATAAATGCATAGTTCCGACCTGTCAATCAAGCCGAACCCGCGACCAATCACAACAGAGCTAGCAGACGGCGCCCACAAAGGTCAAAGTGATGCAATAATCACAAACAATCCGCGATGTTCTGCCCATACAGTTTGTATGCGCCAGTGACCGGGTGAATTTTGGTTTCAATGTTGGGCGATTCGCTGTTCAAAGGTAGGAAAGCGCATTTTTATGAAAGATATGTCATCCCTGCATTACTAGCCCTTCGCTCAGTGTGTGCTACGGTAACTGTCGACCTCAAAACATAAATACCTTTGGGTTTTCTCCAATGAATCTGTGCTTTCCATGCCGAGTCCCGTTGCTTTGTACGTAGTCTCGCCATTTTTTTGCGATGGCTTGTGAGCACATAGCAACAATATCCAAGGGGGCGGAGTTAACTGGGCAATCTCGGAACTATGCATTGATGATGTCTCTGTGAAGCAATAGTCACAAAAAAAGATCACATTGTATTCTGGTATAAAGCTGTTAAGTTGACCCCTGTAGACCCCTGCTTGGGAAACTTAAAATGCAAAAATGTGTAAATGTTTACTTAAAATTCAGACATTGCTTTTAAGGGCAGGAGTTACATCTCTTTGCATTTGGAAAGGGTTTTCTGGTTTTTGCAAAGGGCATTTTTGTGACTTTCTGTATCAGAAAGTCACATTATCGCGATTTGAAATTTAAAATTTGGTTTCAAATGTTTGGTTTTAAAATGCAAAACAGACTGTAAATATATTATCTACACCACCCGGATGCATCCATTTATAAAACTTAGTGGCAAAACCAATTATGTATACTGCCATTGATTTCATTTGTTAAACCTCATTTTACGGCAGGTAGTGGTGCTTCAATCCTACCGAAACAACAGCGACGAATCCTTAGAAGCAAAGTACGTCTTTCCAGTTGACGAAACAGCTGCGGTGTGTGGCTTTGAAGCATTTATCAATAACAAACACGTAGTTGGCATCGTAAAGGAAAAGGAGACGGCGCATGTGGAGTATCGCGAAGCCATCCAGCAGGGTCATGGAGCGTATCTTATGGATGAAGAGGCTCCTGTAGGTTAAAGACAGAGTACATGATTGAAAAACTTTTACAATAATGTTGATAAACTGCCTTGTGAAAATTTCAGCCACATAGATGCAGTTATACTTCAGAAATCCTTAAAATGAATGGTAAAAAAAACAATTGTTCGAAAAAACAAAACAAAGTTTTGGCTATTTCACCAACTGTTTTCGTACCACAAATTTGAAGAATGTTATACTAGAAAGTTATATGCAGAAATTTCAACTTGCATGAACGTTTGCTGCAAAATGTTTGTTGTCAAATTTACATCACATTTGCATTCCCTTTTGCGTGAAGTATGAACTGGCCCTTAAATTATTTCACTGTGCTTAATGTAATACATTAAGCTGAGAGTACCTTTTCTTTGTACAGAATGTGTTTTCCGTAAGCATTGGTAATCTTCCCGCTGGTTCAGAGGTGCTGATCAAAATCACCTACGTGACTGAGCTAGCCATAGAGGGTGACAAACTGGCCTTTAATCTCCTTGGCACCGTGTCTCCGTGGAAACGCCAGGAGGTTTTTGCCAAGGGGACCCCCGCCGGTGGCGATGCAGTGGACGTGGAGTTGGAAACAGCTTACAAGTAAGGCTGGATTCACACTGAGCCTTATCACACGTTAACGTGCGTAAATTTGACACGCGTCGCTTTAAGAAAAAGCAGTGTGTTGCTTTGAAAAAAATTGGCGTGGAAGAAATTTAGACTAAGGAATTTGGTGTGAGCTGACACACTGAAAAACACAGAATCACAGACAACCCTTGCTCCCCAAATTGATTCTATTTAAGGCATTGCTGCAATCACCATTCTTTGCAAATTTAAAAGTCACTTTTCAATGGGCCATTTCTTGTTTTCGGTACAAATGTGTAAGTTGCGCTAGTTAAAGGAGCATGTTCAGAAAAATGGATTTGGTTTTAGCTTAACAATTATATAAAATACCTACCCAAAATACTATCCGTGCAAAGAAAACAGGATTTGAATGTGGAAGAAAAAAGTTGGTGTAATTACTATAGGCTTGTGCATTTTCAAATATTTTACTATTCGAAAAATTGGTTTTATTTTCAATCGAATATTCTATATTCGATGCATACATTTTTTTCTAAGATTGCGACAAAAAAGCTTGCCGTGAAATTGATTGATTTTGGCACATCCAAACCCACAGCTCACGAGAACTTACATTAGCCTTTTTATTGCCGAATTTGCCGCCTCAAAAAAATATTCTGTGCTCAAACTATAGACTTCCTGTTGTAACTTACACAGCAGTCTTTGCAGAAATTACCGTTGGCCCTTGTACACATGACTCGTGGTTAGATGCAAATATGACATCAAAGTGGCCGTTTCGGCAAAGGAAAAAGGATTTTCACTTCTTCCTTGCTGAAAGACATATTTGGTTTGGAGTGGAAAAAGCACATACCGAATACCTCGATTTGGTAAAATGCTATTCGAATACCCGATGGACGATCGTATATTTAAATATTCCATTCGTTAGGCACAACCTTTGTAATTACTGCAGTGCTTTATGGAACCAGATAAATTAGTTCACAAAACATCAGTGGTTCTTTGATGATCCTTGAAAATACAGGGATTGAGAATGGTAATGAGAAAAATATGACAATTTATATGGTATCAAAATCCAAGGGAAAATGGGTGGGTAAAAAATGTGATACGGACACTCTTCTTTAAGCACATGTCTCTTGTTTCTTGAGTATACTAATCTTTTAATTGATTTTTCCTTACACAGAGAACAGTCCGTGCAAATTGCAGTAACCATGGCATCAAAGATAATCAGCGTAGAATCCCCAACACATTCAGTACTTATCAAAGTGAGTTTTCCTCAAAACATGTAAAATCATTGAAGTCAAACTTAGCACCTGTACAAAAAAAAGGTGCATGTTACTTCTCTTTATTTCATTTTAATTTAGAACACATTTTATACTTACAAGAACAAAATGAGATGGCCACACATTGAAAATCCCATTTTACAGTAGACAAGAAATTGCATTAAGATTGTGCTGAAAAGGAGTGCAAGAAGATGTGTATATGATGAGAAAAGGGTACAATTATTTGTCCATTCGGTTTTGGCAGAGCCATTGAGTTCAAACAAATTGGAGCCAAACTTAGTGGCCCCACCAAAAAAAGTAAGAAAAGATAAATTACTGAAACTTTGTCACATTGTTTCTGTTGGTGCCATCAAAATTAACCACCATATCATTGCCTAAGGGGAAACATGCAATGGTTTAATTTTACAACTCCGCAAACTAACAAGAGCAATGTTTTTAAACTCATTTTCCTCAGCAAAAGGATAACGAAGCCTCGATAACGCTTGGTAAGGATTGTAATCTAGACGATGGATTTCAGCTACTGATTGGTGTGGAGGGAATGCACAAACCCAGGATGTGGATTGAGGAAACTCCGGGAGATGTGAAACAGGTAAATAAAAGAAAAATGCAATTCAATCAAAAATATCAATTCTTTATCACAACAGAAGTTTGTTGATTAAAGTGAACTTGTGGATTTTCTTGAGGTCCTCGGGAAAAGTTTGAACAAAGTGATTCCCACAGTAATGACATGTGACATTTTCTTTTTCTGGGAAAGTCCTGCAGTTAAGGGCTCTCAGAAAACTCATTTCAACCCGATTGAATCCGCGTGGGATGAGCTGATTTCACCCTACCTCAGTGGCTCTTATAGAGGCTGTTGTACTGAGCCTAATTGCCACAAAAGTTGGTCTTATACATTACGTAGCGGTGTCAAAGGGGGGTGGGGGCTGGGGGACATGTTCCCCTAAAAAGTGTCATTCCCCTTGTAACCCCCCCCCCCCCCAATGAAACTTGAGGTTTGGACAACTGTATGTGTAAGCTGTCTTGTGTAGGCCTACCCCCTTCCAACGTGTTGTGCCACCCCTTGGCACCCCCCACTTTGAAAAGTCTGGCAAGTGGCAACACCGCTGACGTTCCTGATTTGTAAAATCTGTTACATCTCTCATCCTCCTCGATCTTTGGGTCAGAGTATAATTTGCATGTTTTTCTTCTCAACTGTATAAAGATTATTAGCATAACCTACACCATTACTATCACATGTGACCTCTTATTTTGGAATATATAGGCAGCCATGCTAGTCTTCTACCCAGAATTTGACGTTGGAAAACTGGAGCCTTCAGAGATGGTTCTAGTTTTAGATTCTTCCAATTCTATGAAAGGCGAGGTCTTGGAGGAAGCAAAGAAGGTGATGCTTTTGGTCTTGCAGTGCCTTCCTGCTCGCTGCACGTTTAATGTCATTGTCTTTGGCACAGGTAGGGATTTAAATGCTGCAGTGTGTGTTTCTATTGAGTATAATAACCATTTTGAAAATGCTTCGGTACCATTATCCATTAGCATTTAATGGTAAATTATAACCTCTTCGAAGAAGGTTTTTGCTGATGTACACAACAGTATTTTGGTAGGAGAAACTGCCAATAATGGTTTTTCAGTGGAGTGCGACAATCCAACTTCCACGTACGTACGTAGCATGTGAACCGTGACCCTCTAAAAATTGGCTTATCACAAGTAGTGCTTGATCAGTGGAACATTTTCGATGTGCCATATTTTTTTTAATTTATTTTTTTTTAAAAGAGTAGTTTATATTCATGAAGATTTCTCCTTTGCATATGACTCTGTATATAGTCTTGAATGTCAAATAAAAATTCTGTAACACATGATGGGATTCGAACTCGAGACCTATGACTGACTGGGCAGAGCTGAGCTGTAAGGCACAGTGGTATACTCCGTCAGGTTTTCTCTATGGACCCAATTTTTCTTTTGGTGTTGCATGAGAGCGCAAGTGGGCAAAGTAACTAACACAACATCTAGTATGGTGCCTAATCACCATTGAAATGAAACAACCAAACTTGGGATGAGAGAAAAATCGTCAGTGCCTTATCCGGATTCGAACCTGATAATGTCCTTATGATTTTTCTCTCATCCCAAGTTTGGTTGTTTCATTTCAATGGTAATTAGGCACCATAGCAGATATTGCATTCGTAAACACACTGATTAACATCAGAGTACTTTCTTTCTTTCTATTGGCAATTCAAGAGTTTGACGAGCTGTTTCCCTCCAGTCAACCTAAAACCAAAGTCAATGTGAAAGCAGCGAAGGAGTTCATAATGGGCACGAATGCTGTGCAAGGATGTACTGATTTCTGGCGCCCTCTACAGTCGAACAACCTCCTGAAGCCAGCGTGCACCATGAGGAACATGTTTGTCATCACGGATGGTCATCTTAGCAATGAAGAGGCGACATTGAAAGCAGCAATGCGTCACAGAGCAACCACTAGGTTGTTTACGTTTGGCATCAGGTAATACTGCAGTCTGTAGCCAGTTTAAGGCTGTGGTCACAAGGGAAAATTCTTGTGATTATTCGATTGTGATACGATTGTAATATTTTTAACAGTGACGGGGGTCGGATTGTAATCGTAATAAAGTGGGGTCACACGTTATATATAGTTGACGCTACTCGAGCCTTTTGGCAGGAGACGTTGTAACCAATGGACAATATAGGCTAGATTCTCAAAATTTGTCTCAGCCATCCTGCCTGATCGTGTGCAGCACGGACAGCCTGATTAATGTGATTAAGGCCGATGGTGTTGAGATCGACTGAAATGTAAGTGCGGCGCAAGCTTCTGCCACGCCGGAAGGGTTCTGATGGTTGGTTGTGTGGGTTCAAGAATATGGCGAGAGGTACCTCGGTACCTGGTGTACCAGAGGTACCTGGTGTCACATGTACACCAAATCTCGTTGTCGTATTGTAATACATTCCCTACACAACCAGAAACCGGCTATGCGTATACACAAGAAAGTGTTTAAAACCAGCTGGTCATTAGTGTCGTCCGTTTAAGCTGTGGCTTGCTGTAAGCCAATAGGAATGCGTAAGCTGTCCAAGGTATTTATGAATGTACGATGCACAGGGGAGTCCCCTGACGTGGTGCACTTCAACAACTCTCAGGTTTTTCTTGTCGACTCATAAGGTAAAATTTTGGGTCACTGCAAATAATGCAATGAGGCTTTAAAACTGTTTATTGAAATGCACTTATGATTTTTGTTTGATCATAGTAAAGCTGCCAATCGTCACTTGCTTGCTGCCATTGCTAGACATGGAGGTGGGGCTTTTGAGTTCTTCAACAGTAAGGCTAAATCTACCTGGGAGAAAAAGGTACTTTTTCTCAATGTATTTATCATGAAATTGAGGAACAACTGCAATACTGTGATTCGAGACCACCAGTTGGCTTCATAGCTCAATTGGTAGGGCGTCTACACATTAAGCAGGAGGTCCGTGGTTTAAATCCCGGTGGAGCCAAGTTATTTTTTTACTGCATCCAGATTTTCCAAACTCATGGGCATTTGTCCACATTTGTATCGAATCATGAAATTGTGAATACAAAAATTAAGTAAAGACATCAAATTGACTTTAAAACAATTGGGACTCGAGTCCGAGTCTGGACTCGAGTCCTAGAGCGTTGAAAACGAGCACACAAAACAAACACGTATGTACACTTAATGCCTTCTGACCGGAGCTTTTTAAAACATTAACCTATCGAATGAGTGTGTTGCATGTGTGTGGTATAAAAAAATATACTGTCTAACAAAAGCGCATGAGTTTTTAAGGCCAAGAAAAGAAAAATTTTGCAGAAATCTTACCCAAATTTTTTTTATAGATTTTTGGGTACTGTGGCCTAGTGGTTTGAGTAATTGACTCATAATACTTGATGTGAGTTTGGAACCCAGCTGTGGTACCTGTGCCCTTAGGCAAGGCACTTTGCCACAATTGTGCCATCCTTCAGAAGGGATGTAAAGCCATTGATTCAGTTTGTTGTGTAATGTACGTAAAAGATTCTAGAGAACCCATTTGTGAGGAGTAAGGCGATTTCCCCAGTATTTTTTGCCTCGAGCTGCCAATGGCGCCACTCATATTATGTTGATGTTTAGGTTCCATAAACCCATTAAAAAAGCTAATACAAAATTTATACAAATTTGTTAGCACATAAAAATGCCTGTTATAAGCACTTAATAAATGCAATATATTATCGTTATATTTTCTGGTATACCATATGAAAATTGTCATTCTAATGACGTCCACGATGTACCAAGCAGCATGATATATCCACAGATTCAGCCCCAACAATCTTACTTTTTTGTAGATGTTTCTGGATGTTTAAGTAATTGTGTATTAATCACTGAAAACTTTAAAAAAAATTGAAACGTTTAATGACATTCTTTGGTGCAGGTGAAGCTCCAAATATCCCGTGCCCAACAACCTGCAGTCACCTCTCTCCAAGTCACATGGCACCAGTCAGACCCAACGCAGCCCCCACCACTCCAAGCTCCAGTGGAGATCACTTCCCTCTACAGGAATGATCGCCTGCTTGTCTATGGCCTCGTGGAAGACTGTCCGGGGGTAAGGATGAGCTTGGCCTGCATGAGCATTTAAAGAAGCGTGTCCAGATCACAGTTTTTACACCCCATGGGTGTTGAGTTTTTCATTTGTCATATTTTTTTCATTACATTTCTGAAATTTTGCGTTCTCAATCTGTATATTTTCAAGGAATGTTTTGTAAACTAATTTTAACTGGTTCTGCATGAAGCAGAGCAGTAATTACTCTCTAAATGCAAAAGAGTGAAAAATTCACTCTTTAAAAGAGTGAGTTCCTTATAAAACCACTCGGAAACAGTGAAAATCACTCTATTCTAAAAGGAGTGAAATTCTGTAAAAAGAGTGGCAATCGCTCCAAAAAGAGTGGAAAAACCACTCCACAAAGGAGCCATATATAGGACAGCTCGAAAAGGAGCTGTCCTCCATATGGCGCCTCCTTTGAGTGGTTTTTCCACTCTTTTTTGAGTGATTGCCACTCTTTTTACAGAATTTCACTCTTTTTATAGTGATTTTCACTGTTTCCGAGTGGTTTTATAAGGGAGTCACTCTTTTGAAGAGTTAGTTTTCTCACTCTTTTGCATTTAGAGAGAAGGGGCACTGCCTTTTGTGTACACCAACCTTTTTGCTTTCACATGCAAATTTGATATTGCAAATTTCCTGTTTCTTTCCATGGATGTAGTATTAAGGAAGGTATGATTGTTAGGGTAAAATCAACAATTTCCTATAAAGATAGATTACAAGAAAACATTGAGGATGTGTATGATAAAAACCAACTTAGGTTTAAATCAACTTCAAGAAAACGAAAAACCGTGTCCGTGCTTTCAGGAAACTGCGAAGCCACCGTTATACATTTATTTAGGCTAGTTTTCTTTTCTTATTTTGCATGGAGAACAAAGCTATAATACCACTGTAGCCAGGGCCAAGTCTCTTTGTAAAACAAATTAAATGCTTGTGCATATGCATTTATATAAATTCATCTTTAGTTATTGTTTTTAAAGATATCATTTTGGGTAGAGTCTATGCATTGGACAATTGGAACCACTTCTATCTTTCATTTGAGATTTTCTGGTGAAATTTATAATTAAAATTCTTAAATATTACAAATTGTGTATGTACACAGGCTTTAAAGTAAATTTGAATTATTTTTCACTTGGGGAATGAATGTCATTTAGGCATGGAATTTAACGTGAATAATTATGATACGTCTAGGCCCTTATCCAGTTTTACACATGGGTCATTCCATCAAGTTGGGGTGAAAAATACAGTGGTGTGATTGTAACATTGGTATTAGTTGTGTTAATGCATAGTTCCGAGATTGCCCAGTTAACCCCGCCCCTTAGATACTGTTGCTATGTGCTCACAAGCCATCGCAAAAAAATTGTGACACAACGTACAAAGCAACGGGCATGGAAAGCACAGATTCATTGGAGAAAACTCAAAGGTATTTATGTTTTAGGGTCGACAGTTACTGTAGCACACACTGAGCAAAGGGCTAGTAATGCAGGGATGCCATATATTCATAAAAATGCGCTTTGTACCTTTGAACAGCTTATCGCCCGACATTGAAACAAAAATTCACCCGGATCACTGCATACAACATGTACAAACTGTATATGGGCAGAAAATCGCGTGATTTTTGTGATGCAATGCACTTTGAATTATGTGGGCGCTGTCTGCTAGCTCTGTTGTGATTGGTCGGCGGGTTCGGCTTGATTGACAGTCGGAACTATGCATTGCTCATACATTCAAATTGTTGTTGTAATTGATATTACCTTTTAATTTCAAGTTTAATTTTATTATTTATTACCAAGGTGACTTTAACAGCTGACATCAATGGTAAGAGGATTGAAATGGAACTGACTGCACTGAACCAGTCCAAAACAACTGGAAAAGTAAGCACTTCCTTTGGTCTTTAAATGATCCTCATATTTATTAATGAACCGCTACGTGCCAACATGCAAGAAGATATAATTATATTTTATTAGGGAATAAAAGTGAGTTTTGTCAGTCTTAAACATGCATTTAAAACCTAACCGGTTTTAAACGTATTGGCCAAACCCACTTTTATTCCCATTCATAAATACCTTTTTGTGTAAAGCTTAGCTTGCAGTTTTGCCATGTTTTGCGATGGGCCTTCCTACATACATATACATCACGTTCGTTCAAACTGCTATGCGTTGAGTTGTTTTTATACGAATGCGCACACGACCAGGTAATCAATTTGTTTTCGGGCGTGTGACTAAAGCGCGGGCCAGGCTAAAAAGTGTTTAAGACTGGCCTTTATCATCCGTTTATGTCTGGCCACGTGACATGCTCTCTGCCAATAGAGATGCATAAACTGTCTAAGGTATTTATGAATGCCCAATCAGAACATTGTTTCCCAGGCAGCTATATGGGGTGTCCTTAAAAAGTACTGAATATTTCAGAAAAAAAGATGGTGGAATAGAAGTTCATTACGTCATTGCCATGGATGACTGAACATACAAGAATCGGCACTGTGACAAAAAATTGCTTGAATAGTGGATGTAGCGAGTCATCTCCACCAAGACTGTGAGATGAAAAGGCAGGCAGTAGGAGACATGAAACAAAGATGCCGGCTATGCATGAACAGAAATAGTGGCCATGTGGAGGGCACAGTGCCTTTAATTTGTCAGCTAATGTGCGACTAAAGGGAAGGATCAGAAAGACTATTTGTTTTTCAGTCATTAGTGGTGTTCCCATTGGACTAATTTTGGTAAAACTCCCGTGGTTGTGCGGGAGAGTAACAAAAATTAGTCCAATGGGGACGCACGGAGAATTAGCGTCCCTGTAAAGCTACCGCGATCACGATGTAAAACTTACAGGGTGAGAGAGGCCGCGGAAACATTCCGCTCAGCCGCGGGAGTTTTACAGGGCCATCGAAAAGTCCAATGGGAACAGTTTCGCCCTGTAAAATGAATACAGCCCTGCAGTAAACTATGGGCCTGCACGGCAAAAGTTTACTGCAAGGTCGCGGTAGCTTTCTGCATGGGCACTGAAAACAATTGCAAATGGGAACGCATGGGAAGATTACACGAAGGAATGTTACCGAAGGTCGCGGTAACTTCCCGCAGCGGAAAAGAAAGTCCAATGGGAACATGCCTATTGTCCCTGTCACAATTTTTCCAGTATACATGTTTCTTGCAGTGTTGATTTCAATGCCTTTACTATGCAGCTGTCTTATTTGTTTAGCCATCGATGGCAAAGACACAATGAACCTAGGATATAGGACATTGAAACCGTTCTACAGATGTTTGTCTTTTTGGAAATGTTCACTAGTTTTGTGATAATGAATTTATAAATGGGTATATTTTTTTAAGGCACCCTGTATGTGTTCTTTGTAGATGCTTCATCAGCTAACTGCTCGTGCCATTATCCGTAATTGGGAAGAGGGCGTGCTTCACTCCAAGCCTACAGAGCATGAATCACAGAAGAGCAAGATGAAGACGCGCATCGTTGAGTTGAGTATGCAGCACTCTATCGTCACATCTTTTACCAGCTTCATTGCCGTTGAAGAAAGAGACCAAGTAAGAGAAATCCGATATTTTAGAAGCCCGGCCACGGTGGGGTACCGTGGCCGGGTGGTTTGGGTTATTGTCTTGCAATCATAGGTGAAAACTTGGGGTTGCGGGTTCGAATCCGGCTGCGGTACCTGTGCTCTTGGGCAAGGCACTCAACCACACTTGCTCCATTTTTCGGAAGGGATGTAAAGCAGTTGGTCCAGTGTGTTAGGTAATGGTAACGCACTCTAAAGATCCCAGAGCATTCTTTCGTGAAGAGCAAGGGGATTCTCCAGTGTCTCTGGCCATTTCTAATTCCAATTCTTCATGGGTTTCCTCACGCTTGCGAGTGACAGTGCAATGAGCACTATTGAGGAATCCTTGGTATGAATACCAGAAAGAAATAATAATAATAAAAGCCCGTACTGTCTATTGGTACCGCAGTGTTAAAAACCGTCTCTTCACCATCAGGCTTGCAAAGTGTGCTCGAAAATATGACCTCTTGTCAAACTTTTCCAAAAACCATACCTGGGCATGTGCAACACTATGTTGCACGTAACAATAGGCTCTATTCAAGGCTACAGCTATAGGTCGCAACCTTGGTTCTAACCTGAAGTCTAATTAGCTATCTTGAAGCGATTAACAAAAAGAGAGTGCACCGTTTGTTTTTTAATATGAACTTTTGTTGTAAAAATGTACTTCAGACAGAATTTCAAATAAAATAAATGCAGTGTGAAAATTGCAATTATTTTGCATTTATTTTGAATTCAAGCCCAATTCAAAGTGCACACTCCTATTGTGTCTGCGATACTTATAATGCAAGGAGGTCGATGTGACATTTGTGCAGTCAGAACAATGTAAGTTGGTTTCATCAAGACTTCAAAATAACATGTATACTTATAGTATGGCGCCTCTGGCACAACCAAATTCCCTCTTTAAACACTCTTGAAAAACAAGTGTTTAAAAAAAAAAAAAGCAATTGAAGTGAGCATTGAGAGACCAAAGTTCAATAAGAGTTTTAATGAAATGTTATACCATTTTTTATTGCATCTTAATTTCCCCCCGTTGCTTACGTAAAGGAGGAACAGCGACAGATATCTGAGGGTTCTATACCAGATGCATCTCCAAGTCTCAAGAAACTACTTGAAGGCGAAGATGTTGACCAGCTAACATCACTACAATGGGTTGGGCCATATGCTGCAAAGGATGTAAGAAGTGAAAGAAATAATTATTTAAAGCAACATTTTAAATGCTAAAAATTTGTCTCTGGGCATATAACTGAGTACATGTGCAAATGCATGGTCTCTAAAGGGATAAACACCCAACTGCTTTGCAGAGAGAACTTTTGAAATACGTTGTATTTACCGTACCTGTTTTTCAGTTTTTTTAAAAATCAGACCTTTTTTAATCTAGGAGAAAGGCATTATTACATGTAGTATCAAAAGATGTGCATTTTTTAAAAGACTTTTTATCAATTTTCAGACTATTTTTCAATTGACAATCTCATCCCTGGGTTTTGGCTACAGCTTTTCTCGAGGCAGTGTGGGAATTTTATAGAGAACATGAAAGCCAAAACTCTGTTCCAGCTGCATTTTTGTTGTCCTCCCATATATTTGTTTTTGTTTTCCAATAGAAGTGCCCTTTCCAAACACAAATGGCAGTTCCCCTTCAGTGATGAAATTCCTACCATAAAGGTGTAAAAATAAAAATGCAAGTAACAATAATTTAATTACCGGTAATTTTCCCAGATGTCGCCTCTGAATCGTGTTGGAAATCTCCTGAATACTGCAAAAAGAGCAGCTGATTACCTGGCCTTCAAATCAGCAGAGAAATACTTTGAAGAAGCATATGAATTAGCCACAGAGACACTATCCTACACACAGCCCATCACTTTACAGGTAAAGAATTGGTCCCAATCAGTCAGTGTCCAGACATTCTCATAAAGAACAAATTCAAGCAATGTATGGCAATAGCTTGGGACGCAGCTTTATCTAGTGCATGGACTGTGCGTTTCCCAGCAAACACAATAACATTGTAATAACATTTTTAAAATGTTTCCGAAAATGTTATAGCAATGTTTCCAAAAAATGTTTTTTTAACATTAAAATGTGTGGTTTTAGAAACGTTATAATAACATTTGGACACAACATCGTGAAAACGTTTTTATAACGTTTTATTAACAGTTTCAAAACATCATGGAAATGTTTTTAAAATGTTTATCAAACGTCGTAAGAACGTTTTAACAATGTTATAGCAATGTTTCCAAAAAAATGTTTTTTTAACATTAAAATGTGTGGTTTTAAAAACGTTGTAATAACATTTGGACACAACATCGTGAAAATGTTTTTATAACGTTTTATTAACATTGTCAAAACATCACGGAAATGTTTTTGAAATGTTTATCAAACGTCGTAAGAACGTTTTAACAATGTTATAGCAATGTTTTCGAATAATGTTTTTTTAACATTAAAATGTGTGGTTTTAAAAACGTTGCAATAACATTTGGACACAACATCGCGAAAATGTTTTTATAACGTTTTATTAACATTGTCAAAACATCACGGAAATGTTTTTGAAATGTTTATCAAACGCCGTAAGAACGTTTTAACAATGTTATAGCAATGTTTCCGAAAAATGTTTTTTTAACATTAAAATGTGTGGTTTTAAAAACGTTGTAATAACATTTGGACACAACATCGTGAAAATGTTTTTATAACGTTTTATTAACATTGTCAAAACATCACGGAAATGTTGTTAAAATGTCAAAAGACGTAATTTCCAAGATGTCGTTTCCTGACGCCTCATACATTACTCATACATTACTTAACATTACATGACTCATACACTACTCATACATTACACATACATTACACTACTCATACATTACATACACTACTCATACATTAGCTTTATGCGCGACTTCTATTTATGCTCCACAAAAACCTGCACCCTGTAACCATGGTTGGCACACACCTACTAACCGAATACCAAATGTAATTATAATCTCTCGCCACTTTGAGTTTGTTCATCCCCGACAATTGCCAATTTGTCTATTATCAAGCAAAAACCCATTTACAAACATCAAAACAACTGCCAAAACTGAAGCCAATTAGCCTTTTTACACGGTAAATCTGTTGAGTTACATGTAATCCCACAATGCATTGCATTTTTTAACAGCTAGAAAAAGACGTTTATAAGACGTCATTAAAATGTTTTTATAACGTTTTATTAACATTGTCAAAACATCACGGAAATGTTTTTGAAATGTTTATCAAACGTCGTAAGAACGTTTTAACAATGTTATAGCAATGTTTTCGAATAATGTTTTTTTAACATTAAAATGTGTGGTTTTAAAAACGTTGCAATAACATTTGGACACAACATCGCGAAAATGTTTTTATAACGTTTTATTAGCATTGTCAAAACATCACGGAAATGTTTTTGAAATGTTTATCAAACGCCGTAAGAACGTTTTAACAATGTTATAGCAATGTTTCCGAAAAATGTTTTTTTAACATTAAAATGTGTGGTTTTAAAAACGTTGTAAAAACATTTGGACACAACATCGTAAAGGGATTAAGTGCCTTGCCCAGGGACACAGACACGTTGGTCGAATTGGGGCTCGAACCCCCAACCTCTGGTTGGGAGTCCCGCTTCATACCCACTTCAGTTTAAAGTTGCATTGCCCGTGTTTCGGTGAAAGGATTAAAAAAATTAATTTACACAAGCGAACGAATTTAGAAAGCTTACGTGTCTCTGTAACGAAAAATTTCAAAAACTTAAATTACCGACGTCGTGAATTGGAGATACAAGCCTTTTTCTTGAAACGTGCTTCACATGTTGTACATGTGCGCGTACGCTCATATGTACATAGTATGTGTACAATGTACACATGTACGCGCACATGTACATTTACGTCATAACCCTGTCGATTAAATGACCTGCCAGCCTTTTAATCATTTCTTGTTTTTAATCGACTGGCATTAATCCTTGACGGATTTTTACGTTCTTGGTACCAAATGAAAGCTGATAACTTTTTCTATTCTAGAAAAATACCTATTTAACTTTTTAACGCTATACGCAAAACGTTTTCAGTGACCACGAAGTAAAACATTTTGATAACGTTTCTTTTACGCTATTTAAAAAATGTTTTGTATATTACTTTTTAAGAATGTTTTTAAAATGTTATCAATATAACGTCTTCAGACTGCACAGTTTTAACATTTTCACAACATTATAAAAATGTTATAGAGAAAATGTTTTCAATTAGATTTCAGTTTAACGTTTTAATAACGTTATTTTCATGCTATACGCAAAACGTTTTCAGTGACCACGAAGTAAAACATTTTGATAACGTTTCTTTTACGCTATTTAAAAATTGTTTGGTATATTACTTTTTAATAAAATGTTTATAATTAGACTTCATTTTAACGTTTTAAGAACGTTGTTTTACTGCTATACGCAAAACGTTTTCAGTGACCACGAAGTAAAACATTTTAAGAACGTTTCTTTTACGATATTTAAAAAATTTTGGGTATATTACTTTTTAAGAAAATGTTTATAATTAGACTTCATTTTAACGTTTTAAGAACGTTGTTTTACTGCTATACGCAAAACGTTTTCAGTGACCACGAAGTAAAACAGTTTGACGTTTCTTTTACGATATTTAAAAAATGTTTAGTATATTACTTTTTTGGAAAATGTTTATAATTATACTTCATTTTAACGTTTTAAGAACGTTGTTTTACTGCTATACGCAAAACGTTTTCAATATAACGTCTTTAACATGCACAGTTTTAACATTTTCACAACATTATAAAAATGTTATAGAGAAAATGTTTTCAATTATATTTCAGTTTAACGTTTTAATGACGTTATTTGAATGCTATACGCAAAACGTTTTCAGTGACCACGAAGTAAAACATTTTTATAACGTTTCTTTTACGCTATTTAAAAAATGTTTGATATATTACTTTTTAAGAATGTTTTACAAAGGTTATCAATATAACGTCTTTAACATGCACAGTTTTAACATTTTCACAACATTATAAAAATGTTATAGAGAGAATGTTTTCAATTAGACTTCAGTTTAACGTTTTAAGAACGTTTTTTTAATGCTATACGCAAAACGTTTTCAGTGACCACGAAGTAAAACATTTTGATAACGTTTCTTTTACGCTATTTAAAAAATGTTTTGTATATTACTTTTAAGAATGTTTTTAAAATGTTATCAAAATAACGTCTTTAGCCTGGACAGTTTGAACATTTTCACAACATTATACAAATGTTATAGAGAAAATGTTTGCAATTAGACTTCAGTTTAACGTTTTAAGAACGTTATTTTAACGCTATACGCAAAAGTTTTCAGTGACCACGAAGTAAAACATTTTGATAACGTTTCCTTTACGCTATTTAAAAAATGTTTTGTATACTACTTTTTAAGAATGTTTTTAAAATGTTATCAAAATAACGTCTTTAGCCTGGACAGTTTGAACATTTTCACAACATTATACAAATGTTATAGAGAAAATGTTTGCAACTAGACTTCAGTTTAACGTTTTAAGAACGTTGTTTTACTGCTATACGCAAAAGTTTTCAGTTACCACGAAGTAAAACAGTTTGACGTTTCTTTTACGATATTTAAAAAATGTTTGGTATATTACTTTTTAGGAAAATGTTTATAATTAGACTTCATTTTAACGTTTTAAGAACGTTATTTGAATGCTATACGCAAAACGTTTTCAGTGACCACGAAGTAAAACATTTTGATAACGTTTCTTTTACGCTATTTAAAAAAAAATTGTATATTACTTTTAAGAATGTTTTTAAAATGTTATCAAAATAACGTCTTTATAGCCTGCACAGTTTGAACATTTTCACAACATTATACAAATGTTATAGAGAAAATGTTTTCAATTAGACTTCGGTTTAACGTTTTAAGAACGTTATTTTAACGCTATACGCAAAACGTTTTCAGTGACCACGAAGTAAAACATTTTGATAACGTTTCCTTTACGCAATTTAAAAAATGTTTTGTATACTACTTTTTAAGAATGTTTTTAAAATGTTACCAATATAACGTCTTCAGACTGCACAGTTTTAACATTTTCACAACATTATAAAAATGTTATAGAGAAAATGTTTTCAATTAGATTTCAGTTTAACGTTTTAATGACGTTATTTTCATGCTATACGCAAAACGTTTTCAGTGACCACGGAGTAAAACATTTTGATAACGTTTCTTTTACGCTATTTAAAAAATGTTTGGTATATTACTTTTGAAGAATGTTTTACAAAGGTTATCAATATAACGTCTTTAACATGCACAGTTTTAACATTTTCACAACATTATAAAAATGTTATAGAGAAAATGTTTTCAATTATATTTCAGTTTAACGTTTTAATGACGTTATTTTCATGCTATACGCAAAACGTTTTCAGTGACCACGAAGTAAAACATTTTTATAACGTTTCTTTTACGCTATTTAAAAAATGTTTGATATATTACTTTTTAAGAATGTTTTACAAAGGTTATCAATATAACGTCTTTAACATGCACAGTTTTAACATTTTCACAACATTATAAAAATGTTATAGAGAGAATGTTTTCAATTAGACTTCAGTTTAACGTTTTAAGAACGTTTTTTTAATGCTATACGCAAAACGTTTTCAGTGACCACGAAGTAAAACATTTTGATAACGTTTCTTTTACGCTATTTAAAAAATGTTTTGTATATTACTTTTAAGAATGTTTTTAAAATGTTATCAAAATAACGTCTTTAGCCTGGACAGTTTTAACATTTTCACAACATTATACAAATGTTATAGAGAAAATGTTTGCAGTTAGACTTCAGTTTAACGTTTTAAGAACGTTATTTTAATGCTATACGCAAAACGTTTTCAGTGACTACGAAGTAAAACATTTTGATAACGTTTCTTTTACGCTATTTAAAAAATGTTTTGTATATTACTTTTTAAGAATGTTTAAAAAATGTTATCAATATAACGTCTTTAGACTGCACAGTTTTAACATTTTCACAACATTATAAAAATGTTATAGAGAAAATGTTTTCAATTAGACGACATTTTAACGTTTTAATAATGTTATTTTATGTTAGTTTCACAATGTTTTGCTTACAACCTTTCAACAATGTTTTTAAAATGTTATGTGTTTGCTGGGTTTGCATTGCTGTTAAATCGAACAGCGCGCCTACATGACGCGCACAACACGCTCTTCACACACACAAATTTACACAGCTATTTTGTGCGTGATTGCCACGCGCGTCACTTTGAGAAAAAGCGGTGTGGAAGGAATTTTGAGTTTAATAATGGACTAAAAATTACTGAATTAGCTTGGACATATTGGATGGAAAGTCTTTTCATAATTCAGTGATTTTTAGTGCATCTTTCACTAAAAATTCCCTCCACATCGCTTTTTCTCAAAGCGACGTGCATCGCAATTACACGCGCGCGGAAAGGCTCGGTGTAAATTAATTCACCATTACAACAAACGCGCAAATTGTTCAAAGTGATGACACAATGAGCATCATCTGATAACGCATGTAGTTGATGCACTGGCCGCGTCCCAGCTATGGCGGACACATCGGGACGGTTTCCATGGTAATGGGAAAGGTCTATATCAAATAGACCCTAATCACGCATTTGAACAGTTTAGTCATGTCACCTGAATCAGTTCAGTAGAGTGCAAACTGCGTATGCATTCCATTAACCTCGGTCTGAAGACAAGGCTTGGAACGCATACATAGTCTGGTACCTTTCCAATCAGGAGTTTGCATTGTATAGAACTGATTCAGGGGACAATATTGAACCGTTCAAATGCGTGAATAGGGTCTATTACTATACCTCATAAATATTCATCAGACAGCCATTGGTCCATTCATTGGTTAAATAGAAACATAAATTATACTCTGATCGGAAGATCGGTCAGTTAAGCCTCGTCTACACTGGCAAACATTTCACATGAAACATGACCAAACTTCAAGTTTTGTCATGTTTTTCAGAAAAGTTTGCAGGTGTGGACGGCACATAAAACATCAAACAGCAAACAGCAAACTTCACCAAACCGTGTTTGCTCGTGTTTGGACATGCTGCTAGTGGCAAACATTTGTTTGCTCATGTTTTATGTCTGAACCAATCAGGAACCAGTTTCAGGTCATGTGATTAGAGCCAGCCAATCGTGATCACGTGATTATTCCAGAAGTTTGCTTCTGTTTGCTAATGTGGGCACACAGAAAAACATCAGCAAACATAGCTGTTTGGTGATGTTCTGGTGTAGACGAGGCTTAACGTGTATCATCAGCTCTTGCGGAAAGGCTGACTGCACCAGCCTCCATTAGAGCCACTAATGCAGGGTGTGTCACTTTGCCTGAAGTGCCTCCCTGATCTCTTGCACTTCTAGGGATGTTTGGGAAATGCATGGCTCCAGAGGTCTGCTTATCCCGTGCAGGTTTATAATCAGGTTGAAAACCCAACAAAATGGTTTGCTTGCAAGAGCCCTTAACTACAGGATTCTTCCAATGTCGCTTTCTGTGAAAATCACTTTGTTCAAACAAGTCCACTTATAGACCCTGTTAGATCTGACAAAATCACCAAAGTAGAACCGTCTTGAGAGTGATTCCAAAGGGATTGGTTGATCAGTGCCTTGTTAAACACTAGTTCACTGTATTTACCAAACCTCTTTTCTGATCAAAAATTGATATTTTAAGAAAAATAAGTTTCCTTTTTTTGCGGGAGTATATACTATTACCACAATGAATAACATACAGTATTGCCCTTTTATAGGTAGTTCATTCTTTCTCCAAGTTTTGTGCACGAGTCAAACACGACATGAGTCGGGCATTTCAAGTTGTTAGCGGAGTCTTCAACGAGATTGAGAAAAGAGAACATGAACTACCCAAAGATAAAGATGCAGAAATAGAAGGTAGGAGGGGCTCTCCTTGTTTCATTGTCAAGTAAAATGACCTAATTTCTTACTGGGCTCTTCCCATAGAAATGGGATACGAGCCAAAGTGTGTCATTTTGATGGCTTTTCCAAGTTGCCCTTTTTTGTTAAAGAAGTTCTTGTGCCTTTTCTAAATAGTGAAAAATATTTTAATTGATTTACAAACATTTAGATGGTTTTCATATTATGCGGTTGACAAAGGCAATTTTCAACTCTCACGCTTTCAAGTCTCTTTGGCCAGTTCCTATTTGGAAAAGGGAGCCGCTGGTTATATGCTATTTTTATAAATCGTTCTTGTCATGTTTTGGGTAAATCCCGAAATCTTTTCCTTTTATTGTCCGTTTTTCACTTGGGTGTAGAAGTGTTGCTGTTAAGGTTGACAACAAAACAACACCAAAAAGATTTGTATAAATGCCACAAGTACATGTACACACATACCGCTGAACAATGAACTAAACAGCCGTGTTAGTCTATGACATACAAAATTAAACACAAGGTAGCAGGTTAAAGACTAACTATAAGAACAGATTTTGCATGAGCTTTCGTAGCAATTACAACTACTTCATCAGATACTGATGATGCAATATACACTTAGAGTTGTCGTATTGCCTAACCGTGTGCGACCGAAACCTCACTATTTATCAAAGTTAGCTGCAGAAGTGTTACACTGTATAAGGGGGGACGCTGTGTCCCGTTTTTATGGAATAACTTAACATTTTAAAGTGCTACTGAATTTAATTTGAACCTTTAAATTTCAGCTGATGCAGCACAGCTTGATGAACTTGAAGCACTTGAAGAAGCAGTGGAGTGGGCCAAAACGTAAGCATTATAATAGCAAGATGGAATTAGGCCAAAAATCTATGTATACTGAGCAACAAAAGAAACAAAAATTTCTAGATTAATCAAAAGTTGAACATTTCTTTTTTAATTATTAGTTTGACATCAAAAATACTCGCATAACTCGCAAGCTTGTGTGTGCTGAAAATTCCCACTCTCAGATTGACTGCCTTTTTTAATCAAAAAGTTTAAAAACAAATTACGTTTCTTTTGTTGCTCGGTATGTATTTGTCATGCATACTGTGCAAAGGGTTAAAAATCAGTTGTTAGAAAAGCGACATGGATATGATACGTGTGTTTGTACTGTGCACTGCACCATCTGTCGACCGTATCAAATAGCTTCCATCCTGTAGGCAGTTTCTTTGTTCCCATCTGAGGGACGTGCATATAGTTGCACATATCGTGCTTCTTATGTTGGTGACCAATTTAAAGATGAAGGCTCGTCAATACACCACGAACAATTTACCATGTTCCACGAAATTTACAGCGCTCCATACCTTGTCCGAGTAGGGCAGCTGCACTTACAATACATAGTTCCGACCTGTCAATCAAGCCGAACCCGCGACCAATCACAACAGAGCTAGCAGACGGCGCCCACAAAGGTCAAAGTGATGCAATCACCACAAACAATCCGCGATGTTCTGCCCATATCGTCTGTATGTTGTATGCGCCACTGACCGGGTGAATTTTGGTTTCAATGTCGGGCAATTCGCTGTTCAAAGGTAGGAAACCGCATTTTTATGAAAGATATGTCATCCCTGCATTACTAGCCCTTCGCTCAGTGTGTGCTACGGTAACTGTCGACCTCAAAACATAAATACCTTTGGGTTTTCTCCAATGAATCTGTGCTTTCCATGCCGAGTCCCGTTGCTTTGCACGTAGTCTCGCCATTTTGTTTGCGATGGCTTGTGAGCACATAGCAACAATATCCAAGGGGGCGGGGTTAACTGGGCAATCTCGGAACTATGCATCCCAGAGGGTAGAGGCTCATTATTTATGCGAGCTCACCACAGTGTGTTTATGCGTTGCTAGGCTAATCAAATCACACATGCATGCTGGGTTATGTGTTGTTGTATGTCGTTCGCGATCGTACCAAAGAGTTCCCATATATGGTTAATTCAACCATCTATATGACACCTTATTGAAGCAAATGTGACCATATCTGTAATATAATGTGACTATAGCTATAACTAAATGTCATGAATTTACAAAGGGTGTGTTTTCTGTGATAAATATTTGATTTTGAAAAGATACACACCCTATTTGCAGAATGGACGAGGCTATTATAGCCTGCACCATGGCCCTGCACCTTCTGGGACCGTAAGAGCGATTCCAAAAAAGAATCGCGACTCCATTCGGAATCAATTAACATTTTTCGCTGGAAAATATTAAATTATCCTGATCGTGTACATCGACGATACTACATATATTACGCTAATGATGACCCAATTTTTTGCACCGAGTGTCACTAAATGTCCACGAAATGATACCGGCCCGCCCCAAAACGGGTTTTTAATAATGTAAACATGATCAGAGGCAAAATACTCTTGCAGAAGTTGATTGTTTTGGATTGGGAATTACATGGTAATTTCTGGAATGGGCAAGCTATCACTGGGAATCGAATTCAGATGAAAGGGAATCGATTCCTAAAAAATATGGAATCTTGACTCTGATCCCCAAAGTGGAATCAATTCTACTCGACTCCTGCGTGGAATTGCCCAAGCCTAATTGATAGACATACTTAAGTTATTATTAATATTTATTCGGCTACCCGGTAATACATGAAAAACAAGCACACACAAATTACATGCAGTGAACAATTAACAAAAGTTACATACATGTAAGAAAGCACAATTTACGATGTAATACTGAATAGTGCAGAGAAAAATAGACAGGAGTGAACGAGGACAAAACATTCCACGCCGGACAGGTATAAAGCAAAAGTGAACCTAAACACTGTAGCCCTAAAGCCTGCTTACTCATAAGAAAACTGCATGGTAAAAGGCAACGTAACGTCAGTTACCGGCATGTTCTCATTAAGGTACATGTATTACCAACTTAAAATGAAAATGGCTAAATGTCTTCTTATCGTGTACACATGTACTCCATAACCCAATAATACTGTCACATAACTTTCACCATTCCAACATTTCAGAAACATGAGATATTAGAAAATTATTCTGCACCAAGATTTTTAGCGTCCTTTCAGTTATGTCAGTTATATACCAATATAGAGGTTTCGCACCGTCACGGATACGGATACGTCATGACTTTATGCGATTTGTGTGACTCGTAACCGAAGTGCACATGTTTTCATACGTGTTGACTACGGTTATTGGCCTTCATATGCGTAGCATAAAAACGTATACCGGTTATGAAGATTTATCTCTGATATATTAATAAAGTTGTATGCATTTTGTTTCTTTTTGATGTAAACAGTATAATAATCCGTGAATATAGATCAAATTTAATGTGTGATGCCCACGTGAAAGCGAGGAAAATCTTTTGAAAACGAAGCCAAGCGCAGAGCAGATTTAGCAGATGCGTACACGTACATTTACATAGTGCGAAACCCCGTTTAGTGTGCGCATCAACGTGAGCGGTTACCGTTATCATATCCGTATTCGTCCTATTTTTTTTTTAGCAGTATATTTTTATTATTTCCCAATAAAAATTCAGATGTGAAATTGAAATGAAAAGACAAGCCAAGACATCCAAACCCACCAGCCAGCCTAGGACCAAACAGTACACAAGCGATGACGAGTCAAGCTATGAACCTCAGGAAATCTGGAAAAGTGAATCTGACGATGAATTGGTCATGACCTTGCAAACAACTCGATTCTGTGAGAAAGACGAAATCTGTATGCGAAGAGAAATGAGTGTAAAGCAAGTACAGATGGAATACTATATAGATGAATTAATTGAGGTGAAAGATAGTTTGCCAGATGAACCAGTTTATTATGAAGCCAAATTAGAGCCCATACCCTTGGAGCCAGATGAACAAGTCTTGGAGCCTTATGAAGCCAGAGAAGAGCCCTCGGAGCCGTTAAAGTGCTTAGAGCCAAATGAACTGGTTATTTATGAAGCCCAATTAGAGCCCATACCCTTGGAGCCAGATGAACAAGTCTTGGAGCCTTATGAAGCCAGAGAAGAGCCCTCGGAGCCATTAAAGTGCTTAGAGCCAAATGAACTGGTTATTTATGAAGCCCAATTAGAGCCCATACCCTTGGAGCCAGATGAACAAGTCTTGGAGCCTTATGAAGCCAGAGAAGAGCCCTTGGAGCCCTCAATGAGAGCTAAAGCTCCAACACCAGATAAAAAAAAAAAAAAAAAAAAGGCATTCGGTCTAGCATCATTAAGGCTCCGTCTATCATCCTCTAAGAAGAAATCGCAAATGAGAGATGCCCCGATCTTTGATTCGGATGCTGGCCCCGATCCATCAGATGCTGGTGGACTTTTCCCTCCAAGTCTGCTTGGCCTTGGGGTTCCTCGCCATAAAAAAAGACAACCACCTCGACCTCCCTCTCCCACTTTCGAAGGAATCCCTTCACGTTCCCCTCCTGCTTCTGTAGGAATGCCTCCCCCTTCCGCCCCCGCCCCCATAGGAATGTCCCCTATTCCTCCCCCTCCTGCCCCCGGAGGAATGTCTCCTCCCCCTCCTGCCCCCGGAGGAATGTCTCCTCCCCCTCCCCCTCCCGCCCCCGGGGGAATGTCTCCACCTCCCCCTTCCGCCCCTATAGGAATCCCTTCACCACTTCCGCCTCTTGCAGTCCAAGAGGTGCAATATTCAGATGAGGAAGAGTATAGAGATGAAGATGAACTTCCTATTGGGAGGGTAGAGATGGAAGCATCACCGCGCATCCCATACAAGCTGGTTGAATTACAACATCAGGTAATATTTATGTCTTGAAATTTAAAAACGATTGAATTAATCTCTTATTAATTTTAAATAAGATAAATTGTTACTCTACTAAAACTCAAACTGGACTAGGAACTCGAGCAAACAATCCCTGTTCATATATTGAGCAAATGGCTTAGTTTGACAAAGATTAGTTAATAATTGTTGGTTATAATTACCATTACCATACCTCATACATATTCATAAAAGAGTCTCACTGGTCAATTCAGCATCATAGTCCAGTAGTTATTTTTGCTGTTTATCCACGCGCATGCCAGGGAAATAGTACACTGCGCACACGCTTTGCGAAGCATTCTTTCTGGGCAGCCCAGGAATAGTACACTACGCATGCGTTTTACGAAACAACCTTGCGTAGCGCGCAGTACGCTATACGCGTGACAGCACCGTGTGGGTACAACACGCATGCACACACACCAGCTGAATGAAAAGATGGCCACACAAGCAAAATTTTACTCGCCGTTTTCCTGCAGTCGGTGTTTAAAACTGGGGAAGAATATGTATGAGGTATATAGTTAAACATATGTCACATGGTTCATTTCGGGTGGAAGTTGACACGCTAGTTTTCTCGGCCTTCTGCCTCGGGATTTAGCGTGTCAACTTCCAATACCTTGGGGAGCTAATATCAACTATGCACCCTTAAACCGGGTGATAATTGTATACTATTTTTATTATTTCTTTCTGGTACTGAAACTAAGAATTCCTCAAAAGAGCCCATTGCACTGTCGCTCGCAAGCGTGGGAGAATTAGAAATGCCCAGAGACACCGGGGAATCACCTTGCTCCTAACGAAAGAATGCTCTGGGATCTTTTAAAGTGCGTTACCTAACACACTGGACCAATGGCTTTAAGTGCCTTGCTCAAGGGCACAGGTACCCTAGCCGGGTATTGAACCCTCATCCCCAAGTTTTCACCCGAGTATTGCGAGTCGGTGACCTAAACTACTCGGCAGCTCGCATCTAGCTTTCTTCTAATGAAGAATGTACCATTTACATTATGTAACTGCTAACAAAGATCGAAGAAAGCTATGCGACACCTGATGGCCAAGTCGCCCATACACGTTGAGTGTCAAGTGTCAAGTTTCAAACGCCTAGCATTAAGCATCCGATGCCCATACAGGGCTTGGTGGTTTTCAAGTATGCTAATAATATGTGGCACGTCAAAAAAATGCTTGCCAGATGCTTGACACACGTGTGACCTGGGCCCAATTTTATAGAGAAAGCAGTAACAGCATGCTTACTGTAGCAGACGAGTTAAAGACCCTATAGATGATCTGTTTTTGAGCGATTCTGGGAACAAAACCATTTTAAAAGGACATCAAACAAATCTGAAGCCTTTTTTAGCTCCGCCAAATGCAAAAACACGAAAAATCCATGCTTGTTTTGCCGCTCTTGACGAGGTGCTTCAACACGACTTATTCTATTTTCGTCTATTCGTACTCAGTCAGTCGCGTACGTATATGCAATCTGTGGTTCGCGTCATACTAGTTGTGTGCGTGACCAGTCCAGTCCACATGCACAGTGTAACCTACCTACGCAAAGTATGCGAAGCCTGAATCATGCAGCCTGTACACAGCAACTGTTTCGGACCGCCTAGATGCGATTCAACTATAGTAAATCGTTTGCAAATGATCTAAATAATTTCATCTTCTTGATTATTTTCTGGTAAAATGTTGTCCTCTCTGGCGGAAAAATTTTATTGGATAGTTGGTAACAATTCAATCTTTACTTTGAAGGTTTTCCTTCAAACTTGTTTATTAACATGTGGGGTCATTGCAAATGATACAGTGGGCCTTTAGGCGCTATTTTATGGTTGCGGCGTGGTTAAGCATGCTCACGCTTGGAAACGGCTATTGTTGCATCACTAAGTTTGGTTCTGCAGTTAAGGCAAGTTTTGAGTTGCTAACCGTTAACGATGTCTATAAAACAGCCTGATGCTCAGTTAAGCGCCGGCTCTATGAAATTGGGCCCACGCCTGCCAAATCGCTTTGACAAACAAAGGAAGCACTCAAATGACAAATATGCTTCATTTAATCACTTTTTGAATTTTGAATCATTGTCAAATCTTTGTCGAACAAAGCAACTTCCCTTATGTGACCGGGGTCAAAGATTGATGATTATTTAAAAGAATGCTGAGATAGGACTTGACATCTTTAAATCATATCATGGGTGCAGAATTGCGCATGAGGCATTAATGTCATATTTTTGTCATATCTCATGTCAATGTATAATTTTCTGCAAAGCGAAGCAAATGCTATGTATTTTGTCAATATACCAGTTATTTTTATCATTTGCAGGATGGGAGTTGGACTTTCCAGACCGAATTAGAAGAAATTTTTGGCACAAATCGGAAGAAAACTGAAAAGTATCTAAGAGAGAAACTTCACCCAGGTGAGAAACACGCTCTTTCAAAATCCTCAACAGATTCCCAGGATCTTAGGAACTGAGGTCGCAGTCACAGGAATTACGACATCCCAATTTTTTATAGTATTACTACAGCAAAATAAAATTTATTGTAATCGCATCATAATTGGTGAGTGACAGGAATTCTCATTGTTTTTTATTGTAATCCGATTGTAACTAGAGGTATGACGTTTGTTGTTACAAACGCCAGGTGATCGGGCTAAATGAACATTTTGTGATGAATTTCAGACGTTGAAGGGTCAGATGGAAATGATGTCACACTTGTATGCACATCTTCACATTGGGGTTGATATTCCTACCAAGTTTCAAGTTGATAGCTTGCACCGTTTTGAGATATGAATTGTTGAAATAATAACCTTTGAAATCTTGTAATGTGACACCTGTGACGACATCATGACGTCACAATTTTGTGCACAAATTGTTGAACAATATGTTGAACATCAAGTTCTTAAATGTGGCGAAGGAATCATACCAATATCTGTTGTAGTTTTCAAGATACAGCATTTTAAAACATCTCAGCTCCAAATTTGCGTAATTTGACACCACATTACGTAACCACCGTCCATGTAATGACGTCACCAATGGTATAGTCAAAAGGTCCACATGTGTGGAAACATTTCGTTCCGTAGAAATATGGTCAAATTCACTACCACTTTGAATCTATTTGCATTCAAAATGCTAAAAAATTGCACATTTTCGAACAACTTCCGGTTTGGACCGGAAGTAGGCGTCACACAGGGGTCATGACATCGTATGATTTGTTCAGGTTATTTAGACTTATCATGTTGTGAAAGAATTGTTCAAGTATCTATTATGGTTCTTGAGATATGAATTTTGAAAATAATAACGTTTGAATTTTTGTAATTGGACACCTGATGACGTCATGATTACGTCACACTTGATGCCATCATGATACTGCTGGTGAAAGTCTGCCGTAGGGCCTATGTCTGTATCTAATTTACTAACGATTCAGCTTGGTTTGATGGGCATTGTTACTGGTAAGTGTAAAAACTGAGATTTCCGTTTTCGTTAAACTTTGACCTCCAATTGACCCCAGAAGGAAGGGTCAGCTGACAATGCCCACACAAAGAAAATTGTAGAACAGAATGTCATCTATAAACCTGCCAAATACGAAGATCCTGGGTCACGTGGTTTTCGAGACGGAAGCATTTTAAAATATGCATATTTTGTTTTTTTGGGAGGTGTAATTTGATACTCGATGACGTCACGATGACGTCATGCTTGATGCCATCATAATATTAAACACGCTGGTGAAAGTCTGCTATAGGACCTATGCCTGTACTTAGTTTCTTAAAGATTCAGCTTGGTTTGATGGGCATTGTTGCTCAATAAGTGCAAAAATTGAGATTTCCGTTTTCGTTGAACTTTGACCTCAGATTGACCCCAGAAGGAAGGGTCAGATGAAAATTCCCACACGAAGAAAATTGTAGGCCATATGATCTGATATATAAGCCTGTCAAATACGAAGATCATGGGTCACGTGGTTTTCCAGACGGAAGCATTTTAAAACATGCATATTTTGGTCATTTTTGGGTTGTAATTTGATACCCGATTACGTCACAGTGACGTCACCCTTGTATGTAGACTGGTTCCCTTGTCCACATATTTACTTCCCCTCCGTCGTATATGAGGACAGGTACACGCCGCCATGTTTGGCATAAATCTCCAGGAATTCCTGGATGTTTATGCAAATTAAAAGGACTGTGTCACGGTTTGCGCAAGTGCCAAGCAGGCGCCCAGAATACAGCGTGTTGCGCGCCTTCGTTCGATTTGGCATCGCGCCCGCTACGCAATCAATGTCTGGGAAAATTACAGCGGCGGCAGCAGCGGTATTTTTGCATCGACAGCAGAAGATATGCCTGTAAAATTGCTGTCAGAACCAAATAAACATACTGGTTTCGGTGGGAATCAAGGTTGAACAAATATCTCTATATCCAACCATGTCATTCATATCATTCGATGGGGTTTCTGTCATGTTTTGTCAAGTTTTTTAATGCGATGAAAAACTTTTTTTGAACAACGGCCGCACTGTGATATTGATGTTTGGCGGCTTAAAAATACGGCAAACAGCGCCATTTCAAGTAAAAAGTAATGTATCAGTACAAACCTGGGCGTTGACGAGTACACCACTGCCAAAATTACTAAATAATTATAAGGGATGGCAAAGATTGAATAGGATACTTATGCAAAACCCAGCGACAAAATTAACGATTGCGAAATTCACTCGTTGTTGAGCAAACTCTAAAAATAGATCATGCATATATTTAATACAACGACCAATCACGCGTGGTAATACAACGGCCAATCACCCATGGTTATTGCTCGGCGTGTGCCTGTCCTTGTATAGCGAGAGCAGCGTAGTGCACATGGACAGGGGACCAGTCTACCTTGTATGCACACCTTCACATTGGGGTTAATGTTCCTACCAAGTTTCAAATCGATAGCTTGAACCGTTTTGAAGAAAAGCTCTGGAAACGTTTGAGTGGAAAAAGAAAAAAAAAAAAAAAAAAAACTAGAGGTATGACGTTTGTTGTTACAAACGCTAGGTGATCGGGTTAAATGAACATTTTGTGATGAATTTCAGACGTTGTTATCACCTGTGGAATGGCAAAAATGGAAGTTCAGCAGCCGATTTCACGAAACTTTACGCAATTGCGCAAGTCAGTCCACTTACGCCATTACTTGCGCAATAACTTATGGCGTAAGTGGACTTGCGCAATTGCGTAAAGTTTCGTGAAATCGGCTGCTGTATACACTAATCCGGTAACTAATATCTCCTCCCTGCATATCCGCCATAGCTGGGGGTTGATAGCTTGCACCGTTTTGAGATATGAATTGTTGAAATAATAACCTTTGAAATCTTGTAATGTGACACCTGTGACGACATCATGACGTCACAATTTTGTGCACAAATTGTTGAACAATATGTTGAACATCAAGTTCTTAAATGTGGCGAAGGAATCATACCAATATCTGTTGTAGTTTTCAAGATACAGCATTTTAAAATATCTCAGCTCCAAATTTGCGTAATTTGACACCACATTACGTAACCACCGTCCATGTAATGACGTCACCAATGGTATAGTCAAAAGGTCCATGTGTGGAAACATTTCGTCCCGTAGAAATATGGTCAAATTCACTACCACTTTGAATCTATTTGCATTCAAAATGCTAAAAAATTGCACATTTTCGAACAACTTCCGGTTTGGACCGGAAGTACATGTAGGCGTCACACAGGGGTCATGACATCGTATGATTTGTTCAGTTCATTTAGACTTATCATGTTGTGAAAGAATTGTTCAAGTATCTATTACGGTTCTTGAGATATGAATTTTAAAAATAATAACCTTTGAATTTGTGTAATTTGACACCTGTGACGATATCATGACGTCACAATGTTGTGCACAAATTGTTCAACAATTTGATAAACATCAAGTTCTTAAATGTGGCGAAAGGAAGGGTCAGATGAAAATTCCCACACGAAGAAAATTGTAGGCCATGATCTGATATATAAGCCTGTCAAATACGAAGATCATGGGTCACGTGGTTTTCCAGACGGAAGCATTTTAAAACATGCATATTTTGGTCATTTTTGGGTTGTAATTTGATACCCGATGACGTCACAGTGACGTCACACTTGTATGCACACCTTCACATTGGGGTTGATGTTCCTACCAAGTTTCAAATTGATAGCTTGAACCGTTTTGAAGAAAAGCTCTGGAAACGTTTGAGTGGAAAAAGAAAAAGAAAAAAAAAAAAAAAAACTAGAGCTTCGCGTTTGTGTTTTTTACAAACGCAAGGTGATCGGGTGACAAACATTGAAATGATGATGACGACACAGTTTTGAGATTGTTTGAAAACTTGAGTTGTTTGATGTTGAAAAAGTATTGGAATTCTCAAGACATGACTCTGACTATTCAACGCTAAAATTGTGTATCTGATGACGTCATAATTGTCAATCTCATCATAACGTTACTATTGTGTGCATAGATTGTTCAAGTATCTACTGAAGAACAAGTTTTGACATGTAGGCCTAGGCCTATATGTGGTGAAAGAATCTTTTCAATATCTATTACAGTTCTAAAGATTTTTTTCATTTGAGATCATATTACTGTAGTATATCGCCGTGTGGGGAGTTGGGGTTCAATTGCATCTAGAATAAACTGACGCTCCAGTCAACTTGAGTTGCGGTCCACCATGTCCATTTTATTTCCAACACAGCAACGATTTCCAGCATGTCACATTCAGTTTTCGGGGAGAAGACATATTTACTCTGGTTCGCCGACTAAGGCTAGCCGTACATACCATGATTACACCCAACATACAACAGCTAAGTCACCAAAAGTAAATTTCCTTGTGCTATCAAGTGTTCATTCAACTTTCCTGGCGATGATGCCACGGAAACTAGCAGTTTTATATCTTCAAAAGTCCAATTTTCTCGGTTGTAAATCAATCCCTGCTTATTATTTCTCGTCTGTCTGACTTATTCACTACTCGCGCACGTACGTTTATATCATTGGCCGTGTGGCCCAGACATCCTCCCTAAAAAGATACATTATGACCTCTGACCCGAGACAGGCTGCCTTGATACAAGTTCTATTATTAGAAGTCGAGCACTATATATGGGCGCAAATTGTCAGATTAGTGGAGGGTTGGCATAGCGCCCTCAAACGACTGAGTTAGCTTAATTATCAAGGGACTCAACAAATAATTTCTCCACATTACGTAACCACCGTGCACGTGATGACGTCATCAGTGGTATATATGTAGTCATAAAGTCCACATGTGTGGAAACATTTCGTTCCGTAGAAATATGGTCAAATTCACTACCACTTTGAATCTATTTGCATTCAAAACGCTTTAAAAAATGCACATTTTAAAACAACTTCCGGTTTGGACCGGAAGTAGGCGTCACACAAGGGTCATGACATCGTATGATTTGTTCAGTTCATTTAGACTTATCATGTTGTGAAAGAATTGTTCAAGTATCTATTACGGTTCTTGAGATATGAATTTTGGAAATAATAACCTTTGAATTTTTGTAATTTGATACCTGATGACGTCATGATTACGTCACACTTGATGCCATCATGATACTATACATTCTGGTGAAAGTCTGCCGTAGGGCCTATGTCTGTATCTAATTTACTAACGATTCAGCTTGGTTTGATGGGCATTGTTGCTGGTAAGTGTAAAAACTGAGATTCTCAGTTTCGTTGAACTTTGACCTCCATTTGACCCCAGAAGGAAGGGTCATATGAAAATGCCCACACAAAGAAAATTGTAGCACAGAATGTCATCTATAAACCTGCCAAATACGAAGATCCTGGGTCAAGTGGTTTTCAAGACGGAAGCATTTTAAAATATGCATATTTTGGTTTTTTGGGGGGTGTAATTTGATACTTGATGACGTCACGATGACGTCACGCTTGATGCCATCATAATATTATACACGCTGGTGAAAGTCTGCCATAGGACCTATGCCTGTACTTAGTTTGTTAAAGATTCAGCTTGGTTTGATGGGCATTGTTGCTCAATAAGTGCAAAATTTGAGTTTTTCGTTTTCGTTGAACTTTGACCTCAAATTGACCCCAGAAGGAAGGGTCAGATGAAAATGCCCACACGAAGAAAATTGTTGGCCATGATCTGATATATAAGCCTGCCAAATACGAAGATCATGAGTCACGTGGTTTTCCAGACGGAAGCATTTTAAAACATGCATATTTTGGTCATTTTTTTGTTGTAATTTGATACCCGATGACGTCACGGTGACGTCACACTTGTATGCACACCTTCACATTGGGGTTGATGTTCCTACTAAGTTTCAAGTTGATAGCTTGAACCGTTTCGAAGAAAAGCTCTGGAAACATTTGAGTGGAAAAAGAAGAAAAAAAAAAAAAAAAGACAAAGAAATCGTACGATATCAATAGGTGATCGGGTTGAGCCCGATCACCTAATAAAGAAATCGTACGAGAGTAATAGGTGATCGGGCTGTTGGCCCGATCACCTAAAAAAGACAAAGAAATCGTACGAGAGTAATAGGTGATCGAGCTGTTGGCCCGATCACCTAATAAATTGGCAAAGAAACGTCTAACCCCATTTTGCCTTCATCCCATAAGCCCCTACTTGAATATGATGCTTGGAATGCACGCGCATGTGTGTCCAGGCCTTCATTCGATAACGACCTTGTAATTGATTTGTTTGCGCCTGTGACCTGACTTTATTACAATCCTATTACAATAAGTATGTTGTATGACAATGGTCCTTGTTGGGAATATTACAAACATTTCTGTGTGTCTCCAGCCTAAGTTATTAGGGGAGGTTTAGATGCACGTAAAATGCAAACATGAATGCGAAATGCTTTGAGCTCTTGGTCGTTACTTTAAGGAAATTTTTGAACAGACGAGAACAAAAATCCACGAATGTGACTTTAATGGCAAGATAACTATTTTGCCGAAACCAAGTCCTGACACCTCCTGAAGATATAACCAGTGCTCAAGCCATTTCACATTCACGTTTGCGTTTTACGTGCATCTAAACCTTTTGTTAAACGCTACCTCGTAAACGTAAATCATAAATAATTTAATTTGCCTATGAGCGGTTTTACCATTTGTCAATTTTATTTTCTCTGCAGTTTTGTCGGAGCAAGGTATTACCGCAACTCAAGCCCAGTGGGAGATGATTTTGCAGCTCATGGCAACAATACTCGCCTGTTGCTGCCTCAAAGCGGCTTTGGCCCAAATCGACATGTCCCGTGTCAACACAAGGGTCTCCACGGCACAGCAGAAGGGTGACGCATTTATCCTGAAGTCGACAAAACGTTTGAAGGAAATAATGGGACTGCAACTTGACTGGGAAGCCTTTGGCAAGGAACTGTACTTGTCAAAATAAGAAATGGGTCATTCCATAAAAACAGGACACAGTGTCCCTCTTACGTCGTGACACTTTTGGAGTTGATTTTTTATAATTACCGGACTCCAGAGAATGATTACCCTCGGCATATAAATAATATATGTCCTCGTGAATCGAAAACAACATTTATCTGTTGATACTACAATTTTACAATTTTTGCATCGAATAACTTTGGGATTGTGATAAAGAAGGCATTGTCCATCGGATGTAGTTATAGAGAAGGGAGATCCTTCTGGAATCCCAAGTATCCGACAGAAATTTTGCACATATTGAAGGCATATCTTATAATCACCTTTAATCAGTTTAGAGCAATCGGCAGAAAAGAAGTGCGATGATGATGGTATTAGATGTAGATGTAGAACAAAAACGTAAAAGTTTTTTGGCAACAGTTGAAGGTATCAAGTCTGTACATGTATAGTCATCCGTTTGAAAGTAACATTTTTCCACTTGTTAAGTTTGTAATTTAAACCACTATTGGTTGCGAATTATTTAATGAATTTTTAAGGGAAATGTGATTGGCCAAAAGTTAAGACCGCGTCAAGCAGCACAAATACTGACTCTTGAGTCATTAAACATTCATTGTATGAATCTTCTCGCCATAGAGCAAGATTTGCTAAATTTACAAGCCGTCAGGTTTATATACCGGTAGACCCTATTAATGCATTTAAATGGTTTAACCGTGCCTTCTGAATTACATGCAAGCTGCCCCGACATCAGCAGAACTCGAGTCATTAAGTTAAATTTTCAATTAATGTCCCATTTTAATAAATGGTGCAAATGCTGTATTTTTCATTTCTCTTTGGTTAAAAAGCAGGATAATTTTTGTTTTGGCTGAAAAAAAAAAAAAACTTTGCTGACCAGAGTGACATACATGTATACAATGTACATGTGCATTAATAGTTTATTGGCTACTACTGCCTACACAATCTGCATAAATTCATTACTCTTACTACACAGCTATTGTCATTACATTATATATGGCTGAAATAACTGTATGATACAGGTTTATTACTACTACAATTTACAATTAGGGAAGTAATGTACACATTGGTTTAGACTACAAATATCTGGCAACTACATTTAATAATTCTGTCCACACAGTAAGACATTTTCCATGGATGCTATACTTGCATGTACATGTATTTACATTTACACAAAGAGATACAGTAATTCATGTTTTGTTGTATAAGTTGTAATTATTCTGAACAAGTAATTCTAGCCTTTGCAGTTCTCTTTTTAAAAATGGTATTTCATTCTAACATTTTTCTGTTTGACCTGCTTCTTTTTCCCAACTTCCAATTTTGAGTTTCGGGATGGCCTTCCAAAGCCTTTGAGAAAGACTTACCGTAGGATTGGAACACAAGGCCTACATGTATGATTTTTGTCTACCAGTTAAGGCACAGACTCGTCAGCAATGCACGAGCGCTAAATTCGTGTCACGAAATACACAGCTTCATAGCAAAGGCATGGAGCTGCGTAATTCGTGGCACGAATTTGGCGCGCGCATTGCTGACGACCCTCTGCCTTTAAACAGTTGCGCCAGTTGCTGGCGATTTCACCGGCTACTCTGTCATTTGCTGCTGGCTACTTTATTGATTTTACAAAAGAAATCTTGTATATTTCCTAATTAGTATCAGAATTACTTTCAAATCTTTTGTGTACACAACCGACAACTCATATTTGTTCACCCGTTACTCAAATCTCTGGACAACACTGCTTTAAACCAAGTAAAAAATGAATATTAGTTTCTCATGTAGACCTACATGTATTTTCGTTACGGAGGATGTACAAATTATATTTAAAAAGGGATTTTAGATTTTTGCAAATTAGAACTCTTTTTTTCAGGAAGTCGGGATGAGAAACTAATAAACTTCACAGTTGTTACATTGTTTAGTAATTACAATACTGAAATCTATTATTATTTTTAATTTACAGTTTTATATCAATCATTTAGTCAAGGTAAATGATCTTCAATTACTGTACAAGGAGTCTTTTAGACGATCACATTTGTATTTCCTTCGAATTAACCACATTTCTCCAACAGAATTCTATGTATTAGTATACACACATTTTATTTCAATTACTCGACAAATATGAATTTTAGAATACACTAATCTCAGGTAGAATATTTGAACACAGAGCTGGGCATTGGCAATAGAGCTGTTGCACCGGCGGCCATGACAGGGGGCAGGTTTTCATATTTAAATGATGTGACAATAGATTCACAAAGCGACTACTCATGCTTGACGTACTGTGACTGCCCCCTGTCATGGCCGCCGTGCAAAGGCTCTATAGAAGTGGCAGTAAAGAAACTGTAGCAAGCCCTACTATACAAGTAAAATATACACACGGCACTTATAGTAATACCAAAGCCATGCTATAGTGGGATTTGTGAATGGACCTGAAACATAATGACTTCAGTTTGTTTACATACATGCTTTCCTATGGCCCTATGTCGTCTGGTACCCTGAGACCCCCATAGATTTGCGCGCATATGTTTCAGGTCCATTGTACCCAATGTCATTTCCTCACCAATAAAATCACTCTCGTTTCATATCCACTATACCTGACATCAATTCTTTCACATAAAAATAAGCTTTGCTTGACCTGTAAGATACATTTACACGTGTATGTAGGCTTATCGCATTAGACAAATTTTGGGGTTGACATCCAGTTTTACTCTTGGTATTCTATGCAATGCGAGCAGAATGTAGATTAATGGCCTGGAACCCTGACCTACTTCTACATGTATTAACTTTCAAGAAAATGCATCTGTACGACCATAACTTATGACAAGTTACCCAAATGTAACACTTAAAATGCACAACTTGCAAAACAGGTTGAGTGCAAAAATCACCCTCGGAAGCACTAGAAACGGGCAGCTTTAACGATAAGCACTATTGATAGCTTTACGGTGACGTCACACCTTTGACAATCATGACCCACATGGCTCGAGTGCTAACCAGCAAAAAGAGCTGTGGTTGCACTTACCTCTGTTGCTTAACGTTGTTGCGCCACGGCTGTTGAGAAAGATAAAACTTCTTTCTTCAGGCTAAATCGTGATCAAGTAAAAACACTTGTTTTTTACAAGCTGAGTACACGTGTAGATGGTGAATAATTTAAACGTATTGCAACACGCACGTGCAGTATTTTCAAATGAAAATACGCTGGTTGGTATTTTTTACGCATGTTCATATGAGTCTATTGGCACGCGCGGGGCCGGTGACGCCCAAACATTTCCGAATGTTGCACGTGGTCGAAAGCTATCAATTGCAAGAACATGTGCATTTTGACATCCATTAAACACAAATTTTAAAGCTGGTTTCACACACGGCCTTTTTGCATGTAAATTTGACATGTGTCGCTTTGAGAAAAAGCAGTGTGAAGGGAATTTAGCGTGAAACGACGCACTGAAAACTACTTGGGCAGAAAAGTGTTTTTGTGACTGTCTTTTTCAGTGCGTCGTTTCACTCCAAATTTCCTCTTGCCGCTTTTATCTTAAAGCGACGTGTGTCACATTTAACGTACAGTACGCGCGAAATTTATGGCGCAGAATCTTTAAAACCTGAAAGTTGCGTTTTTCAAGACAACATTGCTTAGAAAACTTGTGCTTGCCTACTTTCTAAGATAGCGATACAAAAGCTACATGACGAAATTACATGTATATATAATTACTACACTTGCCTTTGACGAACAATCTCAGTAAAATTCCATCTTGGTAAAATTGTACTATGGTAGCTCATGCTGTTTTACAATACAGTAACACAAAAGTCTTGTACATAACGTGCAATACCCAATTAATATACATGTAGTACCAAGGAACATCCATTTTTTTTTTTACAATTGCACAAAATGATCAATTTTCACCCTAAATGCATGTACCGAATATGAACTTGATAAAGCAAGGAAGCCAACCTTTGGAGTGAGAACATTTGTAGTTCAAAACTTTTGAAGGTGTACATTTTAATTGCACTCATTTTGTTTTTCTATTTATGCTTGGCAGCACATTAAGGTGAAAGTATCAGACAATGTATAGTAATGGCACCTGGGGGTCGATTTCACCAAACTCTTCGTAAATTAAAGGTACACACCGGCTTCGTTGGGCTATTTTGGGCTCTAAATTGACCCATACCAGATTCTGAATGCCCTTCCGAAATAAATAACATCCTGAAAAGAAATCACATAATTTTGCCGTTTTTGAGCAATTTTAAAAAAACAGAGGTCACGTGACTTTTTGGAACCAAATTCTGGTTCCGAAAAGTCACATGGTCTTGCGAGTTAGTTTTATGTCCAGTCGCATGAAAGTTTCTTACTGCAGAACTGCACCAAATTCAACTCTGATTTGTCCACAATATTTATAAGTAGTTGACAAAAGAGAGACTATTTATACAGGTATGAAACAAAGTTGAACATAAGTATGAAAATTCGAACAGAAACTTTGTTTCGAGAGTCTGGAGAATGGGACTCAGCGAGCGCGTGCTAGTATGGCAAACTGCGGTGGATTGCCCCACGCAGCACGGCAAATATCTCGAGTGCACATATGGCGGGTTGGTTGGTGTACATTCGTAAAGAAAAAACATGAGGCTAACTTCTCCAGAGAAAGCGGAAATTCATAATCGGTCGTTCAGTGAAATCGTGATCAGAAAATGGGAGATATCCCGAGTAGGAAAAGAGCAAATCGTTTGTGACAAAGTCGTGAAGCTTGCGCGTAATTGCAACGGCTAGTAAAGCGTATAACCCATCTTTTGACCGTTTTTGTTATTTTTGCACTTCTTTAGTAAATTACGGGATATTTTGATGATTTATTTTTACAACGACCATCAAGAAAGTATTGTCAATGCTGCTACATCACTAAATCATGTAAACAGTAGGCCGGTGTGTACCTTTAAGGTCCATAATAAGACTTGCAATGGATCCTAGGGCTGCGACAGATGCTGCAGTAGATTTCACCAAACCTATCGTAAGCTGTTTGCTGTGATGAATTATGTTTTTAATAAAAGGGCCATCGGCTACACGAGTTCAAAAAAGTTCGTTCTGCTTGATGTAAGCACGCACGTTAAATGTGGCGCGCAGCTTTTGGGACGCGTACATGTACCATACATTTCTGTAGTGCCGTGCAGTAACCAAGCGCGAGAGCGCTTTTTGTTTTGCAAATTTTTATGTGATGAGGGAAAGTCATAATATGACTTTTTTCTCATCACATATTATTGTCCTCGGGAGTTGAGCCTGAGACCTCTGATAATAGCTACAGATGCTCTACCAGCTGATTAGCTACATGTACATGTAGGCACAGTGGTATGGATTCAAAATTCTGCTAGTATACTATCTGCCTATTGTGTCAGAGGCCTCCGGTTCAAATCACAAAGTTGACCTTACGATTCTTCTTTCGCCCCGTGCTTGAAAATATTAAGTGAATGCACTGCTTGGTTGCTGTGCTATAGAATATCCTTCAAGCGACCAAATGCTTTTACTGGAAAACTAACCTATTACCTTTGGACACCTGAGCCTTTTTCCAAATCTCGACTTGGGCTCAGGCTTAGGCTCCATGTAAACACTATGGAGACGGAGACGGAGACGAAGTCGAGATTTGGAAAAGCCCCCTACACTCCAAACATTGAGGTAAGTTGTCAAGAATGGATGATGGTTTCAAGATAGTCCAGGCTGGATGTCGTCTTCATTGAATTACAGCTGCTGTTTAAGTTACTAGAATTTTGCATAAGTCTTTAAGAGGAAATTTATACAATATTTTTTCGGCCTTTTTATCTCCTAATAATTCCTTAAAAATCTTGGGCATTTAGTGGATATCCACATTGGAGTTACATGTAATTTTGTTTTATTAAATTATCAACCATCTCTGCATGATTTACCAAATTACATGAAAGTCCAATGCTGGCATGGCTAAAGAAAACTACAAAGGTAATAAAACAAAAAACAAAGGAATGAAGTGACAGCGTGAAAAGTATTAAAGGGCACAGGCTCATCAGCAATGTGCGCGCGCCAAATTCGTGCCACGATATACGCAGCTCCATAGCAAATGCATAGAGCTGCGTATTTCGTGGCACGAATTTGGCGAGCATGCATTGCTGACGAGCCTGTGCCTTTAAAACTACATGTATCACAAAAAAATTTGCAAACAAAACCGTTTTAAGGAATGGCATGCACATCAAAATTAACTGTACAATTTACTCACAGTCCATTTTAGGCTCATGTATCTAACATAAAAACTTCCAAAATAAAATTCACAATGGCATTCCTCTTTAAATTAAACGTAAAAAAATTAATTGATACCAAGCACAGTGAGTTAAAGTACCCATGAATACACCGTAACAAAGCAGCAAAACAAGCACCATTTAATGCTGAACTTGCTAAAATTGTAATGCAAACGAAAATGTAAGAAAGTGGAACATATTCTCTCAATATAAAAACAAAATGTGAGGCGACAAGTGCTTAATCACAAGCAAAGTGTACAGGTGCATGTACATTACGCATACATACTGTACATTATGATTTACATATGGGTCTTTCCACGGTAAAGGGGGTATTTTGGCAACACAGACCATATTTTCAAGGAAATACCTTTGTCTGGTCTCAAAATAAAAGAAATATGTTTAAGTTGTTCTGAAGAGATACATGTACCTTAGGCCCAAAAAGAGTTACAAATAGTGTGACAACATGCCTTTCTAAAAACCCTGTGTACAAATTTCCAATATGCTCTTAACAGGAACGGATACTCGTGTTATGTTTTAGGCCGTTCCGGTTACGAGCGTATATTGGAAATTTGTACTGGTACACAGGGTTTTTAAAGAGACATGTTCTTGCACTCTTTTTGGGCCTAATTTATCTCTTCAGAAAAACTGAAATTTATTTCTTTTATTTTAAGATCAGACAAAGGTATTTTTTTTGGAAAATATGGTCTGTGTTACCAAAATGTCCCCTTTACCGTGGAAAGATCCATTTATACTTCGCTTTGTTGAATATTTTCGAAATGTTTACCTATATTTATACTGCACATATATTACATATATCATGACGCTTCAGGTTGTTACCCCTGGTCATTGGGCTCCTAATAACGTTCCTTAATTGAACCTGCTCAGCTCCTTGGGGAGTATACATGTACATCCCCGGCTGCCTGTTAAGTGGGCCTCCCACTGCGATTTTTGTAACAAATTTCTAACGATTAGGTACGATTTGGTGAGATTACCAGAGACTGTCTAAAGACTCTATACACAATCATAGCAAATCGTACCTAATCGTTGAAAATTCGTGGCAAAAATTGCACAGTGGGTGGCCCGCTTTTGGCCCTCATGAGCTAATCAAGCACAACTCCTTCACTGCCCTCACAGGTACCTACATGTATTTGCTCCTGGGTGGAAAGAGGCAATTTAGAGCAAAGTGTCTTGCCCATGGGCACAGGCGCCATGGGCGTAGGCCGGCCCGGATTTGAATTCACGACCTGCCAGTGATGGGGTGATTAAAGGTAGAATACATAATTTGCAATAACCAAAATTATTGTCATAAGTTGACAAGAAAACCCTTACTAAAAGAGTGAATAACAGTGGTTCTAAAATGGTATTTTGTGTGAGAGATTAACAACTGAAGGTAATTTTCTAAAAAGTCTTTTGCAAAAGACTTTTTTACCATTTAACTCGACACAAAAGCCATAAATGGATTTTTAAGGTTTTCTGAAGTGTTACTGCCTCTATGTGGGTGAAATTTCTACACGGTAGTTTTATCAACATGGGCTTTTAATCACGAGGGGAAATAACTCCCTTTGTAACAATTTACCAATCATGTACTCTACCTTTAAGGTTATAGTGATGAATCATTTGTAACCCACTCAATGAAAATGAGTCCAATGTCGAACATACTGGGCCAAGTTTTTGCGAGCAAAGCTTGAAATCAGTGACGCATCCAGGCTCTAAAAAATAGGAAAACACAATGAAAATTCTGAGCAGTATCCGAATGCCGTTTGAAAATCCTAGGTACAGCCCAGAAATTCCATTGTATTTTTGTATTTTAATGAGCCTAGATCTGCTACTGATTTTTAGGTATGTTCTTAAAAACTCCGCCAAGGCTGTGCGACATCCAACTCGGGTCACATTTGACGTCTACAGTAGCAGAGCTGCCAACTCTCACGAATTTTGCAACGGATTTCCTGGAGAATGACTGATCTTACGACTACCGATACAGACAAAAATGCTCCTGGATTGTCAATTAACAACCTCAGAGATATTTAGACGTGTCTGAAGTCAGGAAAGCAACCCATTTTCCGGGTGTCTAATGATCCAAAATCTGGGAAAGTTGGCAGTATAGAAGACTCAAACACAAGACACCTGGTAGTTTGCAGGTCTTAACCCATTTTCAATTCTCGTCTTACCTCCATTACCAGCAGGACCACCACCCCCAGCCGGCATGCCCCACTGCATGCTATGACCACCATCAATCTGAAACACATCACCATTGACTGGGTGAGGCTGCTCATTTCCAACATGGACTGCATGGCCGTTCTGCGTCAACAACCCATTACACGGCTCCCCCGAATTGTTATTGGGACTGTCCTCCGACGAATCACTGTCCTTACTAAGCTCCGGTGAGCTTTCATTGGAAGACACGCTTCCCTGGCTTCGGTCGTTATACACCGAGAGTTTCTTGCTTCCAACTATTCTATACGGCGTCACTTTACGTTTGTTCTTTTTGGAGTCACTGTTTATACCACCGCCCTCTTTGGATTTGGAATTTCCATTTAAGAGACAGCTGGATTCCGAATTATCAGTTGATTTATCCCCGACGGACCAAGACAGTGGCCTGGTGTTGACTGGTTCCGTATCCGAAGGCTGCACTCTGGATTTTGACGTTCCTTTCAGTTCAGTGGCTTTGTTTTTACCATGCGTACCATTAGTTGCCATTTTAACTGGATGACACTGATTACCAACACTGTCCATTTTAGCGATTCCTGTTTGGACCTTTGTCGTGGGGCCAGAGTCTGGAATGTAAACGGCCACTAGTTTTTTCTTGGATCCGTGGTTATTGGTGGGCAGGGGGAGTGTGTTCGGACGACGGCCGCGATCGGAACAGCTGCTGTTTGCCGACTCGTCGGACGACGTGGAATGGAAACTGCTGCATGAGCTGTTACTTGACAGGGAATTGTCCGATACTGATGTAGGAAGTGTCTTTTTGGGGTTAGTAACGTGGGTCTGCTCCGACACGAGCGCTTGTTGTCGCTGTTTGTTAACATCAGGTTTGGAGGGTCGATGGTCGCCGCTAAAATCCCCAACACCTCGTGCTTCATTCACGGTCATCTGCCCCCAAACCGGCAGGCTTGTGGGTCGATGCAGGTTATGACGCTTGCTCCACACGCCCAAATTATCGGTCATCTGACCACCGCCGAGACTAGGTCGCATTTCATGCATAACCAGAGGCTGACTCGGTGATGTGTTTGGTTCACTGTATCCGTAACCATCGGTAGAGCTCTCTGTCGGTGTGCTGTATGGGCGACCATATTTCAGATCAGATGTAAACCTTTCAATGTTCTCGTCAGAGTTGTGGAGATTTTTAGGATCGACACTGGGTGTAATGGTTGAGAGATCAATAAGATTGAGATCCGACTGAGCTGACAGGCTGGTGCTTATGGTATCTGGTGACAAAAGCCTCTGGCGTTCATTCTTCTCGATGACTGAACTTATTGGAACACAGCGCGTTGAGAAGACCACTTCAGGCCCTTCCCCCAAGATAGTCTGTGCAGGATGCGATACCATCCCATCTGTAGTGGTCCCCGAGCCATGTGTAGCCAGGGTCATGCCCTCCGAGGTTGGGTTAATGGTGGGACTTACGGTGCGGTGCTTATCCCATAGAACCATCAGCTCTATGATGCGCTCTTCCACGCAGAGCGCCGTCAGACGCGCCTCAGAATCGTGATCCCAGCAGTCCTCGATTGTCTCCTTCAAAGAGCGTAAAGCCTGGGGGAAAAAATGAAAATGAATCTTGTAGTTTGAACTCAATGTAACCCCTTCGTTACGAAGGAAAACTGTTCAACATGGGCATCAATAGAGGTATTAATTAGGCATTTATGTACTACATAGCAACAACATTCAACTTCTAAACTTGACCTCCATTTGAAAGTGAAAATGTTGGTATGCCAGACATAGTGCAAAAATTACACAGAAAAGGTTTAATTCAAATAATCCTTTTTGGGCCAGGGGTTGCCCCATCCTGAGAGCTCATGGTATTTCCACTCTGATAAGCGCGTTACAATCCCCTGAGGAAGTTTTGAAGTTAAGCGGCTGTTATGTTTAGTGAAAGCACACATGAGTCATTTGGATGTAATTTAATCAAAAGAAACAATTTTTATACTTTTCCCGAAATTTGATTGAGTTTTTGTTCTTTATGACTATCCCTTCCTACCAAACCATTTTCATTTACTCTGCAGTTTGCAAATTAATAAAGGATGCAAAATGCCAAATGTAATCGAACGGAATGCCTCCGAGTTTACAATCTGTGCACGTGTAGTGAAATTTGACACCAATGTTACAAGCGTCCTGATTAACCCAGCGCGGCAACAATATTTCTGTTGCTGCTTCCACAACGAAATAGGGCAACGAAATTGGGGCTCAGATGTGTGAGTAGAGGAGACCGAGTGTGTTAAAGAGGCCCTGTTGCAAGAGGATGGGGTTGGCCAGGAAAAATTTCCTGGGAAATCAACAGTGGACTTGACATGAGAAATTGATTTTGCTTGCGTTATTTAGGGTTTTGTTCTTGAACCAGCCATTCCTATCAACACCGGCTAGCTTGGTGGTCGAGTGGTTAAGACGTCTGCCTCGTTTGCAGAAGGTCGTGGGTTCGAGTCCCACCCGAGCACGCTATGAAGATTTTCTTGGTGTCTCAGGAAAGTGCCGAGTATACAGTGTTAATAATGACGTCAGGTATGGGCAAAAGCAAAACCCTAATCGACAGACTTGACATGTTTAAATAGCCATGGGCTCAGTGGGTTTTACCAATCCTACATGTGTTTTATTTTTTACCATACCTGGTTATTTTCCTTCCAAGCATCAGGGAAAGCTGGCCGTTTCCTGCCTCGAGACACATGAACCTGCATGTCCTCAAACGTCGGGTGTTGACACAGTTCATCAGAATATGGCAGCTTGTAGGCTGGAACATCACCTCCTAAAACATGCATTCAGGTACAAGAGACAACATGGTAAAGAAGCTTGTCTAGATTTTTCCAGAAAATAGATTTCGTTCTTAACCTAACAATCATATAAAATACCTTCCCAAAATGCTATCCATGGGAGAAATTTTGCAATCTCTAATTTGGATGTGGGTCTTTCCACGGTAAAAGGGGCATTTTGGCAACACATACATGTACCATATTTTCCAGAAAATACCATTGTTTGGTCTCAAACTAAAATAAAAAAGTTTTAGTTGTTGTGAAGAGATAACTTAGGTCCAAAAAGGGTTACAAATAGTGTGACAATATACCTTTCTATAAACCCTGTGTACAAATTTCCAATATACGCTCGTAACCGGGACGGGCACTTGTTACATTTTAGGAGTGTCAGAGTTCTCAGGTTCAAATCTTGATGTGATTTTTCTCTCATCCCATTTTTCATTTCTGTGGTGATTAGCAACCTTACCATCCATTTAAAAGGCTTAATTTAATCACCTTAGTATGCAGCCCTTATTAATGAATTTACATAAGTGGATGGTGTACCGGTATGTGCGTGTAAGAATTGATTGCTTTCGATGACGTAGAACATCCGGGAATGTGTGGTGGGCAACAGTCACGCGCGTACACGCGCGCCAATATAGACGCACATGAACACGCGTAAAAATACTCACCAGCGTATTTTCATTCGAAGATGCCGCACGCGGGCGTTGTGATACGTTCAAATTATTGAGAATGCACTCGGCTTGTAAAAACGAAATTGCTTTTAGTTGATGGCGATTTTTAGCCTGAAGAAATGCATTTTTATCTTTCTCGATACAACAGCCATGGCGCAACAACATTATTATTATTATTATTATTTCTTTCTGGTATTCATACCAAGGATTCCTCAATAGTGCTCATTGCACTGTCACTCGTAAGCGTGAGGAAACCCATGAAGAATTAGAATTAGAAATGGCCAGAGACACCGGGGAATCCCCCTTGCTCTTCACGAAAGAATGCTCTGGGATCTTTAGAGTGCGTTACCATTACCTAACACACTGGACCAACGGCTTTACATCCCTTCCGAAGGATGGAGCAAGTGTGGTTGAGTGCCTTTCCCAAGGACACAGGTACCGCAGCCGGATTCGAACCCGGATTCGAACCCGCAACCCCAAATTTTCACCCATGATTGCGAGTCAATGGCCCTAACCACTCGGCCACGGTACCCCACATAAAGCAAGGTCAAGCAACAGAGGTTAGTGCAACCAATGCGCTTTTCCTGCTCTTTTGCCGGTTATTACTCGAGCCACGTGGGTCATGAAAAATGCCCACCAAAATGGTGGATGGAAGGGGTGACGTCACCGGAAAGCAATCAATTAAGAGATTTCACATGTCATCTCAAAGCACAATGAAATTATGTGCCATTCTCAGCTGCAAGTAGGCCAAGAAATCGTCGATTAAAATCGATAGTTATCAACTTCCATACATACAATGTACATACATGTACATCTGTAACAGGGCCATTGCTTGGCTGTTCTTTTTTTATAAATTTATTTTAAACCCTCCCCTCCCCATTTCCTGTATGTTTGACCTTTTCTACACCCCCAAACAGTAGTCTCTAATCAGCTCTAGCCAATAAAGGGGGTTGGGGGAGGGGAGGGGGTGAACATACGTAATGCCAGTTGAAGGATGCATACAGTTACATGTATGAGAAAAATTGTTTCCAGGTTTTGCTGATGGCTTGGAGCAGGTGCTTACAGGGTCACTTGGGTAGCCCAATTGGCACCCCCACCCTTTGCAATCAGCCTGCAGGCCGCGCCATGGCAGGCCCCAGAAAACAAGTCATTCTTTAATCTATGTACCGTACATGTACGTATGGGTATTTAAAAAAAAAACAGAAGCCAAAGTGTGACATTTTGATGCATTTGCAAAAATGGCCTTTTCAAGTGAACAAAATTGTTTAAAGAAATTTCTGTGCAATTTCTAAATTCAGGTTAATTTCGACCCCTGCACACACATGTATCGGTAGTTTATAGACATCAACCATGTTTTGCGACATGGTATGCGAACATTTACAAACGCTCAGACATGTCTTGGTAGCATAGTCTTGAAAATATTTAAGAAAATTGTTTCACGACGTACTGGGGGACTCCAAGACATTTTTCAACTCTTGCGATTACATTTTAAGTCTTTTTGACCAGTTTCTTTCTGGAAAAGGTAGTTGCTGATTTTACCCAGCTGTAGAACCTGCACTTTATTGATTCAAATTACATTATGAGCAGATTTTGTTCCATTGTGAGCGAAGGTTTCAAAATGTCACACTTACATTTAGAAGACCGCACTAGTTTCTTTAATCATTCTCGTTATGTTTTGGGTAGTACTAACAGATAAAGGCAGTTTTTGATTCATGAGATCATATCTTCTTTATATGCCAAGGGTAATCGTTCTCTGAAGTTCGGTGGTAATAAAAAATCAACTTCGGAAGTGTCACAACGTAAGGGGGACACTGTGTCCCGTTTTCTTGGAAAAACCCACATGAGGCACAAAACATTGGATAAAGTAGGCAGATTTATAAATAATTATGTACATGTAGGTACTTGCAGGTGATTTATGAAATGCAACAGTGAGACTGGCGACAGTGTTGTAGCTGATACAGTCTTGTTCATCAACTCCGGACATTAGTCATACAGTGTACATACAGTGTGTGAGTCAGATCACACGTACATGGCTCCCGGCTAGTAGGGATATAATGTACATTATCCAAATGCGTGCTGTTACTGCGTGCTTGTGCAATGTACATGACGTGTGTTGCTTCGTGTTTTAGGCCTACGTGTTGTGTTGTGTTGTGCGGGTAGAAATCAAAATAATGAAGTGGGGATGACTGAGGGCATTAAGACAGATTTGTAATGTTTGGTTCAATCCTTTTACCAAGGATTAGAATGGAAACATCACTTGGATCTTTTTTATGATAATGCTGTTGATGTACATGTGTATTGTAGCCGTGTGTTGTACATATACATGTACATCGTAGAAATAAAAATAATGCAGTAACGATGACTGATGACATTATGACAGATTAGAGTGTCGGTTGGTTGGTCTATTTTATTGGCAATTTTTTTGTATGAATTTGTCAATTTTTTTGTATTCTTAAAAGCCACATTTATTAGAACATTTTTGAAGTAAAAATGTACTTTATGGCTTTTAAATTTACTTTTATCCAGTTGACATTTTTGATGCACTGTCACTTTAGACGCCCGTCACTTTTGATGCACTGTCACTTAAAACAGAACCAGCCAAGTTCCACTGTTTCAAGTGACATCAATAATATAAGGTTCCCGTGTCAAAGATTTTCCACTTCAAAATGACAGGAAATGTCTTATTTTAAGTGCTGTCTGCACACAAACACTAATGGTCAGCCAACCGTACTGCACCATAATCCCAAAACAGGATGTAGAAATTGTAAAAACTTGACCTTGTCTTTTCAACTTAAAAAATTGGGACTTTAACCGCGAAACAACTTCCAAATACATGTAGGGTTTTATGACAGTAAGTGAATATGGAAGTTACATTTGTACAGATTTATTTGAGGAATTTCAAATTGTCAACAAAAACGAGGGTCTCAGTGCTTTGTTTTGTGATAAAATTTGCAAATGAAAAGACGTGCGTCGTAATACAATGGCTCAGCATCTGAAAAGAAGCTGCCAGTGTCAATTTGAAAATTGTCAATTGACCATTTCAGGGGCCCTTTAACTAATTCCTATGCTGAAGGGTTTATCCCTCTGTATGGATAACATGATGGCCACTCCTAATCAATGAGGAACAACTGCAATAACGTGTTTCGAGACCACCAGTTGGCTTCATAGCTCAATTGGTATTTTAAGCAGAAGGTCCACGGTTCAAATCCTGGTGGAGCCAAGTTGTTTTTCATTACATCCAACATTTTCCCACATTTCTATCATATGCTAGATTTCCACTGCAATACTTTTTCACCACCCTTTTGTTCTTGCCATTACAGAGGTAAGTGCAACCAATGCGCTTTTATTACTTTTTTGGTCAGTAATCACTAGAGCCACGTGGGTCATGTAAAATGATACCCAAAATGGTGGATGGAAGGCGTGACGTCACTGGAAAGCAATCAATACCCTGAATGAACATGTACATACCTGGATAGAGATCACTGCATCGTGTACCAATCTCCCACAGCACCAATCCCAAGGCATAGATGTCAACTTGTTTGAGTGCAGACTCACAGTCTCGAAGGTTGACGGCACCATCCAAGACTTCTGGTGACATGTAACGCACTGTGCCAACCTACACAAACAAATGAAAGAAATCTATAAATTAGGCATGCAACTCTTTAATTTAAAAAAAAAACAAAACGTGGAAAACATCTGTACTAAAGCCAATGTGACATGTATGGGGTCCTTTCTTATCAGGCTCATTTTAAAACTCATGTCATCACTGTGCACAAAGTACATTTTCATACATCGAGTTCTACACATGCAGCATGTATTCATCCTGACTGTAATAATTCACATGAAAAGCACTGCGGAGCTTGACTATCAATCAAACGTATATAAAGAGCACTATGGCATTATGTCTATAAATCTACTCCCAATAGCGCATTCCATTTCCATAAGCCCCTGTATCACCCCACATACTTACATCAGTGATAGTGCTATTGTCTTCATCTCCTTCTCGGACCACTGAAGATCCGAAAACCTTCATGGCAAAGCCAAAGTCACCGATAACACACGTCAAGTCTGACTTGACCAGGATGTTTCTGCTGTTGATGTCCCTGTGCACAACGGCTGGTCTTGATGTAGCTGCAACCAAACACAAACCAAGAACAATGTTTGCATACCATGTCGCAAAACACAGTTGATGTCTATAAACTACATGTGTGTGCAGGGGTCGAAATTAACCTGAATTTCATGCTGGTCAGAAGGACCAGTAGATTAGAGAACTCTACTGGTCCTGCTGAAAATTTGGTGGTCCACTGGTGCTTTTCAAAATGGCACCGAGATAAACTGAAACACTTTCTGGTTTAAGGTCATTGATTGCAGGATGGATGGGATGGCTTTTTGATCCAACACTGGGGCATGTCTGGAGAGATCGGAGAAATAAATGAAGTTATCCAGGGGTTTCCCTTAACTTATTTTTTCACTCGCCGGCCGGACTAGTAAACCAACATTTTAGGTAGTCCGCAAGCTGTTTCACTAGCCCGCATGTTTTTACCCTTTTTTTTTCTAAATTTCTTCATTTTGTACCAACATCTATCGAGTGTGGAATTTTGCAAAGAAAAGGCTTTAGTTTTATTTTCAGCGGTACAGAACGAATTATCAAAGCATCAATAGGTTCACATTTGATGAGGAAAAAAATATTAGTGAAAAAAAAAAAACTTGAAGATTTTACTATAGAAACAAACAGAAACAACATGTAGCAGGAATAACTTTACTAGGAAAAACTCTGTTCTCATGTGTTTTGTAAAGCCTAAAGGTCTGGTAATTGCCAAGTATTAAATTCCTTCCAAATGTAAAAATAAACAGGTAGTTTTCCATTTCTTTTTCATCTATTACTTTTAAAAGCTTCTAAATCGTTCCGAAAATTTCGTTTACGAACGCCCCGTGCTGGCCGTGCGCACGTGGTTAGCATCGTGGTTAATGTGCATGTGTACACATGTGTAAACAAACCGGATGAATGTCCGGACATGCATGTGCATGTACATGTATCGATACATGTGCCATTGTTTCTTCCCTATGCATTATGGCCGTACACATGGGTTGCATTCCAAACACACAAACGTTGGCCCAACGTCCGCCACTGGTTTCAGTGCTTTTGTGCACGCGTCTATGGAAAGCCTGGTACCTGTTGTTGGCCAACGTTGAGGTTCTCCCCACGTACGTACAAACGTGCGTATCGGCTCGACCAAAAACAGCTCTCGATACGGTACAGACGGCCCAATCCCCCGGTGCTGGTCCACCGGGCGCCGGAACGTGCCTAGTCTGGTTTCCGGACAAAAAATTCCCGGCTTTAGTGGGGCGGTAACCAGTCCAACTCATGCCGATCACCAGGGCTCGAAATTCCCATTGAAGTGATTGCGCAACGCAAGTAAAAATTAACGAACGCAAGTAACCCAAAACACAAGCTTGCACTTTGCGCAAGTTCACCTACTTCATTGGATTCAGATTCTGACGACTTGTCATCTTAAAGCAAGTAAGTTTTTTGTAAGTGCAAGTTAATTCCAATGCCAACTTGCACAAGGCGCAAGTAATTTTTTGAGTGAATTTCTACCCCTGATCACCGAACGTAATTGGCCAGAATTTACAAGCAACAGGTCATATTATTTTTATCAGCCAATCAGTATGCGTTTTACAACACGAGTTGGCCTCTTACTCTTATCGGGAAATCCCCTGCACGTGAAATCCCCTGCACGTGCACGGGGTGTGGTTGAAACCCGGAGGTCGGTCCGGAGGTAACGGAGTAACCCAGAGGTGACCCAGGTAGAATTGTTTGTTACCGTGTAGTACATGCTACAACCTACCTCCGGCTTGTTATTTCAATACCACGTAGCTCCGGAGCCACCGTCAACGCACCAACTACACGTTAGCAAAAACATCTACCTCCGGGTACCTCTGACTTTTATACATTTCCTACATGACATACATGTAGCTGGGTTGTCGATCGTAATTTTTGTGATCGTTTTTTCGTGCATCGCAGCGACCGTGTTTTGCTTGATCGTCATTTTTATGGAAATATTCGACGATCCTCGGCGCCGGAGAAATAATAATGCCACGTACACGAGACTGTTTTATACCTGCGGACGTACGTACGGGGTGTCCGTACGATCGCGTTGGCATGAACACATTTTTAATGCTGAAATTGCATGCGCGATCGCGAGCGGCCTTGTGGAAATCGGTGGCAAATGCGCCGGACTAGAGGCCCCAAAATTATATGGATATCAACAGGAGAAATTTATATTAAAATTAAATACACATGAGGACTGAAGTTTTGTGTTAAATCCACCGTACATGCCTTTCTGAAATATGGACCTTTCAACCTTTTTAACTCGCCCGCCGGACTACAAAGAGAAGGGTTTTGACTCGCCCGCCGCTGTTTTCACTCGCATTTGGCGAGCGGGCGACCGCTAAGGTCGAACCCTGTTATCTGAAAATGTCTAAAGCGATCAGGAATTGTTTGTGGTAACCAGGAATTCTTTGCATTGAGTAAGAAATGTTTACTGTGGATTAGGCATCAGAGAATGTTTCCATGAGTCAGTAAATGTTTTCACTGGTCCATTTGACCGATCTAGTGGTCCTTCTGATTTTTTACTGGTCTCGGACCATGGGACCAGTGTTAATTTTGACCCCTGGGGTGTAAAGCCCACTTCATACATGTACATGTACTTCATGTGAACACGAATTTGACATCACAGCGACGTCACGATCCTCATATTCACATAAATTTGAACATACGTGTACATGTAGTTTCAACTAGAACGAATGTTTACCACAGAATGGATCAGCTACGGTACATGTAGTAGTACACTATCACTATATTGCGACTCAATAGCATTACATGTACATACAGTATATTTTTATGCATTGTTTGGGCACTTCTGTGGCTAAACAGACGAAAAATGTCACCTGCCTTTTTCGTACATGTACCCATTACGGTCACTTATACAGAGAAAAGTTTTGGATAATTCACATGGATGATTTGACTGTGATGCCATTCGAAAAAATGTTAACTTTCTGACATTACAGTAACTAAATGTACTGGGGTCGATTTCACTAACGTTTACGATTCTTCGTAACTCGATATGCGATGGGTTACTGCTCCGTAACTCGTGTTTCGTCCTAAGAACAATTTCAAGAAACTTGCGATGGGTTTAACGATGTATATCTGCCATGGCAACGCACCGTAAGCTACGATGAGGCAATGGGTCATCGTAGCGTACATTTTGACCAACGATGGTCGTTGTTTTTGCCGTTTTTGGAAGATGAGACGAACTCTGGCTCCCCAAAAACTGATTGCCACTCTTGTTAGATTCTATGCTACGCGATATAAACAAGAGAAAATGTATATTACGGTACGGTACCTACGATTTTAGCTGGGGACAAAGTGTCGCTTCAAAACTGTTCCGTGTCCGATGTTTTCACTGCATGCATGCAAAAACACCAAACATATGCAGTTGGCCATCCATTACATTGTCTACGTACGTACGTGTGGAATAACAATTTGAATGATGCCACTGTGTTCTACACGCGTCCTACGCGCGACTTTTAAACGCGCAAAACAAATAGCCCTCACGCGCTCTGTGACTGCACGAAATGGTACGCGTCCAGTAAGCTGCGCGCCACATTTATCGCGCGCGCTTGCACTACGCAGAACGGACACGGAGACTTTTTGAAGTCGTGTAGCCGACGATCGTTTTATTAAAAACTTAATTCAGAACAGCAAACAGCCTTAGAGTAAATATGCAAATAGCCCTAATCGATAATCGAACGCATCGCGCTCACGATAGGTTTGGTGAAATTCACCGCAGCACCCATCGTAGCCACGATCCATCGCAGCCGTACGATTCATCGTAAACTTATTATGGACCTTAACTTACGAAGAGTTTAGTGAAATCGACCCCTGGGATCATTACTGTATGTTAATATATACCGCGGGATACTGGATTGGTCACACACCAAGACTGAGTTCAGGATCAAGTGTAAATAGGCTGTTACTGGTAGGGTTACATACATGTACATGTATAGTACAAAAAATATTATGAAAAATAAAGCTCTTTTTTTTTAGGCACCAAATACATGTAAAATTCGTCATTTGACCCAAAGTTAAATGGACAATTCTTCGAAAGAAATCATGTGTGCATTATCATTTAAGATAATTACATGTGCATTCCGTGTGTGGGTATATTACATGTGTATATGGGTCTTTCTATAAATTAGGGGTCCAAAAGTGTGACATTTATAGTGTCCCCCATTACACCTGATATGTTATTTTTCGTACAAAAATCATTAAAATGGCTTTTAAACCATTTTGTATGAATTATACTTTATGTACTCACTCTTTGAGATGGAAAGTATTTAAAGAATGTGTCCCGAATTTACAAAAACAAGATGTAAAATGTAACGGGGGACACCAACATTGGACCCCTAATTTATAGAAATATCCCTATACATGTATTGAAAAAAATTTGGATATCCTCCATGTCATGTGCACAGTGTGTACAATATGCTGATACTGTCTGCTGCATGTACCGGTACCGTAGGCCTACTGTACATACATGTACAGGTATTTGCTTAGCATAATTTGGCATTTTACTCTCACCTGGCGCTTTTTAAAATGCCATTAATCACAATGTACATGTATGATAGTATGGCTCAAACACTAACACAACGATGCACACGATGAATACATTATGAACCTACAATGATCCACCATTATGACATGCACACTTCAGTGCTTAGTATGAATGACCATAAATAGAATGGAGAGATTATTTCTCTGTGCATGTGTAACAACAATTACATTCATTTCTACATGTACAGAGCTATGCCCTCACAAACAAAGTCAATCCATAAATGTAGGCATTCTTATTCTGATACATAATATTGAGAGTATTGAATGCGTCTGCGCGACTGAGCGATGTGCTTGAAATCTCCCGTTTTTTTTGTTGAGAAAATTACTGTCCATGCTGCGCGTTTTCTTGATTGCGCTAAATGTATTGTGATGCACACAAAGAACAATTTCAACATGGGGTCAAACTATTTTTCCTGCAAGCCTTAATTTGGTTATGTTCATTTCAATAGGATAAAAAGGAAGATAAAAATTAACACTTGGGTCACAAAACTGAACAAATCGTGTGAGTCTTGCTGAACAAGCGGAAATTCGACGCAAAATAATCGCAACCATGCTCATGTCACGCACGATGGCGTGATTTTTCCGCACGTTTATTGGCTGAAGAAATCTTGATGCGTGTGACGCGTGCATTGTTTTCTTCAACAGAACTTGGGTGTGATAATCGGCATCACGTCGCAAAAGTTGAACATGTTCAACTCTTGCGATTGTTGATTTTGTTTTAGATTTTGATACCGACGGGCGTAGCTCAGGCACAGCTTGGTTATCACAAGGTTGTCCTTAGGGCGGCTTAAGGCACTGACCTGCTGCAGATAGACACCATGTGCATTATAATCTTACCTCCTTTATCAACAGACTGATGAAGATGGGCCAATCCTGCAGCTGTCGTCTGTCCCAGACGACACATTGCCAGCCAATCATACGTATTCTCCTTTAGGTAACTCATCAACGAACCATGATGCATGTACTCCGCAACCAGCAGATACTCAGGCCAGTTATCCTGTCCCATGCGCTCGCAGCTTCCCACAAACTTCAGCACGTTGGGATGTTCAATATGAGATAAGGTATAAATATCCACTTCGTTGAGGTAACACTGTCGCGAAGCTCCGGCGAATAATTTAACGGCGACTTCGTGGTCTTCCAAGATTCCGCGATAGCAGTTGCAGTAACGACCCTGGCCGATTAGATTGAGGAGCTTGAGGTGGTCGAGGTCAACGCTGGGTTCGGGTGCGGCTGCTTCGAGCATGCCCAGTTGATCCTTTTTAGCGTTGAGGCTGCGTGCACGATAGACGCGGAGGATGAAGAACATCACAGGGATGGCGATGAATAGACAGAGAATGCAGACACTGACCACGATGACGGTTGTCCAACTCTCGTTAATCCTGGATGGTCTGTTGATGATATCTAATGCAACGTAAAGACATAATATAAAAGGAAAATCTAAAAATGGAAATCAAATCCAAGATGAAAAAAATAATTGCCTAATGGCCCACTGGCCCCTGGCACAGTGTTATATTTAGCAAATATGCTTTATAATACAGAAAAAAAATGTTCGCAAATTTATATCTTCAAAACTTGCCTACAGTAGATATTTTTTCTTTGACAATGCAAACATGTTGATATGGTTACTGAGCATGTCTGGTGAATGAATCATTGATTTATGGTATTACACAACAAAGATGGACACAATTCTTCCCTGGGTTCTGAAATAGCCACCAACACAATGTTTTGCCTCAATGTTGTCTTCCAGCTCGACAATCAACCTGGCCTCATCTCAAACACCATCTTTGTAGCGATTTCGTAGTGCCTGAAGGGTATTCGGACGAGTTTGGTAATGGTTGTCAATGTCACTTTTCTTAATAAGGTCACAAAATGTCCATGGAGTGTGTGCCCTTGGGCAAGGCCGTTTGCCAAAACGATTTATCGGTTAAATCTACCACACGGTGCGCAGTGCACAAGCTCCACCCCAAGGATGCTCAAATTGCCGAATCTGTAATTGGGTTGTGTTTACCGTACACTACAAGCGACCTTGACGATTGCAAAAGCTCAACCTAGCAATTGCAGGTTTCAACCCTGTACCAAAAAAGCGAATTGAAAAAGGCGAAATCTGTCTTTTTTAATCCACTTTTTGTGCTTACAATTAGCATCTACCTGGCTTCAACTACCAACCCCTTCTGGAAAATGAGGAGTTCAATTCGGGCCTTAAGTGTAAGCGGGCCTTAAAGCCAGTATACATCATTGGTAATCTCGAAAATCAGAAATGTTCACAGATTTACGCCCAACTTACACAATATAAACATGATGACCGTAGAAAAAGTGCTATAGTCTTTGAGAAATGAGTAAAACAATTATTTTTCGTCTCATGAGACGAAAATTCAATTTGCCCCAAAACCATTTCGCCCAAGTGCCATTTCTCAAAAGTTAGACGAAGTACGGAGCTGGTTTTTGCTTCAATCACACAGGGGGATAAAACTATTTGTAACAGTTTACTAATCATGTATACTATTATTATTATTATTTTTATTATTATTAACACTTGTTTAGACACGGTGACCCATTCAACATGTTGTTGGTTTTCAAGGGGCCGTGTATACCAACGAAAGTAAAAAATATATATACGTTATATAAAACTACGATTATAAAAATAACTAAAAATGGCAAGAATTTTAAGGTACATAAAAAAATGTTAAAATGGTTAAGTTAAAACAAAACAAAATAGCTTATAAGACAAATACAGTTACAATGAACTAAGCACATTCAAACACAACGTAGGAAGAAAAACAATACTGCACACATAAACAGTAACATTTATAATTAAGGGAAATACACGATATCACACACAAAAAATCAAATTATTTGTGATAAAGCAGACTTATTTGTGATAAAACGATAAAAGATAATTATATTGGATAGACAGAAAATAAAATAAAAACAAATTTACATTTGGAATAAATATATCGAGTCGATTTAACGTGAGGGTAGGAACATTGGATAGGGAACCGATAAAGTAATAGTCTAAGTGTATAAAATAGCAGGGTCACAAAACTACGGAGTCCCTAAGCTTCCCCTTAAAACTGATAATATTCGGGAGGTTCTGTGTGTATAAGTCAATACCGTTCCAGGTAATAGCCCCTCTGTATTCAAAGGTTCTTTTAAGTGATTCTGTTTTGGGTTTTGGTAGTGAAAGTGTCGAGTTATGACGTCGTAAGTTATAGTTTGCACTGGCTACTTTGAATTTATCAGACAAGTATACCGGGCAGGGGTTTCCCTTAACTTATTTTTTCACTCGCCCGCCGGACTAGTAAACCAACATTTTAGGTAGTCCGCAAGCTGTTTCACTAGCCCGCATGTTTTTACCAATTTTTTTCTAAATTTCTTCATTTTGTACCAACATCTATCGAGTGTGGAATTTTGCAAAGAAAAGGCTTTGGTTTTATTTTCAGCGGTACAGAACGACTTATCAAAGCATCAATAGGTGCACATTTGATGAGGAAAAAAATAATAGTGAAAAAAAAACTTGAAGATTTTACTATAGAAACAAACAGAAACAACATGTAGCAGGAATAACTTTACTAGAAAAAAACTCTGTTCTCATGCGTTTTGTAATGGTCTGGTAATTGCCAAGTATTAAATTCTTTCCAAATGTAAAAAATAAACAGGTAGTTTTCCATTTCTTTTTCATGTATTACTTTTAAAAGCTTCTAATCGTTCCGAAAATTCCGTTTACGAACACCCCGTGCTGGCCGTGCGCACGTGGTTAGCATCGCGGTTAATGTGCATACATGTGTACACATGTGTAAACAAACCGGACGAATGTCCGGACATGCATGTACCCACTGCATGTACATGTATCGATACATGTGCCATTGTTTCTTCCCTATGCATTATGGCCGTACATATGGGTTGCATTCCAAACACACAAACGTTGGCCCAACGTCCGCCACTGGTTTCAGTGCTTTTGTGCACGCGTCTATGGGAAGCCTGGTACCTGTTGTTGGCCAACGTTGAGGTTCTCCCCACGTACAAACGTGCGTATCGGCCCGACCAAAAACAGCTCTCGATACGGTACAGACGGCCCGGTCCCCCGGTGCTGGTCCACCGGGCGCCGGAACGTGCCTAGTCTGGTTTCCGGACAAAAGATTCCCGGCTTTAGTGGGGCGGTATAATAGTCATGTCCCCTAACTTGGCGCACTTCGACAACTCACTAGAAATCCGCTCACCTTATAGCAAAACCCCGTAGCAGAATTAGTTGAAACTTACACACCTTGTAGTATAATTCATAGGCTCCAAGAAAAAGTAATACTTTAATATTTTGACTCATCAACAAGTACAAAATAACACGAACAATCGGGACAAAACGATGAACACTTTTTTTCCCGAAATCGCCCGGACTGTCCCGTAACGTGGAGTGGGTCGCTGATTGGCTGAAACGGTTTGATGCCTTACTACGATGGCCCACAAAGACCACTTGCACGCGCACACTGTGACACTGTACACAACGCCAGTATGCCTGGTTTTATTCACGTGAAATGCCGATTACGGGCTTCCGTGTATGGTGTCATGACAACCTGAAGCGAACGGCAATGCCTTCACATTCCGGTGAATTTCTAGTAACTGAATGATTCTTCTCCGTATTTAAGTTTTAGAATTTATGAAGGTACTTGAGAACTTTATTTCCATTTAATGCCAAGTGCAACAGATTGTTTATTGCGCCAAGAGAGAACGGAAAGTAAAACCCGCCACGTTAGGGGCCGCGCCACGATGGGGGACATCAACAATACGTAACCAGTCCAACTCATGCCGATCACCATTTTGTTAACTTGGACGTCATTGGCCAGAATTTACTAGCAACAGGTCTTATTATTTTTATCAGTCAATCAGCATGCGTTTTACAACACGAGTTGGCCTCTTACTCTGATCGGGAAATCCCCTGCACGTGAAATCCCCTGCACGTGCACGGGGTGTGGTTGAAACCCGGAGGTCGGTCCGGAGGTAACGGAGTAATACCCAGAGGTGACCCGGGTAGAATTGTTTGTTACCGTGTAGTACATGCTACAACCAATACCACGTAGCTCCGGAGCCACCGTCAACGCACTAACTACACGTTAGCAAAAACATCTACCTCCGGATACCTCCGACTTTTATACTTTTCCTACATGACATACATGTAGCTGGGTTGTCGATCGTAATTTTTGTGATCGTTTTTTTCGTGTATCGCAGCGACCGTATTTTGCATGATCGTCATTTTTATGGAAATATTCGACGATCCTCGGCGCCGGAGAAATAGTGGATGTCCGTACGATCGCGTTGGCATGAACACATTTTTAATGCTGAAATTGCGTGCGCGATCGCGAGCGGCCTTGTGGAAATCGGTGGCAAATGTGCCGGACTAGAGGCCCCAAAATTATATGGATATCAACAGGAGAAATTTCTAAATTAAATACACATGGGGACTGAAGTTTTGTTAAATCTACTGTACATGTACATGCCTTTCTGAAATATGGACCTTTCAACCTTTTTAACTCGCCCGCCGGACTACAAAGAGAAGGGTTTTGACTCGCCCGCCGCTGTTTTCACTCGCATTTGGCGAGCGGGCGACCGCTAAGGTCGAACCCTGCCGGGGCATTACGGTGGATAACTTTATACATTAATATAGCCTCGTGATGGTGTCTGCTAATATTAAGAGTACTCCATTCAAGTTCATTCAAAATTTGGCGACTAGGGCTATTCCAATCTTTGTTTCCTATGATGCGTGCAGTTCTATTTTGGAGTTTTTGCAGTTTTGTTTGCAGCGTGATACCACAGTTTCCCCATACCACGTCACAATAATTAAAATGTGAGGCAATTAATGCATTATAAACCATTTTGCATGTTTGTATGGGGAAGCATCTCTTGGCTTTCTTAATGGCATAAATACCTGACAATACCTTTTTCCTGATGTGATCGATGTGGATATTCCAGGAAAGGTTTTCATCTATCTTTAAGTCTAAGCGGGTCTCGAGTCTAAACTTACCCACAGGTGGCGGAGACGTTGGTGGGACAGCCACATAACTACTGCTAATATTAGCATTACAATAGTCTCCTTTACAGCAGCAGAATTGACTGCTGACATTGTGGGCTTTCTGTATGGAGTCAATAGGTGCCATGAAGGAGTTACATTCATCTTGACTGCAGTCATGTTCCTTGGCCCAACACCCTGACATGGACAATCAAAACAACAAATATTTAATTTACATATTTGTTGAAAAAACTCAGTCACCTTGAACACTTGGACATATTGTAGAAACATCACTTAATAAAGGTCAAGGGTGGTTGTTATGGGATGCCAACATACATGTATACATTGTACATGTACTCTGGTATAAGGCCCTTACGATTTTTCTCTCATCCCAAGCTGGGTTGTTTCATTTCAATGGTCATCAGGCACCATACCAGATGCTGTGTTATGTACTTTGGTATGTGGTATATACATGTACAGCTGGATAGTGGATAAATGTATGTGGGTCATTCTATAAATTTGGGGTCCGCTTTTTCTGTCCCCGTTACATCTGACATCTTGTAAAATGTTGTATTTTGTAAATTCAGGACATATTCTTTAAATGCCTTCTATTTCAAAGAGTGATTACATAAAATACAATTCATAAAAATATGGTTTGAAGGCATTTTTAATGATACTTGTATGGCAAATAGCAGTATGTCAGGTGTAACGGGGACAGAAAAATGTCACACGTCGGACCTCAAATTTATAGAATGACCCATATGTACATGTACACTCTGTGGCTCATGAAAATCTACACGAATCCATTTCTTCCTTTTATGTATAATAATAATAATAAAAGGATTTGTAATGCGCACATATCCACCCTGCTGGGTGACTACACCATAACTGCATTGCTTCTAGCACAAAAACTGCATGTTTTGTATGGATTCCACACTGCAGCATTGTCTCATCACTGCGAACAGTTGCACGCGTTTGTTTGGAATTAAATTGGGCACTGCAGTTGGACACAAAATAACATGCACATCTGTTTGCAGTGACGAGTATTTTTATGCTACAGTGTGGAATCCATACACAACATGCAGTTTATGCACTAGATTCATCACTGTTGTGGTGGACGCACACATGTGCTTAAAATAAAAAATGGACAATTTTCTCAGTTTTCCCCCATGGTATTTGCCTTCAAAATTATGAGATGTCATATAAATACAAATTCAGCTCATTGTTGATTTCAAGGCTCATGCAGTACATTCTCATATCACACTCAAAGCCATTTGATATTATATAATTATTCGTCATCCTTCCAATTCAATTCAATTCAATTCATTTATTTATTGTCCATTTAAAAGATAAAAATGAAAAATTTACATGTCTAAAAATTGATGACAGCTCCAAAAACAGAACACAAGAGCAAGGTACAAGATTTATGTAATTCAGGCATTAATCATCATCATCAACATGGGCATGATGGGACTTGATTCATGACTTCACAGAAGAAAATTTCATCATGATTACTTAAGGAGCGACTGCGTGTCCAGATCACACTTTTGAACCCCACCCCCCACAATTCCCATGGGTGTTGAGATTTTGTCAAATTTTTCTCATTGTCATTCTTAAATTTCATGTTTTCAATCCGTATATTTTCAAGGATATAGTCAAAAACCACCGGTTCCATAAAACAATGCAGTAATTACACCAACTTTTTGCTTCCACATCCTTATTGGAGATTGCAAATTTCTTTTTTTGTCTTCTAATGGATAGTACATGTATTTTGAGGTGTTTTATATGATGCTCATGTTAAAACGAAATCCATTTTCTGGAAAATTCTGAACACGCTCCTTTAAACAGGAACATTAATAACCAATCACACTTTTGTACTGATACGCCATTAGAGGGTTCCCAGCATTTCACAAAAATTAAATTCCCAGATTTTTTTCCCCCCGACTTTTCCATGATGAATTTTCAAAATTCCAATTTAATTATTTTAACCTATTTCCAGTTTGACATGCCAATCATTCACTGGATCCAGTGGATATGCTGTTTAGGCATGCGGAAAATATAACAGACTGACCACTTGGTCTGTTGGGCTAATCGAATTCTCTCACTTTCCCTTGATTTAGGACATTTTTCTTAAAATCGCCTACTTTCCCCCGACTGGAAAACGGGAAACTCATTTTCCAGGTTTTTCCTCATTTCCAGGATGGCTGGGAAAATATCTATAAGCATACCGTACTTGTATACAGTATCCACTATGCCCCTGTAAAACATTATATTTCATTGATTCCTTCTTGCCTACACAGGGCAAGGATTTACCATTTCAATTTAATTAGAAAACGAAATCTTTTGCATTGCCTGTGGCAAAACTATGTACAACTGCATGTGTATGGATAATAATTGATCCCCGCGGTGCGGTTTTGCACAGGATTTTCGAGGTACACGAAGGCATAATTAAACTAAGGAACCCTCTTTGCTATATATAGTGTGCAACCAGGGCAGAAAATTTAAAAAGGCCATGGCCTTTGCTGCCCCTGGTCTTGGCTTTAGCGGCCAGGGGCCAATTTCCTAAAAATCGTTAGCAGAAAAATTTGCTTAATCCAAAATGCGTTTGCTTTTAAGCAAAACAAAAAAGGGTTTTCAGTCAAAATCTTATATGATGTGTATTGTAATTGACTGATGTTCTGCTATTCTTGCTAAAAAACAAAAGTTGACATGTACAATATTTCACCTATTAACCTATTTTTATAAAGAAATCCAATTTTGGATTAAGCAAATTTGTCTGCTTTATGAAATTGGGCCCAGGTCGGGTGTACCACATAAGAAGCACCAATCTAATCCACCATGACAGTGTTCACACTGCCAGATTGCACAACTCGATCCCATTGTAATCCACCTGCATGCATTACTCACCTTGTTTGGATATGACGATCTCCGTGTGGCCAGGTCGAGTATACCACAGTGAGAAGCACCAATCTAATCCACCATAACAAAGAATGCTCTCATTGTCTGCTTGCACTATCCCAACATCTTCGTCTTTCTCATTTCCATTCACGAACTCATTTTTGTAGGCACAGAGAGTACTGCTGGACACACGGCTCACACACAGAACTGTCATTGTGAAAAACGAATCATTAATAATAAAGATGAATGCGTGAAGATTAATCTTTAAACATTTACAGTAAAAAGGCAGTAACATGGAAAATCTCTACAGTGATGTAAACATGGGGACAATCTTACTTTTAGACAACGAAAATGTTACATTTTTAATATGATGGATTGGAAGTTACATACAGCACTTTCAGATTAAAATATTTCATCACCCATATGGAATTTTACATATAATGACAACATAGAAAATGGGTTACATGTACGTGTATAGTGCTAGTGAGTGTCTATTTTATTTGGGAAAGAAATAAGTACATGTAGTTGATCATGGCTTCAAATCTTGTGTACAAAACATAAGAGACTGGCTGAAATTTTTAAAAGGTTTTTCAAACAAAATATTTGATTTTTCCCCACTCTTAAATTTTGAGTTTTTCATCAAATCTGCACTTACTGATACTTGATTTCAATGATGAACTTCAATGATGAACTTCTCAATTGTTACCTCTAAAATTATGTAGATGTACATGTACCCGGTATGGTACTGCACAATACACTGACAACGTGCCTCACTTACCAAATGCGACAAGGAAAACTGAAAGATCACCAGCAAACATCCTCATAACCTGTACGTAAAAGAAACATTTAATATATTTTAAAATGTACTCATTCAATGTCTTCCTATACTTTTTGTACATACCGGTATCTGCTTAGATCCTTGTACAATATGTTCAGTAATTAAAAAAGGTGACTTGGTTTACGCAGTGGAGTGATCTTTTGGTGGAAAATTTAAGCAGCAATGTGCTAACGGAAAACAGGAAAATGTGTGTTCGCATTTGAACATCAGTGAGCATTTTGGGTTGACGATTAACTACCGGTAATAAAACTTGGTCTATGGAGATACACCATGCATTATGGGACAGATGAACCAGCGCATTTTGGCATGGCTTACTCGCAAACATGGTAAAGGTACATGTAAGTGTGCTCGAGTTGTCGCGTCTGGCCAGACTGATAACATCCCCTTTGATCGCACGTGTACATTTGTGCATGTTTCTTGAAAGGGATTATTTTTTTATCTGTCCAAATACGTACCACGTGACTGAAGGGATACATGTACATACCGGGTACTACATTCATGTGTTGCCACTTGAAGGCTAGTGCTTGGCACACAAAATGATTAATATTTTGATAATCTTTGAACCATTGTATGCAAATGATATAACGACATGTCATTCTAGCGTGAATTGCAATGTGACATTAGTGCTCGAGTATATACGGTATTATCCAATCACGAATGCTAGATATCTGTATTCATGACATTGATGCAATTTTATCAGAACCATTAGTAAGTTGAGCCATTAGCTGAAACAGCCTACCGGTATGGGCGAGGGCAGAGTGACGTCAGCCGGTGAAAAGATTAATTGTTTTTCACCGGGCGTGCGAATTGCGTGCTTACGGTAGCACCGAGTCGGCGCTCTAAACTTGTGGCCTATTCACTTTTAAGCGAATGATGCTGGGAACAAGAATGAGAGTTCCCAGATGTCCGCCCTCGGCCATTGTCAGATAGTACTTTAGCAGAATTTTACATTTGAATAATTTGTAGACCTATACATGGGTAAATGCATTTTAATTGAAAAAATTAAATGAGTCCTGTTGCAATAAATGTTTTACCTCTAGGTGAAGGGGTGAGGGAAGGGATGGAATGTAAAACAATCAAATTAACCAAAGATTACCATGCATGGACATCCACTGGAACCCCTACCTATGGGACAACTCTCAGTTTTTTTTCCGTCTACATTGAACTAAGATTAAGAAAATTACCTCCTGGAATCAACAGATAATCTAATTTTAAGATATGTATACAGTAAAACTCGGATACGTTTAAATGTCGGATTTTCTCTTATCTCGGACAAAATCGCTTGGAACGTTTGATTTCGTATGTCATTCCTAATAATTCCTAATGCACAAGATAACCATTCACGCGTGCGCGCAGCGCCCTCTGTTGTCGCGCTTACGCACAGACTCCTCGCCGCGTCATTTTGTGCATTACTTCAGTAATTTTATCATTTATTTATCTCAGAAATGCAACATTTGCGACGGAAGTGTCAGTGGAAGGTATATCTTAGAATAAACCTTATCGACGTTCTCAATGCATTATGGGATTGGATGACAAAATTGCCCGGCCAAATGTGCATAAACCTATGAGGCGGACACCAACTCGGCAACTTTTTTACTCATTTTCACGAAAGAGTTCAAGAATCAACCTCCCACCAACTTTATCTTTGACACATATCAAACATTCTGACAAACATGTCCCGAAACAGAAATGTTGCAAATGCGAGAAATCATCGGGAATTCCCTTCGTATCGGTAGAGTCCGAGTACCACGCTCGCAGCTCGGTATGCGCTATGCAACACACGCCATACGCGTATCGGCACAGCGCTGGACGGATTTAGTGTGCTGCACTATGTGAGGCCGTGTACACGGACTTCCCCACCAATATAAATGTTTAAAAATCGTTTTAAAAAATGCATATCGTCAGAAATGATGCTTTATTTTCAGTTCCTATTTAAAAGGTTTGAATTGCACAATGTTGTTATATTTAAGAGGATGTTTTTCAAGATGCGCTATTTCAGAAACGGCAGCAATGTGTTGTGAAACTCAACAGTTTTACCAGGGGAGTCCGCACTCACGGACTTGCAATGCAGCACACTCGATCCGTCCAGCGCCGTGCCGATATACGGCATGTGTTGCATAGCGCATACTAAGCTGCGAGCGTGGTACTCGGAATCTACCGATACGAAGGGAATCCCCAAAGATTTCTCGCATTTGCAACATTTCTGTTTGTCAGAATGTTTGATAGGCTATGTGTCAAAGATAAAGTGGTGGGAGGTTGATTCTTGAACTCTTTTTGGTTTTCGTGAAAATGAGTAAAAAGTTGCCAAGTTGGTGTCCGCCTCATAGGTTTATGCACATTTGACCGGGCAATTTTGTCATCCAATCCCATAATGCATTGAGAACGTCGATAAGGTTTATTGAATATTAAAGCTATCGATTCCAATATATAAATTTACCCAAATCCGTGTTCAATGTATATGAAAAAAATACCGAGGAGTAACTATAGAATACAGGGCCCACGCGACAGCACCTTTTCAAAGTTGAATGGAGACGTCGTAGACGATGTGAGACGGCGATATGGAAGACGGGAGATGAGCGCCTTCTGGTGGTCGAAAGCACCAATGTGCCATGAATTCGTTACTGGAATTGTTATCGGGCTTTTAAGTTATTCTACTTTTATAAAAAATCTCCGAAGTACAAAATGTCCGAGAAGGGACACTCTGAAGACGGCTGTGAATGTTTTGAATTAGAGGGGGGTATCCGGTCGATAATTAAAAGAAAAGCGCCCTCTCTGGACACCGAAGTACTTTGAATAAAAACGTCACTGTTTCCTGTCTTTATTTACCTTTTTTAAAACATCCCTCTCGTGCCGCCATTTTTCTTGGCAAGAGGATCTCTGGAGACGCGGAGACGGGAGACGGCTGTGAATGTTATGAATTGGAGGGGGGTATCCGGTCGATAATTAAAAGAAAAGCGCCCTCTCTGGACACCAAAATACTTTGAATAAAAACGTCACTGTTTCCGGTCTTTATTTACCTTTTTTTTAAACATCCCTCTCGTGCCGCCATTTTTCTTAGCAAGGGGTCTCTGGAGAGGCGGAGACGCGGAGACGGGAGACGGCTGTGAATGTTTTGAATTCGAGGGGGGTATCCCGTCGGTAATTAAAAGAAAAGCGCCCTCTCTGGACACCAAAATACTTTAAATAAAAACGTCACTGTTTCCGGTCTTTATTTACCTTTTTTTAAACATCCCTCTCGTGCCGCCATTTTTCTTGGCAAGAGGGTCTCTGGAGAGGCGGAGACGCGGAGACGGGAGACGGCTGTGAATGTTTTGAATTCGAGGGGGGTATCCGGTCGGTAATTAAAAGAAAAGCGCCCTCTCTGGACACCGAAGTACTTTGAATAAAAACGTCACTGTTTCCTGTCTTTATTTACTTTTTTTAAAACATCCCTCTCGTGCCGCCATTTTTCTTGGCAAGAGGGTCTCTGGAGAGGCGGAGACGCGGAGACGGGAGACGGCTGTGAATGTTTTGAATTCGAGGGGGGTATCCCGTCGGTAATTAAAAGAAAAGCGCCCTCTCTGGACACCAAAATACTTTGAATAAAAACGTCACTGTTTCCGGTCTTTATTTACCTTTTTTTAAACATCCCTCTCGTGCCGCCATTTTTCTTGGCAAGAGGGTCTCTGGAGAGGCGGAGACGGGAGACGGCTGTGAATGTTTTGAATTCGAGGGGGGTATCCGGTCGGTAATTAAAAGAAAAGCGCCCTCTCTGGACACCGAAGTACTTTGAATAAAAACGTCACTGTTTCCTGTCTTTATTTACCTTTTTTAAAACATCCCTCTCGTGCCGCCATTTTTCTTGGCAAGAGGGTCTCTGGAGAGGCGGAGACGCGGAGACGGGAGACGGCTGTGAATGTTTTGAATTCGAGGGGGGTATCCCGTCGGTAATTAAAAGAAAAGCGCCCTCTCTGGACACCAAAATACTTTGAATAAAAACGTCACTGTTTCCGGTCTAAGTTTATTTACCTTTTTTTAAATCATCGGGAATTCCCTTCGTATCGGTAGAGTCCGAGTACCACGCTCGCAGCTCGGTATGCGCTATGCAACACACGCCATACGCGTATCGGCACAGCGCTGGACGGATTTAGTGTGCTGCACTATGTGAGGCCGTGTACACGGACTTCCCCACCAATATAAATGTTTAAAAATCGTTTTAAAAAATGCATATCGTCAGAAATGATGCTTTATTTTCAGTTCCTATTTAAAAGGTTTGAATTGCACAATGTTGTTATATTTAAGAGGATGTTTTTCAAGATGCGCTATTTCAGAAACGGCAGCAATGTGTTGTGAAACTCAACAGTTTTACCAGGGGAGTCCGCACTCACGGACTTGCAATGCAGCACACTCGATCCGTCCAGCGCCGTGCCGATATACGGCATGTGTTGCATAGCGCATACTGAGCTGCGAGCGTGGTACTCGGAATCTACCGATACGAAGGGAATCCACAAAGATACTTGAAGTACTTTGAATAAAAACGTCACTGTTTCCTGTCTTTATTTACTTTTTTTAAAACATCCCTCTCGTGCCGCCATTTTTCTTGGCAAGAGGGTCTCTGGAGAGGCGGAGACGCGGAGACGGGAGACGGCTGTGAATGTTTTGAATTCGAGGGGGGTATCCCGTCGGTAATTAAAAGAAAAGCGCCCTCTCTGGACACCAAAATACTTTGAATAAAAACGTCACTGTTTCCGGTCTTTATTTACCTTTTTTTAAACATCCCTCTCGTGCCGCCATTTTTCTTGGCAAGAGGGTCTCTGGAGAGGCGGAGACGCGGAGACGGGAGACGGCTGTGAATGTTTTGAATTCGAGGGGGGTATCCGGTCGGTAATTAAAAGAAAAGCGCCCTCTCTGGACACCGAAGTACTTTGAATAAAAACGTCACTGTTTCCTGTCTTTATTTACCTTTTTTAAAACATCCCTCTCGTGCCGCCATTTTTCTTGGCAAGAGGGTCTCTGGAGAGGCGGAGACGCGGAGACGGGAGACGGCTGTGAATGTTTTGAATTCGAGGGGGGTATCCCGTCGGTAATTAAAAGAAAAGCGCCCTCTCTGGACACCAAAATACTTTGAATAAAAACGTCACTGTTTCCGGTCTAAGTTTATTTACCTTTTTTTAAACATCCCTCTCGTGCCGCCATTTTTCTTGGCAAGAGGGTCTCTGGAGAGGCGAAGAACGCGGAGACGGGAGACGGCTGTGAATGTTTTGAATTCAAGGGGAGTATCCCGTCGGTAATTAAAAGAAAAGCGCCCTCTCTGGACACCAAAATACTTTGAATAAAAACGTCACTGTTTCCGGTCTTTATTTACCTTTTTTTAAACATCCCTCTCGTGCGGCCATTTTTCTTTGCAAGAGGGTCTCTGGAGAGGCGGAGACGGGAGACGGCTGTGAATGTTTTGAATTCGAGGGGGGTATCCGGTCGGTAATTAAAAGTATAAAGCGCCCTCTCTGGACACCGAAGTACTTTGAATAAAAACGTCACTGTTTCCGGTCTTTATTTACCTTTTTTAAAACATCCCTCTTGTGCCGCCATTGGGGGGGGGGGGGGGGGGGGGGGGGGGGGGGTTTGGGGGGGGGGGGGGGGATTAGTTCGTCGGTAATTAAAATAAAAGTGCGCGACTCCGTCTCCGGCGACGGGATCGTTTCCGAGCGCGCCGCTTGAACAGTTCATTCCAAAGAGGGCGCAATATAGGCTTTAACAGTTCATTCTAAAGAGGGCGCAATATATGAATGTGTAAGTGCGTGACGTGTGTGACTCGATTATTCTGGGCAAGAGGGTATCTGGTGACGCGGAGACGCGGAGACGGGAGACGTCTGTGAATGTTTTGATTTCATTCTAGAGAGGGCGCAATATATGAATGTGCGTCAGTGCGTGACGGTGACTCCGTCTCCGGAGACGTTGAGATTGAAGTATAGTGGGCCCTGTATTCTATAGTTGTGCCAATACCGAAAAAAATACCCTAATAACTAATTAAAAATTCAAAAAAATACACCGTTATACACCCCTACACCACAAAATGACAAATAAATCTTTGACAGCAAGTCGTCATCATCATTCACAATCACATTCACCATGACAGTACTGCATAAAAAATAAACGTACGTGCAGACAGCAGGAAACCTCGGCGGTTGTTCCTGAAAAACGCAGGCAGATTCCTTTATAGTCGTCAATTCATCTTCAGCTGAATTTATCGTTTCACTCCTGATTTACATCCGAGAATCTTTTGTCTCTAAATTTCTAGCCATGATCGCGAACGCGAACCACGACGAGCAACAAACACTACATACAATCCGGCCGTCCCCCTGCAACTTTACATACATACATACGGGTCCTACAACGTGTAACACTGACAAAATGGCAAAATAAGCCTGGGAACTTGACTGCGCCATAAGTGCACGCGAAAGACGAACCGCATTACGCAGGAGATGTCTAGTAGTGCTTCCGCCAAGAACTATATTGCTTTAAGATGCGTGTTTTTAACCCAGACAAACAAATCATTCACAGTTCAGATTGTCACATCTTATTGTTTTAGTTTTAACGTATCATTTTAAGCACACGTGAAGACACTGCGTGCAATAAACAGTAGTTTTAGGCCCTGGCGTCAAGTGGGCCAAGTAAGCAGCGTATGGATATTACATTTCTGTCGTGCCACACATTGCATTAAAGGGTATATTTTAATACAATTTCCGAGAATTTTATGTTTACCTAATGCAGTACTCTTTGGAAGTTCATGAGAAAATACGAAAATGCTGATTAAGGTTTACATCTAACGTTTCAAAGGTTTGCAGCGGAGCTCGCGTATTTAGGCCTACTTTCTTGCAGGCCTACTGATCGAAACCAAGGATTTTCAAAAGTGCCCATTGCACTCTGTTGCTCGCAAGCGTGAGGAAACGTGAGAAGAAGACGATGAATTAGAAACGGTCAGAGACATCGGGGAATCCCCTTGCTCTTCACAAAAGAATGTTCTGGGATCTTTAAAGTGCGTTACCGTGTGGACCAACGGTTTTTAATACATCCCTTCCGAAGGATGGAGCAAGTGTGTTTAAGTGTCTTGCTCAAGGGCACAGGTACCCCCAGCCGGGTGTCGAACCTGCATGCAACCCCAAGTTTTCACCCAAACGAGTCAGTGACCCAAACCACTCTACCACGGTACGTAATTGAAATTTGAACAGTTAAATCGGGCCTCCTGAATCAGAACGCAAACGGCCAATTGGAAAAGTGCTATTGTTACGTAGGATCTAAAGGCCACACCTTTCCAACTATCAGTTTGGATTCGATCGCGGCTGAACCGTTCTAACGGCTTGTGCGTTGCGAGTCGCATGCATAAGGCGAGTAATTCGGGATTGGCAACTGCATGCCTGTGGAAGGGTGCACGCAAAGCACCTCAAACTTGAGGTTTGCACTTTAAGAGCGATTTGGCGCGATGATACATCATATAAAAGATGTTCCGAAAAGTATAAAACTATGAAGATGCATCCACACAAGAGTGGCCTTCAGGCTGTAGAGATAGTGAAAACGTCTACGGGGTAATTGGTGCTCAATAAATATTTCGGATGTGACGGATGGGGTGTCCTTAAAGCGGGCCTCCCACTGTGCGATTTTTGCCACGATTCCCCTACGAATTGGTACGATTATCGGAGACTGCCTATAGACTCTACACACAATCGTAGCTAATCGTACCCAATCGTAGCTAATTCGTGGCAAAAATCGCACAGTGGGAGGCCCGCTTAAAGCGGGCCTCCCACTGTGCGATTTTTGCCACGATTCCCCTACGAATTGGTACGATTATCACGAATTTAATTCCAACGATTAGGTACGATTTGGTACGATTGTGTATAGAGTCTATAAACAGTCTCAGGTAATCGTACCTAATCGTTGTAAATTCGTAAATATTATTAATAATTTGATTTCTGAAGCTGTTGATGGAATCTATGTTGACAATACTGTCTGGTAGTCTATTCCAGTCAGAGCATGTTCTTGGGATGAATGAGTATTTGCGAGCATTAGTCCTGCAGTAAGGTTAATCCAGTAGTTGACTATTACTGATGGTTAATCGGCGAGATCTGGTTAGAGCAGGTGGAACTAAACACTTTGGTATGACTGACTTCCCCATTTGGATCTGTTTCATAAGCGCAAGTCTTGCTGCCTCCCTTCTGTGTTGCAGGGTGTCCCATCCGAGGTCTTTGATCATTTTGGAAACACTAACATGCTTATCATATCGGTAGTTGTTACACACGAACCTAGCCGCCCTTCTCTGGACAATTTCCAGTTGGTTGATATATTTGGACTCATGGGGGTCCCAGATAACCGAAGCATATTCCAAGTTTGGACGAACGAGTGCCAAATAAGCAGTACTTTTGATGGACTTCGAGCATCCCTTAAAAAAGTGTGACCAGATCACTTTTTTTTTACCCATAACTCCCCGGGACTTACCTTATGGGTCATGAGATTGTTATATCATAACATCCGTTATATTTTTCTGATTACGAAACTGAAACTCCCGCGCTTCTAGGCCGCATATTTCCGAGGATATCGTCGAAAGTCCACCGATTATTTGTAAACTAATTTTCCAGTATCAACGTTTATCCGCTGAAAGCCGACTCGATAGTTTTGTTCAATTTTTTACTGGAAATTGCGAATGTTTTCGGGTTTTTTGGACATGGGAGGTGTGTATGGGATTTACTTGATAATATTGGTAAGTTACATCGAAAACTATTTTCCAGAAACTCTGGTCACGCTCCTTTAAGGTTACGCCGGAGCATGCCAAGAATTTGATTAGCTTTCTTGCCGGGTCATATTGATAGTCCCATTTGTATTTGTGAGATAAGAATACACCTATAGGTATTGATAATGATCGACCATTCCCAGAGTCTGACCTTGAAGCTTATAACTGTAACTGGATTTCTGTCTTTTTCTTCCCATGTGCATGACACAGCACTTCTTGGAGTTAAATGTCATCTGCCATTTTTTCCCCCAAGCATCAAGAGTGTTGATATCATCTTGAAGTCTGTCACAGTCTGAAGTGTTTTTGATAACCCTATACAAAAAGCAGTCATCGGCAAACAGGCGTATCTCAGAGTCTAGATCTTCAGTAATGTCGTTGATGTACAATACAAACAACAAGGGAGACGGTACCTTGAGGAACTCCCGAGTCCACGTTGTCCCATTTAGAATTTGCACCATTGACTACCACTCTCTGCTTTCGTTGGGTCAGGAAATGTATAATCCAATTCAGGAGCTTACCCCGGATACTATACATATGTAATTTGGCTTTTAGGCGTTCATGTGGCACGGTGTCAAACGCTTTAGAAAAATCAAATATAGCGATGTCCACCTGGTAACCAGCGTCCACAGCTTTTGCCCAATCATCCGAAGCTAAGACGAGCTGAGTAATACAGGAATGTTGTTTCCTGATACCATATGTTGCTTTGGTGTAAGTAGATTAAACTTTTCCAAGTGACGATCGATGTGAGAATGAACTATATGTTCCAGTAATTTGCAGCAAATGGCGGTCAATGAGACAGGTCTATAATTAGACGGGACAGTCTTATCCGCCTTCTTGTGTAAAGCTGTGACGTTAGCCAACAACCAGTCCTTAGGCAGGTCGCCACAATCCAGTGACTGCTGGAAAATGTCTCTCAGGATTGGAGCAATCTCCTCAGATGTTTCCTTGAGAATTCTGGGACAGATGTCGTCGGGTCCACTGGCCTTATTACTGTTCAGATCTTTGAGTAACTCTAAAAAAACCTTAGTCGTAACATGATTTCCTCAACATGCAATCGGCATTTTAGTTGGAATAAATGGAATCTTCTCATGGTCCTCATCAGTAAAAACTGATTTAAATTCATCAGCAAGAACTTGTGCTTTCTCTCTGCCAGTCACATGATTGATGCTCTGAGTTGTCAGAGTTGGTATCCCTGATTTTCCATACGTTTACTTCTAATATATTTCCACAGGCCACGAGGATTATCTCTCAAATGTGACGTATTCACTTCGGCTGTACAGATAGTTAGGGCGTCCTTGTCGTTTGCACTCTTATTTGGGAGCGGCTGCAGCCGGCCGTTGTGGAGACAATTAATACAGGGTGGTCGCTTTTTATGGCCCCAAAGCGCAGTGTCTCGGGCAGAATGTACTGCTCATTAAACGATGCGACTTATGTTTCAATAAACCTCGATTGATATCACATATAGGACACACAAATTTCGTACATGATCGATTATATGGCAAATTTTAATTATACAAGTACTATAAATAGCATACAGAAACAATGGATTCTATCAACAAAGAGATTAAACTAGTTTCTCTAGGATAATATTTTGTGCTGAACATAATATTTTTAAATCCAAATTCGTGGGGTAACCTCATCAACATCCGCCGAGGTCAAACCATAACTGTATAATGCCCATTCTACCCAGTCTGTCATGTGTTTTTATCTTACAAATAATGTTCTATCACAGGAAAGTACTACGGACACTATACAGAGGGTTTTGGGCAGGCAGGAAATTGTATATTTATACATGCTTGGAGGCTTGCATATTGGTATCTAAGTCCAACAGGTAACCTTTGATGGCAAAAGCTTCGAACATGAAATTGGAATGCAAAAAGTAGGCCTACCCCTGATTCATACCATTTACAACCTTCAAGCAAACGTGGTGTAAAATACTACATAGAGTCTTCATAATACGGACTTATACCACACACTTATCCAGAAAACATGCTCAAGGTGCCTACATATTTACCCCTGGTCATAGGGCTCCATAGACTACTAAAGTGTGACATCAGTTGCCATAGTTGTTGAGTCTAAACATTTGCTGGTAATCTGTAACGTCCATTGGTAAAGCGCAGGGAAACATGTTACTGGGTCTTTCTATAAATTAGGGGTCCAAAAGTGTGACATTTGGTGTCCCCCGTTACACCTGATATGTGTTATTTTTCGTACAAAAATCATTAAAATGGCTTTTAAACCATTTTGTATGAATTGTACTTTATGTACTCACTCTTTGAAATGGAAAGTATTTAAAGAATGTGTCCTGAATTTACAAAAACAAGATGTAAAATGTAACGGGGGACACCAAAGCTGGACCCCTAATTTATAGAAAGACCCTACTGGTTTTAGTGTGGACTCAAAGGGTGACGTTTTCACTTGTCTATTATATCACTCCATATACATGTACCCTTTCAGCTCCCCGAGGAGTATACAGCCCTGGCTGCCTATTAGGCACTCAATGGCTAATCAAACGCATCAACGTTCACTCACTACCCTCTCAGGTAGGCCTACCCATTTACGAGAAGCAATGTGTGGTGAAGAGAAGCAATGTGTGGTGAAGAGAAGCAATGTGTGGTAAAGTACCTTGCTCAAGGGCACACACACCATAGATGGTCCAGACCAGATTCGAACCCACAACCTCTATAACTAACCGAGGTCTTGAATACAAACCACTGGACCAATCTGCCATTGCTCCTAATCTTATCAAGAAAAGAACACGAGACCCGATGCACGGGGAAAATGCTCTACCATCCGAGCTATACATCTCCAGTGGTATTACCCCTAACATTTCCCAAAACAATTCTCTCAGTGTACACAACCTCGTGCACAATTCAAGACCAAATGCAGACAAAATGATTGTTTTTTTATCTGCGCATACACATAAGATCTCACTCTGATAATAAATGTAAACTTCAATAAAATTGTATACAATTATTTTAGGAACATGTTTGGTGTGGCACCTATATCACCACAGAAATGTGTAAACCGAAAGCATTTGATGGAATGTAAATATATTTCTAAACTTCCAAAACTAGTTTGTTGGCTAGCATACCCAAACACAAGAGAAACCTAGCTAGCTACTAACCGTTAAAGGAGTTGTTCAGATTTTTTCCCAGAAAATGGATTTCAATCTAACCTAACAATCATATAAAATATCTCCCAAAAATACTATCCATGGGAAGAAAACAGGAAATTTCCAATCTCCTATTTGGATATGGAAGCAAAAAGGTTGGTGTAATCACTGCACGGTAACCAGATGAATTAGTTTACAAAACATCAGTGGTTTTTTGACGATATCCTTGAAAGTATACAGATTGAGAGCGTGACATTTCAGAATGCGAATGAGAAAAATATGACACATGATACATCAAAATCCCAACACCCATTCGAAAAATAGGAGGTTTAAAGTTACCGTAGTCCGATTGCCTCTTTTATGACTGTCACACAAACAGTCCTCAATACTCAAATACCACCTGTCTGATTCCACACAGTCTAGACCTTTGACATTTTACACCAGAATCAGACTGCAACTTTGCAAACATTCAATGATCATTTATGTATCGAGGACTGTCTGCCTGTCAGACGGCCACAGGGGGTTGGTTAGAGGCGTCCATAAAGTACATAGCACGGATGGGGGAGGGTTAGAGCCAATGCGTACACACAATGTTAAAGTAATATGGGTGATGTAGTTGGACTAGTTTAAAAGTCACCTGTAAAACGTTTGAACATGAGTACACACAGAAGATCAGATTGATATTGTAGAAATGGCAACAGAAACTCATGAGAAAAACTGCTTTCTGCTCCCTTCCAATGTCTACCTACCGATTTTTAATGATTTTGTATACCCGAAATGTCCAATACATTATTACAGCTATATCGCCTTACATAAAAATTATACAATAAAAAGAAGAAGATTTCTCTCACTGTTGCCAATGGATTTAGTGTTTTTCATTATTCCACCAAATTGCAGTGTTTTAACCCGAAACAAAAACCAACTGCAAAAATGAGTCGCTTCTCGCACAGCCTGGGCAGATTTTCTGCAACCATGGGCGGACTGCAATAAAATCGACCTAGCCACTGGTCTAAGGCCGGTCTTTTATAGCCGGCTATCCAACTTGGTTTAGTCTATTGGAATAAACCAGTCTAACTAAAGTACGGCTGCGCCAGCCAAAAAACACGCACATCTTAACGAAAAGTGACGCAGCCGGCCATCCTTGCGTGATTCCAAGCCAAACAAACTGACCGCGAAAGTTATCAAATAGCACTAAAAAGGCTTTTGTTCGTCTTTTTTTCATGCAAATTTACAAGATGTAGCACGGTGTCCGAAATTTATAGCCTGCTTGCCGCAGGTTTAAATTTGAAGACTGGTCTAACTTTAAGACGGCAATTTGGGTTGTTCTATGGAGATAACTTAGGCCCCAGTGTGACAACATACCTTTCTAAAAACCTCCTGTACAAATTACCTATATAACGCAAGTAACCCAGACGGACAAAGATGGAACACAAGTGTCCATCCTGGCTAAATACATTATATTGGTAACTTGTACACAGGGTTTTTAAAAAGGCATAATGTCACACACTACAGTAAACTCTCGTTATGACACCCCCTGGTATAAAGCTCTTTTCGATATAAAGCTCCTTTTTCTAAGTCCCAGCCAGTATTCTCTGCATTGTGTATGCATTGGTTATAGCACTCTCGATATAAAGCTCAAATTATTTTGGGCCCTTGAAGAGCACTATAATGAGAGTTTACTGTATTTCTGACCCTTTTGGGGCCTACGTTTTACTCTTTAGGATAACTTGTCCTTATAGTCAAACCTCGATAATAAGAGCATTGTTAATACAACATCCCAGTTATAAAAAGGAGCATTTTAGGTCCTAATTTCTTTATACTTTATACTGTTTTCACTCCTGATAATACAAGGTTCCTCATATAACAATGTAATCTGCAAAATCTGCAAAAAAGGAACTATGTTTTAATAGCGTAAGTTGAAGTCTCTCATTATTTTTTTTTTTTATAAGTGAATTCCAAGCAATAAAGTCAAGTTGACATGAAGCCAACAGGCATGTTTTTAATCAAAACACTAAAAAAAAAAAGAAGCTTTGATGCACTGGATTGAAAGTGACGCGCGCGCTAACGATACAGTTTTCTTTTTTTGGTGTTTTTGAAAAAAAAGAATGCTTTGACGCGCAGGGTTGAAACTGACGCGCACGCTAACGCTAAATTAACAGAGTTCTTTTGTTTGGTGGCACTAACGAGGTTTGACAATTTCTTTTATTTGGCATTTGTAGGAAAAAGAATGTCTTGGTTGCAAAATCTTCCCCTTTACCGTGGAAAAACCCATTTACTAAATAGAATAGCCTACATTTATAGATCAGATGGAATGCCAGGAAAAATTGCACTGTTAGGCCAAAATAAAAGTCCCTGTTTTTTTTGTTTACCTTACATTCCTTTACAGCTTACAAAATTCAATTGATGTAGTACTATGTAGCTTTTGCTGCAATTCATCTGAAGTCATCTGCACTAAACATACCCTGTACAACAGGAAAAAAGTGAAGAACAAAATTTGGATTTTAATCATTTAAGAACAGAGATTCTGACTCATCCTGCTGGACTCAGGTTATCTGGACTAACTCAGAGAGGTAGGATTCAAATTTAGACTTGGATTTGGTTAGCGTGGACTCGACTGCAACACTGGTTGACATGGCAATTGATCACTCTCAAATGACGTCACTCTCAAATTGTCACGTGCATCAGGATCTTAAGCGTACATTTTTATGACGCGCATCGGCTGTGCCGTATATTGAGAAAATTTCGAGCAATACGCGCGCGCGTTTGGAACATTTTCCCAGGGTGTGCGTGCACGTACTTTATGCCGTTTAATACGCAGTAGTATTTTTCCTACGAAGATGGTGTCTGTGAGAGTGGTCAATATACTAGCGCAGTTTGGCAAATTTTGGTCTGAACTACTCGCATTGAATTGGACAAACGTGGTCAGACATGTCCCATGTGAAAAAGTATGACATTTTAATAATCTCTGTATCCCTTCAGTCACGTGTAATTTGTACATTTTTTTGAAAGGATTTTCAAATTCTTATAAAGATGATGAATAAGTAAGGCTATGGCTTACTTACAAGTATTCATAACAAAACTCCAAATGGACCTGAAACATAATGACGTCACGGTTTGTTCACATACGTGCTTTCCTATGGCCCTATGTCGTCTGGTATCCTGAGACTCCCCGATAGATTTGCGCGCATGTAAACAAACAAACCATGACATCATTATGTTTCAGGTCTATTGCGGTGACCTACCTTAGCTCTCCTCAAGATAGAATCTTTGCTAGGATCATAGGGGCTATCTTTAGACGGAATCTCCAGGACAGCTGGTATAGGGTCAGTGTGATTGTCCAGTAGATGCCTGATCAACTCTGCATAGTTCTGGTTGATTAAGATGATTGCAATGTCTGATCGTGTTACAAAGGTCTTGAAGCCTTCCTCAATGTCATGAACACTTGTGTCTGGGAAAAAAATCAAACAGAAAAAAAATCTTGATCAAATTTTCCCAAAGTATCAATGGGAGTACTGTGTCAAAGTTGGTGTCTGAAAGAAATTGACCAATTTAGAATATTGATATTGTTATCAAATGTCTTGCATTTTTGCATCTTCAAAACAAGCATGCCCATCACAGGAATCAACAATTAAATACAATATCCAAATCAACATCCAAATCATTTCTTACCCATGTAGGTTTGTACCCAGATAATTTTGTATCCAGGTTATTTTGTAATTGTTATTTACAATTATTTTTTTAAAAACAATTCAGAAAATTGACCAACATTTTCATTAGTTTGCACAGCTGTTTTTACAGACCATTCTAGACTGATGCAACTACCGGGGTACCATGGCCGAGTGGTTTGGGTCACTGGTTCACAATACTCGGGTGAAAACTTGGGGTTGCGGGTTTGATACCAGGCTGGGATACCTGTGCCCCTGAGCAAGGCACTTGCTCCATCCTTCGGAAGGGATGTAAAGCCGTTGGTCGAATGTGTTAGGTAATGCACTTTAAAGATCCCAGAGCATTCTTTCATGAAGAGCAAGGGGATTCCCCGGTGCTCATGCTTGCGAGCGACAGTGCAATGGGCACTTTTGTGGAATCTTTGGTTTCAGTACCAGAAAGAAGTGATAATAATATCATGCACAAGACCTAAGAAAGTTATCAATTTTTGTATTTTTGTATGCACTGTAATTTCTTTGTACTGCAAGGTTTTTGATTTAATCATCCTTTTGGTTAAAACCATGAAAGAAATGTCATTGTCACTGCCTGATGCAATATATTAATACTGTACAAGCTTGGAAGGATGAAAATCGTTTTGATCACTTACCTTTTTCAACAACCATGAAGTTTGGTTGTCTTTTGTTGTTAAGCTCACCAATCCCTCCCAGTAGAAAGCCAGTGCATGTATCCTAGGCAGATATATGTATGGACAGTATATATACATGTACGGTATGTTAGTAGGATAAACATGCGTATTCAAATAGTAAATTATTCAAATTGACCAAGCCTTAAGCTCAGCCCTGAAATTTCAAATTTTCTGAAATAAAATTGCATGGGACGAATAACACAACACTTTAGACCTTTATCACCGTGCGGCCATCTTCCTTTTTCTCTTATTAGAATGTACGTAACCAAAGCGAGGCTTGCAGGAAAAACAGTTTGGTCCCCTGTTGAAATTGTTAATTGTGTGCATCACAATGGCACAGGCATAATTCATTGCGCTATCAAGAGAGCGCTACGTGAACAGTGATTCTCAATAAGCTTGCCCCGATAGGCGAACCATCGTCTATCGCGATGATTTTTTTTCCCCACGGTGAACTAATCGTCTGTAATTTTGAACAATCGTGACATCGCGGTTCCATGATCGCGGTTCCATTGCGGCACAAAAATAATCGCGATGCCGACGATTACGATGCTGAATTTCCTTGTACGGTGGCTGCAATTCTCGGCATTACTTATGCACCCATAAATTGTTTCCCCCATCCCTCCCCTCCCGGGCTGCCCCACCTAAGCCCAAGGGGTGACTTTTTGTGTGACAAAATCATCCCCACCCCTGGGGCAAGATTTTTGGTGACCAAACACCCACCTAGCTGGGGCCTACATTTAATAATGCTGTAACCGAACGGACGAACCGAACAGGATTTTACCAAATCTGGCACTTCTGAACCGAACCTGACATTTGCATTTCACTTGTTCGGCTGTTCGGGAGAAGTTCACGTTGAATTTCACATTGAGCGTCATAAACACACTCAAAATGTGCATTACCTCGTCACCAATAACAGCGATAAGTTTCCCTCTTCCAGAGTGTGCCATTCTGTTGCAAATTAAGTATCTAATTTTTCCAAAATATCTAAATTTTCAGAGCTCCACTATCCGCTGAACGTGCTGAACTCTCTGTTTGTGTCATAAGTCAGGTGCATGTCAGGTGACAAGTTGGTGAACCTATTTGTGAACTTGGGGGTAATTAATATTTTATTAAGTATTTGTCTTGGTTATCTAGCTTGTATTTTTCGAATAAGTATACATAAATAGATTTTATTTTAATTAATTTAATTTTAGAAATTGTTTAAAATGTGTTTTTCTCTCGAAGAAAAGGAATTTTAACTGTTATTTTTATGAGAATCCCCTGAATACCAATGGTGTTTTCCTGAACCTATCCAGAACCCAACTCAAGTCCAGTGTTACGGATAGAAAGTGCAGGCAAGACACCAGTCTTAAATCCAGAACTCGATCATATGCCAACTCGACCCTCATACCGTATGCGTGAACCTTGCTCTATGCGTGAACACAGTTGACCAATTCTTTTCAATGAATGCCGGTTATTAAACCGATGGTGTATTGACTTTTGTTTACAAAAATCTTTTAACATTTAAGGTATGTGACTTTCATACAGTGGCCTGACAATCAGAACTCGCAGAAAGAATTACACGACGCTTTTTTTCCAATCCTGCGTTTAAATAATTTTAGTCACACCATGATTTAAAGGTTGAGATTTAAATTTAATTTTTTTTAAAAGTTATTTAACTAGGGGCCTACTCGACAAACAGTATTTTGTCCTTAAAATGGCTTATCAACTATCAGAAGTTGCAAAATTAGTTGGGAGCAGTTATAGCCTTTTATGTGCTTTGCATGAATAGCGTCTGGTGTATTGACGTACTTCCTGCACACTTAATATCCACTTGACCAGACTAAAATTTTGTTGCTATGTAGTGCAGGCGGCAAATGTGAAGTACAGAATCAATACCGTTTTCAATACCGTATTGATACTTCCCCGAACAGGTGTATTGTGTACTTCCCTTTACAAAAGCAATCTTTGGAAGCCACAACTCCCTACTACCCTGGACCGGGAGTTGCAGGGTATTCTGCAATTGTGCTGTCATTTGTTTCAAAAATACATTGTACATGTAGCTGTTGGTAATATTAAAGCCCACTACAGGCGCGGATCCAGAGAGGGGGTTTTGGGGGTCAAAACCCCCCCCTGCTCCGACACCCAAAAATATAATGTAATGCATTTTTTGTGTGTCCGTCTGTCCGAAACAAGCAGACATAAAAATCTGATGGGCAAAACCCTTCCCTGGTGGCAAAACCCCCTCCTGGAAAAATTCCTGGATCCGCCCCTGCACTACATCATTTGCAGAACCCAAAATTTTACTTTTCGACTGAAAATGTTAATAGCATTAGAAACAAACACCACATTTTTTTGTTCATGTAAAATTATGCTTTTGCGGGGGAAATTGCCAACGGAAGGTGCTTTTTAAATAAAAAACAATTGTCTGCAGACAATTTTTTTACCATTGATTTAACACAAAAACCATGCATGGATTTTTCAGGTTTTTTGAAGTATTACTGCATCTATGTGGCTGAAATTTCTACAAGGCAGTTTTATCAACATTATTCTTTAGTTTTCCAATCATGTATTTTGTCTTTAAACCCTTTCTTTTTAACACAGGTACTATCAGTGATTTCTGCAATGTCCTTCATCGAAGGCATAGGAGACGAGGTCACCATACTTGCGTCAATTCTTATCCTCGTCACAACCGTTCTAGTCGCATGGTTTTCCACGTCCGTCTCTAACACTAGAGCTAGCTTGAGGATTCAATCGCCGAGTGGTTCCGGTCAAAGCGGACAAACAGACAATGTTGAAGACTTGGGGCCTCGGATTGAGGTCATTTATAATGAGTGGGATGGTGATCCGGAGGAGAATGTATTAGGAGAGAATTCTGAGTCGGCAGCTGGAGGAGAAAATTTAGTCGAGTCTGCGTCAGGAGCGGCAAATTCTACGCAGCAAGATGTAGAAGAAATTCAAGCAACTGATTCTCAGACGGTTACTTCCAATGAATCCAAATCTGAGAGAACTAAAGACGATTCTGCATCTTGTGAAGAACAAAATAATGTTCTTAGAAACAGATTAAGTGGACAAACTTACCCCACATCAGATGAACAAGATTCCACTAGCCCCAATCAAGATCTTCTAACCAGTACTGATTCTTCTGTGAGGGATGTTGACCAATCAGACGATGGCTTACAAACTGTTGACCCTAGCAACCATCAAACATCTGACCAATCAGCAGTCCCGACACATGCTGACAATCAGGAGCAAACAACTGAAGGCTCCGTCTGCATCCGCATCAAGTACTTGACGGATCGTGAGAGAGTGGTTTATGCTGATCCTAGTGAAACTCTTGGCGATTTCAGGCAGTTAGTACATGTAGTACTCAAATAATGTGTGGTTCTCACTTTCACGGTTTGGGGTGCCGGAAGCTTATGTTTTTTTATTCGTGACTGATTGTCCCTGGTAAATCCATAGACGTGACTGTGGTGTTTCGGGATAAACCTTAGTCCAATCTGCAGTCTCGATTTTTTTCTTTTTTTCTGTGGCTTGATTTTTTTCTGTCACCAACCATAAGTGACCGTAGAAAACCGTAGACACTGGGACACAACAGTAGTTTATCCGTAACCTACATGTATGTATCCGGCATTAACCGTAGTCAGAAATGATGGATCACAGTAATAGGCTACGGATATGCCACAGAATTACGAGGGCTTATCCCAGAACATCCCAGTCATGTCTATGGATTTAGGAGGGATAATCACAGATAAAAACCGTGGGCTTCCGGCACCCCGAACCGTGAAAGTGATAACCCCGCACAAGTCACATTAGAAGTTGTCATCAATGTAGTGTTGGGGGAGGTAGCAGCATGAAGTAGTCTTGTTTGATACAGTGGGTGCCAAAGGCACAACACGGGTTTGGGAAGGCCTAATTTTTTCATCCTGCTTTCTAGAGCAAATGTGTTTCAGTTTAAAGGAAGAGACGACACTTATAAAGAGTTGTCTAACTCTGTACGCTTCAAGTATGTCGACATCTTTTGCAGTTTGGCGCTCGGACTTGAAAGGGCGTGATTCAGAACACAACAGATTTTTACATACTTCACGTCGTATGGGAGTCGGGGAAACAAGGCATCAATCTTGACGTCATCCATGCAATCGTTGCATGGTTGACGTCATCATCCCTTTCAAAATTTAAAATATGGTGCAGCACAATGTTCATCAATTTGTTGTTGTATTTTCTATCTTTTTTCAGGAGGATATTTTCCGAAGAGATCACTTCCGGCCAGACAGTGCGACTAATCTTCAATGGTCATCTCCTACAGGACGATACATCGTCCCTCGGTGACCTCAGCCTGACCCAGAACTGTGTCATCCATTGTCTACTGTCGCAGAACACAACGCCCTCAGAATCGCAACCAAACGCCCAGGATGCGGACATTGACTTGGGCCGTTTCATGGTTCCGCTGTTCACTTGCATTCTGGGCTTCGTGTGGTACCTACGGTGGCAGTACAGATACATGTTCAATGCCACGTCCACTCTATCATTAGTCGGCGTTACTACTCTGTTTGTTTTAGCTGTGCTTGCCAGTTGGCGTGGCTGACTGCTAATGACCACTCTCACAGACGGACATCTTTGTAGCAAAAATACAACTGCGTATTAAACGCCATCAAGTACGCATATGCACATCATAGAAAATGTTCCAAACATGCGCACGTGTTGCTCAATTTGTTCGAAATATGGCTCAGCTAAAACGCATCACAACAAAATTATGCTCAAGATTCTGTTGCACGTGGCAATCTGTAGGAAGTGACGTCAATTAAGAGAGATTAATTGAAAGACTGCCGGCCGAAGTGAATACGTCATCTTTTGTTAGTTGCCTAGGCAATTGGCTCTACACTCAAAATCACTGAATCATGTCCCTGTGCTTTTGCAATGGTACTTTTTCCGACGGCCATGATGTTTAGAGCCAATTACCATGGCAACCCACGTCACACTTCGGCTGTCTATTGTAATTACTGAAGCATTTGACTCCTGAAATTATAAGAAATCTTCCAAGATACACTTCGAGATTTTAGTTCTTGGGACATTAACATTTTTATCAATGAAAGATCTTTCAAATATAACTTTTATTTGTATTCTTAACCCTCTTGATATTTTTATTGGTTTTGTTTTGTTATTCTCAAGGTCATTTCAAAGATTTAAATTATTTTCATTGACAACCCCCTACTATGGTAGAGGAGCTGCACTTTCCTTTTTAATATTGAAAAATAAAACTGACAATTTTTTTTGTGGTAAACACTGCATTTTCCACAATTTTATCACATGGCCACAGGGCCATTATATGCATTTGTCATAGATCTTTATATGCATTGATTTATCCATGACAAAAGGGTACAATGCATAGTTCCGACATGTTAATCAAGCCGAAACCATGTGACCATATATGAGCAATCACAACAGAGCTATGCACACAGTGATTCTTGGCCGAATCATGTGTATTGCTTTTATGCAGTTGCCCCAAGTGAATTTTGGTTTCAATGTCGGGTTGATTCGCTGTTCAAAGGTGAGAAAGTGCATATTTTATGAATATGATATCCCTGTACATGTATTTCTTGTGTGTGCTAAGATAACTATCGACCCTAAAACATAAATAAGAGTTTTCTCCAATGAATCTGTGGTTTCCATCCCGAGTCCCATTGCTGTGTGCATTGTGTCGCCATTTTTGCGATGTCCTGTGAGCAATAGCGACAGTATCCAAGGGGGCGGAGTTAATTGGTCAATCTCGGAATAATGCATTCCATTTGTTTTTGAATTGATGCAGATATCTTTCTGAACATGTTTGAAATAATGAAGTTAGATTAAAACATTTTATGAAACCCTGAATTCTTGCCTGTGTCATTTGGAAAGAAATATTTAACCCAACGTCCTACACTGGACCTTTTGCACCGGCGGCCATGACAGAGGGCAGGTTTTCATATTTAAATGTGACAATAGATCCACAAAGTGCCTACTCATTAACAGGGTTGTAGTCGAGCCATTACAAGGCCTTCACAAATCCCTGGGTCTTAATTCAAGTCACAAGCTATTCAAATGACTCCAACAATGGCATTTTTTTGTGCGTGTTCATCCTTTGCTTCTTGTTACTGGACTTGGGATGGACTCGACTGCAACCCTGCTTATTAATGACGCACGGTGACAATGTGACCGTCCCCTGTCATGGCCATCCGTGCAAAGGGTCTACAGAGTATTTAAGTGAAAATGTCACCCTTTGTGTTGCCAAGGTTACTGGTTCTACACAAAAGCCAGTGAACTGTTTCCCTGCACTTTAGCAATAGACTTTGCAGATTACCAGTGAATGTTTAGACCTAGTAATCCTGGTAACTTGCATCACACTTTAGTAGTCTGACACTCTGAATAAAACACAAGAATAGAATGAAGTATTCAAACGGATTACCAAAACGAGTTTGTTTTAATAATAGGCACAAGCTACATTATGAGAACTACAGACTATAAAGCATACACACCGATTGCCACTAAATGCATTTGTAAATTACATGCGACTATTTAATTCATTCCCATTCTACAATTTTTTTCAGAAAACGGAAGATCGATACATTGATTGGTTAGTATAGTAATAATACCACATGATGTTGCACAAGGTTAAGGCATAAAGTGAATATTGTACGACTTTAAAAGGCATGTGTGTAGGGGCGGATCCAGGATTTTGCAAAGATAATGCTCCGTGGTGCGATATTGGGCAATATTTAACCACTTTAAGCAGGCAAAAATGTGATGTCATTTGCGAAAGTTACAGTTAAATTTTTTTTTTAGGAAAACGCTTCCCCCTGGCATGTTTTTCCACCACAATTCAAAGAAATGTAATCCCATTACTTCTCAGAAATCTCACTTTATAAAGTGTTACTGCAAAAGAAAGTTTAAATGTACAGTTCCAATATTTAAAGGTCTTTCTTGGTAACTCATGGTTTAATAGAGACTACTATTACTCATGTCTAACTATATATTTTTGTTAACAATCTCCCCATATTTCCCAAAGTGCCATTTGAATTATTTTCCAAACACATTTTTGTTTAGCTTGCCTTCAATACATTTCCTCGTAAAACATGCATTTGCAATATCAAACTCTTAAATTTAAAAAAAACGTACACGTTAAGCAAAAGCTGATGCGATTTCTTCATGCTTTAAATTCCTAAAGTTTTGGATATTGTGGTTTATCTTTTTTTCTCTTTCCCAAATACTTTTAAGTACATCTGCCTCTTTATACTCAATTTGCTAATGTATTCGTGCAGTCTTTTATATTCTCTATCTAGTCCAATAAAATGTATTATTTAATCAAATTTTGGGGAAATATACAAACAAATGAAAGAATTGAACCTGAATTAATATACCATTAGTAAAGTAAAGCATCAAAACCATATATCAATTTCATATTTCACCCATATTATAACATACATGCAATCGGATTCTTTAAACATTTCTTCTTTTTTCAATCAGTAGTAGTGCTAATGTTTTGCCGTTTGTGACCGTGACATTGTACAGTATGGTAAAAGAAAACCTGGGTTTCAAGTAATATCCTCCAATAATTTGGAGGATATTACTTGAGTTTACTAAAGAAATAATTGAACTGTTTTAATATGAAACCAACACCATTCATGTTATATGCTGCCAGAGACAGATATGAGACCGAGTCACTCGCCCTACCGTCCCTATACCTCAACACACTCTTCCATTTTGTTAATGTACGACTCCCCCTAAAACCTGAAAGGAAATTCCTTGGATGTTTTACACACAATAGGGGAACTCGGTCTCGAATCTTGCACCAAATGATTCATGTAGGATTTCCAATTGCTAGTTGTGTCATTGGACGTGCCTTAACATTCGGTTAAATTGGACTGCCTGGTGGTAAAAATACCCAGAAATACTTTTACTTTCTCGCATAAACTTGGGGTGTAACATTATTGAGAAATCGACCCTGATTACTTTTGCTCAGGTCAGACTATTCCATCCTGCAAAATGATGACCAGGGGCCAATTTCATGAAGCCGTTTAGCAGAAAAATTTGCTTAATTCAACATTTGTTTTGCTTTATCAAACTGGGTTAATAGTCAAAATTGTATGTCAACATGTGTGAATAGCAGAACACAAGTCAATTGTAATACACATCACATAAGATTTTGACTGCTAACCCCCGTTTCATACAGGCGCACCACAGTCGCGCCGAACTAAATTGTATTTGGAGCGACTTTAGGTCGACCCAGATACAATTTGGTTTCATACAGGCGAACTTCCAGGCGAAGTTGTCATTTTTCGAATAGTGTTCGTTGCACGAAGCCTTTGTATGATTTGTGCAATATAATTATTAAAATGTCATCTGCTTTTCATGCTTATGAAAAGCAGAAATGTCCTGTGTCTGTCGGAGCAAATGGGTTATACAAAACGTGAAAACAGCCCGAATATTTGGCAGAAAGATGGAAAAAATAAACATAATAACCAAGTCAACGCCGTGCACGCCAAGTAATACACTGATGATGGTCCGGTTGGACAGACAGAATGCCGAAACCGCTAAACAGCTTTATGAAATTGACCCCAGGTAATGGAAACACAAGACAAATTTACCTAATTTTGGTTACAAAATATACCAAAGAATGTCCTTTAGCACCAAACTTCCAGTCAACAGAACACAACGATAAACCCATCCATTTTACAGCACATCAGTCACAAAATTTTGCAAAAATTGTCAATCTTTACGAAGGCACACTCCAAGCCTTACCTTTTAAACATGCAATGGTTCCTTTCATCCAAGCTAGAGTATAAATTCACACTAAATGCATGGTTACTTATTATTATTCAGATTATAAAGATATTCGTATTAGGGTGTTTTAAAATAACGTGAAATATCTGTCAACCAGAATTTTAAGTGACTTTAAATAACCATATCTCTACAGATTTTAAACCAATTTACACCAAATCTTCTGGGAAGATGCAATGTTTTCATCAGGGTCATCGTTTTTTCAGATATAGATATCAAAGTGACAAATCAGCAAAATTGGTGTTATGCATGGGACATTTTCTGGTTGATGCATGGGACACATATGTACATTTATTTCCAAAACGAAATTTTTAGAATGTAATTTGTGGGTGCACATAAGCTTGGCAAAGCCCAACATACAAGATATTTAAAAGAAACTGGTGAAATAACTGACAGTTATTGCTCAACAACCTGTTAAAGGGCATGAATTTTAAATTTCACTTTGTTTTAAAACGCCCCATTACTGTGGCAAATTTACTATTTTTAACAAGTTATAAAGAAAGGCAAAACAATATTTTGTACAAAGCCCAAAAAGCAAAAATATTTTGTTGTTTACAATTGCTTTTCTTCCTAATGTGGTTAAAATTGCATTTATAAAGATTTTTTTTACTAAAGTGGATTTTAGGGCACCTTCCATGTGCGTTTCCAGTCCATTTTGTGTTCTATGCATTAGCAATTACACACAGACCTTTTCGCAAATACTGCTCGAGTGAACTTGTACAAAAGACAAAACTGCATTCTGGGAAGGATAGCAATCAAACAACCTTCCCATAAAGCCCTGGTCTCACACATGATATGCAAAGTTAACATTTAAAAAATGTCTATTTCTTGAAATGCCAAATTAACATTTCATCCTAAAATAGACGTATTTACATTTCTAATACATGTAGGTCATATTTGAAACAGATGTGACCTGCACTGCAAAAAAGCCAATATAAAGTTGTGCAGGCTAGGTAGAGTTTTTGCAACCATAAGAAGAAATCTGCGGCAGATCCGCGCTCATTAAAATACAAAAACATAATGGACATTTTTGGCGGTACACAGATATTCCTGGAATGTCCGTATTCAGCCAGGAATTTCCATTGTGTTTTTGTATTTTAATGAGCATGGATCTGCCGCAGATTTCTTCATTATGGTTGCGAAAACTTGACCTAGCCTACGCGACTTAAGGGCCTTTTTTGCAGAGCCGGTCACAAATATATCCCTATTTGGAATGAAATGTTAATTTTGCACTTAAAAAAATAAACGCATGCCATACTTAAAACGCAATGATGGCTTTTCATGCATATGTGTGACCAAACATTAAATCTTATTCATAAATACCTTTGACAGTTTACACATCCCTATTGGCTGAGAGCACATCACGTGGGCAGTTTTGAACAGATGATAAAGGCCCAATCAGTCTTAAACACTTTTAAGCCTTTGGCTCGAGGCCGCACCCGCGCTATGGTCGGTGCGTATGGAACACGCACACAGAAACTACATGCTCCCGATCCTGAAAGCAAATTGTGCACTGTGACAAGTACCCGGTCGTGTGCTTGCATTACGCATAACGCGCGCGATCGAACAAAAACAACTCACGCACAGCTAGCAGTTCATACGAACGCGGTGTAGGGAAAGTGAACGCAAAACATGGCAAAACTACGAGCTAATTTTGGTGAGTTTTACCGAAGGTATTTATGAATGAGATTAAAAGTGGGTTTGGCAGGTCTTAAACAATCCGTTTTAAACCGAAAAGGGGCCCGGTTTAAAACGAATGTGTTTAAGACCATTCAAACACACTTTTAATCCTTAAGTTCTAGTCCATACAGCCAGTAGTATGTGAAATGGTCCAAAGTAGGTATAAATTTGGAGGAAGAATTTATGCATGCAAAATGGACTAAAAGCATGCATACGGAAAACCACCTTGAGCCTGATAAAGGCTTATTCCTTTGCCGACTGTAAACAACACGAGGCCATCTTAACGAGGCTCGACGTAGTTAGAAGGCAGCATTCCGAACTCGCTCGTTCTCTGGACGCGGCCCTCCATCCAGCCAGAATCAATTACTGAAGCCTCCACGATAATGTCACCCTCTACGAAAGAAACCTCGTCATTGTCAGCTGCGGTGTAGTCGTACACAGCCACATACTGCTGACCCTGACCACCCAAAACAAAAAAATACAGTAGATCATCAGCAAACTAGAAGCACAATTGATTGCTTTCCGTGACGCAGAACATCCGGGAATGTTCGGTGGTCAACAATCACGCGCGTACATGCGCGCGCCAATAGACGCACATACACACGCATATAAAAATACTCACGCGCTTTGCGATACGTTTAAAATATTGAGCATCATGCAGTCAACTTGTAAACACGAAAGTGCTTCTACTTGATCGTGATTTTTAGCCTGAATAAAAACGTTTTTATCTTTATCGATACAACAGCCATGGCGCAACAACATAAAGCAAGGCTAAGCAACGGAGGTAAGTGCAACCAATTCGCTTTTCTTGCTCTTTTTTGCCGGTTATCACTTGAGCCACGTGCGTCATGAAAAATGCCAACCAAAATGGTGGATAGAAGGCGTGACGTCACCGGAAAGCAATCAATAGCCAATTTGCACAGTCAGCGTGCAGTGCATGATTGTACGGAATTCTAGTACATCGCACAGGAGCGCTAAGTTTGATAAATGAATAGGAGTGGAGCTCTCGGCCACTTCAAACTTGTAAAACGTGGTGAATCTGCTTACACGCGCTACAGCATTAATTGGTTAAACTATACAGTGGGTGCACAGGGAAGGAATTCCAAGTTACTAGATCAGTGTATTACGTCATCAAGCTTATGTTTTTTTGCAGATTTTACCACAAAAGAAAGCAAGGTGACATTTTTAAACTCTTCTTTTGTAAGGATGATGCAGTCATGTGTTGATTCACAGTATTTGTGGTTTAGGAACAATTATATTACATGTACATGGTAATTATGTGTTGCTGCTTACCCCTGTTGAATGTGCGGGCGGTTCCGATACGGGAGGTTGAAATGCGGGAGGTTGAGCTGCGGGAGGTTGAACTGTGACAAACAAAACAAACATTTGGAATTATTTCAGATTTGCCCAATTAAATTCCATGCCCAGCTCAATCAAGTAACCATTTGCAAATTTCGCAGTTTTCACAATTGATGACATACATCAACCTACAAGTACGTATCTTGAAGGTTAGTTCTTAAAGATGGCTGAAAAGCTGCTGATGAATTGTGTTCAAACAGCCATGTTGGACCAATCACTAAAGGTTTTCCCTCGACATTTTAACTCCAAGCTTACCCAGGGTTAAGAGTTGCATTCCCACAACAAATCTTGGGGTAAAACTAACCCGGATTACCAGTAACTGGCCAGTAATGCCACTTAACTCGATTAACTTTTAACCTTGGCCAGTAGGTGGGTTAACAGTGACTGGAAGACAATTTCCAAGATTTAACTTTAAACATGGGAATGCTCGCCCCAGATTAGCATGCCCTTTTAGCAAAGCGGCTTAAAACCTGTTTTATTTTTGCTAGCTTTTGCTAACTGCACACAAATTTACAATAGTATAAAAAATTACCTTATCCCAGTATCCCTTCCCACATTATATATTTTGCTGGGAAAATTTAAACATTTAAAAAATACAAGTACATAACTGAACCCCAACATGGGCATGATTAAAACACAATTTATGTTATGAAATACAAGTCTTTGAAATAACACTCATTGAAATAACACATGACAAAATAATTTGGTCGTTCCTTTTGATATGTGCGACCATTCTTAGCATTCTTGCAATTATTCCCTGAAGCTAATAATCTTACTGCACAACCTATCCATTCTAGCATTCCCTTACGTAGGTTTTCTCTCTATACATTTTTCCATAAGCTAGCAAATCAATTGGAATACCCAGTTATTTCACAACCGACGTTTAACATTTCAAGCCAATCTATCCGTACACCTCACTACATATCTTTCCTATATAATTATATAGGAAAGATATGTGAGTTAGATAAACATGTGCCATTTTAATATAGTCGATGCTGGAAAATTGTGACAATTGACGCACATGCATTTTATAATTACTAAAAGGCTATTCTAGGCAACAGGAAAACACGTTCTGGAAAGAATTTTCAAAATGAGATTGAGTTGCCTGGAGTGGGATTTAAAAGGCTGTATATTATAATGATTTAGGAAAGGCTAGATGATTCCAGTTTGTAGACACGACTAAAAATAATTAGTATGAGGGAGAGTTTGGAGAAGAGTCATGTAAACAACAGGGATGAGCACATGTAGAGGCTCATGTAACCCAGGAGGTCCACACAAAGGCAAAATTATGAGATTAAATTTCAACAAAGTATCTAATAAAGAAATGGTGGAAGATAAAAGCGCAGGGGGTATAGGGGAGGGGGGAGGGGGGTGAGTTGGTCCATTTTAGACTTATTTCAAGTCTGATATTGCGTATCATCAATTATGTATAAGGTATACTTCTCATAAATTTGTGAAGTATGAGCGATCTCAGACTTGAAATAAGTCTAAAATGGTACCGGGTACAATCTCCCGCCCCCGTACCCGATATCAAGAATTGTTTTTGCGCTGCCCCCTGGGTTTATCAATGTTGCTAATCGCTTTCAATTAGATCCTACAGATCCTACACAAGCAATTTGAAATAGTATCCAGAATCAGTTATTTGGCCGGTTTTTAGCTGTACGTTTAAAACTGGTTAGGAGCCTGGATATGAAAAACTGTTATCCGCCAATTAATCGCGTCTAAACATCCAGCCAGTTTTAAACATATGTATGCTGTTCTATGGTACCTCTATGTGGAATTGCCTTACTATATACACTCAGTTATCCTAACTTGAACATTGCAATGTACTGAGAAACCTGATTAATCCTATTTGGCAAATTCAAAGCCACTGGGAAGAAGACCATCATCACCTATAAATAAAATGAAAAATTTCAACCGCTTTATTTGTAGGTGTCATTTGATGTGCACATGACCAAAGCCCCAAGTGTATATTGCTTACACTGAGAACGGAAAATTGGACAAGGATGAGATACTATGCATACAATTTTATATTTTGTATATCGTAGACACAAGGGGGCTTTTCCAAATCTCGGCTTCGTCTCTGTCTCCGGCTCCATCTCCATGTGGTTTACATGGAGCCGGAGCCTAAGCCCAAGTCGAGATTTGTAAAAAGGCCTAGTTTTACTTAAATCAGCAGCCATCAAATTAATAATCTGTATATTTTTATAAAGTGAATTAAAACGTACACTGCACACAGGATCACCCTTGCATTTATCGAAATCTAATTAACATCTGGTATTCTGATCCAAAATATAATGGGTTCGTGTAATTAGGCCTATACTGAATTAAACCATATCAGGGTGGGGAATTCAGAGGCCACAAATATCATGACCTCCGTTTTCCTTGGCCTTCTTGACCTTTTGAAACCTTCCCATAGACTGATTTTCTAATTGAAGTGCCCTTTGAAAATGCCCATCCTCTAGCTAAATGATCTTTATTACTGTGCGGCCATCTTCCCTTTCCCTAAAATGAACGTAACTAAATCGAGGGTTGCAGGAAAAATAGTTTGGCACCATGTTGTTGTGGGGTACCATGGCCGAGTGGTTTGGGTCACTGACTTGCAACAATAAAAATTTGGGGTTGCGGATTCAATACCCGGTTGTGGTACCTGTTCCCTCGAGCAAGGCACTTAAACACACTTGCTCCATCCTTCGGAATGGAGGTAAAGCCATTGGTCCAGTGTGTTGTGTAACGCACTTAAAAGACCCCAGAGGCACTCTTTCGGGAAGAGTATTCCCTGGTGTCTCTGGTAATTGGCTGCTAATGGCGCCACCCACCTATGTATCTCAATGTTTAGGTGGAAAATACCTGTAAACCTCATGCAATTCAGCCTACATGTACAGGCTATCAATTGGAGTTCATTAAACCTATTAAATAAATAACTACGGAAAATTACACGCACTATCACGCAGACGCACTGATCACGCTCGACATGTACTATGGGGAACAAGACAAGGATGAACGCACCATGATAAAGGTCAATAGCTATGTTAGCTTATAAGTATAGTGCTTTCTTACAAGTGAGTATATGCTTGTAAAGTAGTGACAATAGAAATGCACAAGTACAATGTAGATAAGCTACTCTATAAGATTTCTATTTGTAAGATTTTTTATGAGTAGAGCACTACTTGTAAGCAATCGTCATTGGTGTAAACACCATTTTAAGTACATGTAGGAGTGACTGTCTTATAACCAGCCTTGTCCTTATAGCTTCCGGGTCAACTGTCTGCCATGTCTGCCAATTGCAGCAACCATGGAGGTACATGTAGTACTCTCCATGCAGCAACTACGTTGACTCATTGCTAGTCAACTTTTCTGTGCTTGAAAACAGGCCACCATGTGGGTCCTGGGTATTTCCCAATATGACTGCCACAGTGAGCTAGTGGGTAACTGCTTGTGTGTCTTTGCTAAATTACGCTGTGGACGCTCGTCATTGGCAGTGGGATTATATTAACTTTTTCTGTCGATTACTTTCAAAGGTAGTGTAGGCCATGTCTGAACACTAATGTACGCATAATTGCCCCTTCAAACTTTGTACATGTAACTTTGGACCAGTCCATTCATGATACATCCAGTGTGCATAATAAATGAACCACAAACAGAAATCCATTCAACATTGACATTCTCACATTACTGACCCTAACCTCTGCATACTTGTTGCTATCTATGGCCACAGGAATGTATGCGCATTATGTTGTAAGGGAGCAGGACAAATTGTTTAATGGGAATATGGCTTTTCTGATAACAAGAACAGTGTAATTTAGCTATCAATACACAAACACGCAATACAGTTCCATTTTCTATGTTAATTTAGGCATTTCCTCTTGTGTTGTCAACATCCTGTTAAAACCATAAAAATGAAGTGCTTATTGCTGTCCAGCATTAGAAAAATCGAAACAATGAAAGATAATGGCTTATTCAGGGAAGAAAGAAAAGCAAATACACAGGTTTTTCCCTCGTTCAAACACGATCCAAAGTGAACCATGGGCATGAAGAGTGGGTGGGCGTACATTTATGTACTTTCCATTGAAGTTGAAAAAAAAGAAAGTATTCCAGCTCAAATATTCTTTTTTAATTACCTATGACCCCTTACTACAGCTCTGTGTGAAACAAACGTATTACATAAATGTACTACAAAACACATTGTTGCATTCACTTTGTGTTGGAGTTCATTTGAATAGCTTGTGACTTGAATTTTAAAGACCCAGGGACTTGGGATGACTTGTGAAGGACTTGACTAGACTACAACCACAGATTAATGGCTGCTTCCTATGTGTTTGTATAGGGTTTTGCACACCGTGTAAATGCACGTGGTTATGCGCTTACATTTTTTTGAAGAATATATGGTGGTATACAAGAAACATTGCGCATCACATATATCTTTGCAAATATTTTCGGTGTCGCATATTGTTTTAGAAAATGTTTGTGAATATTTGCAAACATGTTTGCAAAGAAACGTATGACATCGCAAAGATATTTGCGATATCTGTCTTATATGGAGCTCACCGACTACAACCCCGTTAGGCACCATACCAAATACGCGTACTTAGATTTGTTTCTTTGCTCTTGAACACCATACAACACCGAGAGAAAATTTGGGTTCGAAGGGAAAGCCCGAGTGAGAATACCAACTGTGCCTTATAGCTCAGCTGGTAGACCATCTGTCCCGAGAGTCCGAGGTCTCAGGTTCAAATCCCGAAAAAGGACCATATGATTTTTCTCTCATTCCATGATTGGTTATTTCACTTAGGCACCATCAGAAATATTGCATTCACAATCTTTTTCATGTACATCCTAGAAATATTAAACTTGACTTCCTTTCAAGCACTATAAACTCATGCAATCACATCCTTTTGTGACCAGTATCAATATTTCTCCTCTTCATGAAGTAATACATGTATGTAGTAATTTGATATATAGGCCTAAATATATTTAATCCCTGTGGTATTTCAACACAGTCGCTTGTAATTTGTAGCCAGATCACAGAACTCCATTAAAAGACAGAACCGAATACTAGTCGCGATGCACATAACTGCACCTTCCATTAGCATAGTTTTGGGCACCTCATTTAAAGGAGAAGGGTACCCAAGAAACAAAAGACCTTGTGCTCAAGAAGTACAACTCGTAAATTATTTTAAATGCAAAGAAAAAGAAATATTACCTACTGAAAAGCGCACAAGAACTTCACAAAGAATAACAATTTTAGCGATGCGTCGCACTATGGGTGCCGCCATTTTGTCCCAATATTGGGCAAAGAATGACGTTTTCGCGTACAAGTCCTTCGTGCATTTCTATGTCAATACACGAAAACGTTGTCCGCAAAAACGTCATCTGTTGACCAGTATTAGGACAAAATGGCATCGCCCATAGTGCGACGCATCGCTAAAATTTAGATTCTTTGTGAAGTTCTTGTGCGCTTTTCAGTAGGTAATACTTCTTTTTCTTTGCATTAAAATTATTTACGAGTTGTACTCCTTGAGCACAAGGTCTTTTGTTTCTTGGGTACCCTTCTCCTTTAAATGGTTTCGGCACCATTTGCATGGCTTTAGACACCTCATTTGCATGGTTTTGGGCACTTTGCCAGTAAATTACACGTAGAGACCCCACGCTTGCGCACTTTCTAAATGTTTGTGACGATTGCACGTGTTATGTTCGAACACAAAATGTGCAACGCGCCCACACGCGACCAAACTGACCCAAACCATTCAAAAACACAGTTGATGTTTATGTAACTTATAATGGAAATCTGTGAGACAGATTTTAAACTGGAATGATAATGTGTTGACTTCAAACTGTACAAGTGAGTCATTTTATGCAATGAGTCAAACTCTCGCATCCTGGCATAATCTCATATCAGTCACACAAAATCACAACACAATTTACAGTATTTGCATTTCACATAGCAAAAGTGGTGTTCCCATTGGACTATTTTTGGTTAAACTCCCGTGGTTGTGCGGGAGAGTAACAAAATTTAGTCCAATGGGGACGCACGGAGAATTAGCGTCCCTGTAAAGTTACCGCGACCACGATGTAAAACGTACAGGGCGAGAGAGGCCGCGGAAACTTTCCGCTCAACCGCGGGAGTTTTACAGGGCCCTCGAAAAGTTCAATGGGAACAGCGACGCCCTGTAGAACTACCGCTGCCGCTGTGTAAAATGCCAAATGGATGACGTCACTTCCTGCATCGTGTAATCCCACCACACATTCCGCGAAAACATTATGGTTATTATGTACGGGCCCTGTATGTACGTACGCATTTGTGTTTTTTCATGCTCTTTTCTTCGCAAATGTAATGGCAAGTTTAATCGAAGTTGTTTGAAATTTGATTGGTTTCGTGCAGCATGCACACAATTAATAATTTCGCGCCAATATGTGTATCGCATGGCATGTCAAACATCCCGTTAGGTCAAAGGTTATGTAAACCACGCCCTTAATTGACCACATATGACCAGCCGAGTAGCTAAATTTTCCGCTCGCGTCGTGTAAAATATATGGTAAGTGGGAACGCACGGGATATTTACAGGAAGGAATGTTTACAGGGAGTCGCGGAAAGTTCCCGCGAGGGCGCGGAAAAAGAAGTCCAATGGGAACACGCCTAAAGACAGATTACAACATGTAGGCCCAATTTGTGCTATTGGGTAATTCCCAAAATTAGGGGTCCAAAACTTTTGGTGTCCCAGTTATATACGACAACCCGAGCTTCAAAAATCACCACCCATGATCACAAATTCTAAGTAATAGAATGTGGCCTGTGATTATATGGGAGAGTATGATTTTCTTGAATATTTTGTTCTCTGATTACCGACAAATATTCGAAACAAAAGACCATAAAGCTCATAATTTGTTCCATGATATTGAATAGGAATTAGGTGTCCCGGGTTACATATGCCAATGAAAATTGGCTGTAGAATGAGTTTGCATTAACCTGGATGCCTTAGCCACAGCGTTTGTGGAAATGGAGATAAATATTTTCTGCTGAGAAACTACTTTCAATCACTAAAAACACTTGAAAATATTTAAGAGCATGTCACACTTTTGGACCCCTAATTTTGGGAATTGTCCTATTCCCAATTTGCACTAACAGCAAGTCAGCTGAACTGGGGAAAAATTAATCAAAACTTGGATTTGATTAAACAAAATGTATCCTGTTTTCATTGAAATACTAACATCTTTTTCGTTTGTATTCTAGTACACACAATCCATTGCCACTGCTTTTTAAGGGGGCAAAAACCAGAACATTTACCGGTACTTGCAATCACCGCAAGTGCAAACACAATAGCCTCCAATAGACCTTTATCACGGCGCGGCCATCTTCCTTTTTCTCCTATTAAAATGAACGTAACCAGAGCGAGGCTTGCAGAAAAAAATAGTTTGGTCCCGTTTTGAAATTGATCATTGTGTGCATCACAATGGCACAGGCATTGCGTGATCAAAAGAGCGTGCAGCATGGACAGTGATTCTCAACGGAACACTACACGCGCTATCGCGCAGACGCACTGATCGTATCTTACACGTACTATGGGGAACAAGACAAAGATGGACGCACCGTGATAGAGGTCTATTTCCCCACTGAAAGAGCACAACCAATTTTGAGTAAATTTTGGGTGTTCTGTGTGTGGCCAAGCGGTTAAGGTCACTGACTCACAAAAAAACAACAACTAGAAGTACTTTAACCCTTGAGCAAGGTATGTAACCCCAATTTATCCATTCTTTGGATCAGATGTGAAGCCGTAAGTTTAATGCATTGTGTAACGCACTTAAAAGAAGGATCCAAGAGCATTTGTTTGCAAAGAGAAGGGTTTAACCCCAGTGTCTCTGGCTTGGCTGCCTATCTATCTCAATGTTTAGGTGGTTCTTGTTACATGAACATGTAGTTGTAAAGTGCATTGAGATGTTGGCAGACACAGAATGAACTAGGTACTACTAACGTATGGTATTGGAAAAGGGCACTTAAATTAGAAAATAAAAATATCCTTGGAAAGATTGCAAAAGGCCAACAAGGGTAATGGAGACAATTGCCTTCTGGCCTCCCTAAAATTGAAGCCTTGCAAATACAACCCACACATGCACAATTCTGTATTGATTTCCTGGCTTACAAATTGGACTAACGCCAATGTTTTCACATTTTAGCTTGCTATAGAATGCCAAATCTGTATCAAGTATTCCCATTTCTAATGTCAAAGTAGGAATAGGAAACTGAAATCAGTATCTTAAAGTGTATGATGTTAAAAGTAGCAATTCCTCTGCAAAACACTATGGTAAACAAACATGGCCAAATAAATAAAATGGCAATTGTTAAGCTACTCGGAAGTAACAAATGTGCATTATGTTACATGTGTATATTGTAAAACCCCTCACACAAGCATACAAATGCATACAAATCGCATGCAACAATGAACATGCATACACATGTAGACTCACTCACAAAGACCATAACCGTAGACTTCCATATTTTAATATGGTGAATGCAAAAAATGCCACACCCCCATACACTTCATTATGAACATGCATGCAAGCTGTACCAGCAGCAGCAGCAGAGCAAACAAGCAATTTTATGACAGATCAAAGTAATTCTCAGTCTTGAAATATCTGTATTAGGAAACTGCTGATGTAACAGTCTTGAGGTAAACATCAGTAAGAATGTATGAATTATCTGCACATTGGCCATTGATTTGTTTCCACAAAAAGATAGACTCAACCATGTTTATAAGGCTACTTGTATTTTAACATCGTCAATATAAAATTGGTTTTCTTTAACCATGTGTTTTCACGATTGGTAGTTTCAAAATGAATAGTTTTGTTAGATTTACGAAGGCAGGTCAAAAATATTTCAAGTATGTAAAATGTATCAAACACGTCGAGACAATTTAAAAAAAAAGAGAAAAAAAAAGAAGATTTGTAAATTTCAAAATGGCCCTTTCATGGAAATGTTTGTGTAGGTGTATACTGTGCCGACACTCTTAGTGAATTACTCAAGTAGAAAATTGAACAATCTCATGCTGATTGGGGGGAAACACAAAACAAACAATTTCTGCTTTGTAATTAAAAAAGACCACAATTTCAAAACAACTTCTACACACATTGTATACATGTACATGTATCTACCACTTTACCATGGACAACTTGAAATCGGGACAGATTCATGATTTAAAAAAAAAAAGGTTACCCTGGCTTTTAGAACTACATTTGTGGCAAGGAACAATGCACAAATCTATGGGAAGCGATCTAGCCGGCTACCAATTACTTGTTTTACAACACGTAGACAAGCAAGTTGGATGCTTTCCTAATAGGTACATGTACGGTATAACCTTAAAGGCCCTATTTGATCTGTTTTTTAGCGATTCTGGGAATAAAACCATTATAAATCAAAAGACAGACATCAACAACTCATCCGAAGAAATTTCAGCTTTGTCAAATGTACCACGTCTTCTAAAAACATGAAAATCCATATGCATTTTACCAGTCTTGGCTGGGTGTTTCAAATATTCGTTCTCAGTCGGTCGCGTACTATGTGGCTTGCGTCATGCACTCTGTGGCGCCGCCATACTGCGTGTTTGCGCAACCCAGGCGATGCATTAAAAAATGCATCTCGTTGGAACAGCATATACGCAGTACACAGTGCCCATTTTGGATCGCCCAGATAAAAAAGTAAATTGTTTGCCAACGATCTAAATAATCTCATCTTCATGGCTTTTTTTCTGTTAAAATCATCTTGGGCGGAAACATTTCATTGGATAGTTGCTACCAGTTCAATCTTTACTTTGAGGAAGGTTTTCCCTGTCAACCCATTAATTAATATTTGGGGTCATTGCAAATGATACAGTGGGCCTTTAAGACAATGAATGTACGGTTCGTGAATACCTTAAAAAATCAAACAAAACCAAAGATGCAAACAAAAATAAGAGTCTTGACCCCAGGCCCCTCCCACAGGACCACACCCCCACTCAAATGTACATTTACTACACATTCATAGGCAAACATCTTATATGTACCGGGTACAATGTACATGATTACAACACACATGCTTGATACACAGTAATAACTGCAGACAATTACACACGTGGTATGTGTACCTACCTGCTCCCCGCCAAACCGAACCCAATGCTATAAAACAACACAATTGAAAATGTGAACAAAAGATTAAAGCTAGCTCAGCAAGCATAAACTGAAATGAAAAACAACAAACATAAGTATATCTTGGCTCTACAGTATTTTTGGCATCTGGCTAAATGAAACCCTGCGTTCCCAACATCCACATAAATTGTCATAGACGAAATGGTAACAAAACATGAGTTATGAGTGACTGAAGTGTAGTTGATAAAACTGACAGTCTAATAAAAAAAATATTTCAGATACTGGTATACATTTTAATGACGCTCTTGGCACATTGTGAAAAAATGTAATGGTTAATAATGTGTGCATTTTTTTAAGCACGCGTAAACTTCATATATATCTACGCAAAGAGCAAAAACTTTCCCAATTTGCATTTTTGTTTTTGATTTTTACAAACAGAATTGGAAAGCACAGAAAAACACCACCTTTACTGAGTAGGCATAAAAGGCACGTGTACACTCATTTGCAGTAAGCTAAGAACCCAGATCTGAAGCAATTTCTTCATCAAATTTGAAGAAGTAAATAGAAAGCCTGCATGATGTTACTGTTTTTCTTGGAATGAAAGTATTTTTTATTATATTTTCAAGTCAAGAAAGTTGAGCACTATTTTTCCTCATTCGTGTTATTTGACTTTTATGTATTAGCTGGAAACTGAAATGAAACTGGAAAAAAAATTGGTTAAATGTGAAAGATTTAGCGAGAAAAAATGTTGTTTGTTCGGTCTAACCTGACTCCAATTCGCTGGCAGGGTTGTAGTCAACTGGTTCCATACCGTCTGAGAGAGGAAATAGATATGTGCACAAAGAAGGCAGACTTCATTAATGCAACATGCAAATATATGCAAATTTTATAAGGCAACGATAGAGTGCATGCATTAAGACATGCGGCTAGTAGTGCCATTAACCATGCTATTTGATGCTATTTTTAATAATTCAAATTTAAATCAGAATGTTATACATCCATTGTACTACACTATTAATTTAGGGTACTCGAAAATGAGCATAACGCGCCAGCTGTGTGGGTTAATTAAATTGGAATTACAGAAGTCTAAAGAAATGTGCTTTTTTTCTTTTAAAGGCCCTGTAGATGATCTATTTGTGAGCGATTCTGCGAAAAGAACCATTATAAATCAAAAGAAAGACATCAACAAACTCATCCAAAGAAATTTCAGCTTTGTCAAATGTACCACGTTTAAAAAAAACCATGAAAAGCCATATGCATTTTTCTGGTCCTGGCGGGGTGTTTCAAATATTCGTTCTCAGTTGATCGGGTACGTGGCTTGCGTCGTGCACTCTGTGGCGCACATACTGCGTGTGCGCGCGATCCATAAAAATGCATCGCGTTGGAACACGCACACGGAGTACACAGCGCCCATGCATTTTGGACCGCGTAGATGCGAACCAAAAATAAGTAAATCGTTTGCAAACGATCTAAATAATTTCATCTTTACGGATTTCTTTCTGGTAAAATTAATATCATTTTGAGCGAAAACCTTTCAATGGATAGTTAATTAATTCAATCTTTACTTTCAGAACTTTTCCCCTGTAAACTCGTCGATTACTTTTTGGGGTCATTGCAATTGATCCACTGGGTCTTTAAGGGAAGACTGATCTCCATAATCCAACAAATGTTTTTATTCACATGCCCCAACAATGTTTACCCCTGGGCACCTCACATTACAAATTTGTTTTGTAAAATTACATAAGTGATTTTTTATTGCCTGAAGCTGTATTTTGCTTTGACATCAAATAAAGCTCAGGCATGCATTCACATTGGGAAATCTCTTCGTTTAATTATTGTCAAATTTGTCAAACAAAGCATTTTCCCTAGAGTGAATGTCATGTGTACATTTCCTAAGGATAAACTAGGTCGGAAGCCAACATAAAGCAACTGTTGTGGTCAGCATCACTTCCTTTAAATTGTCACGTGCATCAGGATCTTGAGCGTAATTTTTTGTGACGTGCATCAGTTGAGCCGTATTTCGAACAAATTTCGAGCAACACGCACGCGTGTTTAGAACATTTTCCATGTGCGTACGCGTACCCGATGGCGTTTAATACGCAGTAAATTTTTACTACAAAGATAGCGTCTGTGAGGGTGGTCAAAACACACAATCTTTAATAACATGAGCAGCAAATTCCCAGGAAGCAATTTATATGGAACAGTTTAAATGTGTAATAGTAATAAAAACCACAACCAGGAAATCGAATGAAAACCACGTTTTACTGGCACAATACTGTATTGCATATCAACTGGAAATGAACTTCAGTGAAATCTCGTAAACCCGAACCTCAAGGAAATGAGTTCAAAGTTTGAGTTAAGCAGAGTTTTGAGTTTAACATGATACCGGTACAAAGTGCATCCTAAATTTACTTTCAAGGGGAATTGATTTTGGGCTTTAGCATTTTTCAGTTATCTATGTTTGACTTAAAGAATCACTGGATACGTTTAGACACAGTACTAAAAGTAGACTAACTTCTGTCAACCAAATACAGTCTATCTCAGTTGTGTCTGAACGGTCTACATACATGTAGGTCGCTTTTAGCACCAAATACGGTCTACGTAGACCGCCGAGGAGAGGCGGTCTACTCAAGTTAGACCCTCTAGTACAGTACTGTGTTTGGACAGTTGAACATCCGGTCTAAGTCTCCACCATGACCCACCTCATTTAAGCGCGCAAACGCACAAAGTGTGCAGCATGTATTCTTGGCGTTTATAGCGGAAGTCAGAATGCAGCTGCGTGACCCGAGATAGACCTTTTTCGGTCCAACTCGGTCATGTCTGAACGATCAGTTTTTAGGCCAGGAAAAGTCCCCCACAGCGACTGCGAAATGTTAGACCTTTTTCGGTCTCCAAAGTCACATGTCTGAACATAGCCAATGTGATGCAAGCAGCTTGTTAGATTTGTTGGTTAAGTGCTACACATGCATCAACATGCAACATTTTAACATTTCTATTTTTATGCAATGGTACATGTATTTGACCTTGGAGAAAGAATAGATATGACGACTAAACAGTAACTTTTGTAACAGCAGATTATGGTTATGTACTGCAGGAAGGAAATGCACATTTCTTGATTCTAATCCAGTATAGCACAGGAAATTGAAAACTACAAACACTTCCCTACACTTATCGTAGGCCTACTACATGCACATCTGCATGGACACAAAAGCCTGTTAAAGCTACAGATGTATACCCAGTACAATATGTGACAAAGGGACTTTCCCTAATGCCCCTATTCGCCACTTGCACGGTTCCGCCATATTGGCAAAACAGCGAGGCTTTCCTTGCATGAACAATGACTCCCTCGCGTCGTTACCATGTCGGTTGCTGTGACGTTGACTTTCTTCCATTGTAAAATATGACGTATGCCAGGAAAGCATCGTTTTGACGTTGACTTTCTTCCATTGTAAAATATGACGTATGCCAGGAAAGCATCGTTTTGAGCGCAACCGTGCAAGTGGCGAATACATGTACCTCTTACACACTTCTCTTTTGTTACTCACGACCCCGCTCTCCCCCTTAAAACCTGAAAGGAATTCCTTTAAAATTCCTTGGATATTCGAGACAATTGAGGAACAATGGAAAGGGGATACCCTTTGTCACATATCATGCTGCATATGACGTACTTGTACAAATAATCCAACAATTTTACATGTATACATGTATAGTACATGTACGTATGCTGACAAAGCACATGTACAGCATGGAATCTGAAGTTACAAAATGCTGTGTCATATACAGTATGGTTGGAATAAAATAAGTCTAAAACTGTTATAAGACCATAGAATTTAATTATTACACTGTCAGTTTTTGCTCTGAGAGTGGTTGTCCACTGGAAATACCATTAAAACTGTTTTTGTAAAGGCACACTTTTTTCACCGCAGCAAAAATTAAAAGTCGGAGATCCACCTTACATGTCATACACAGCGCTAACAGCCATGTGAACACGGTTAACAGTCAAATAATACGATTTGGTTATGTCGGGGAGAATTAATATTAATTAAGGTTTGTTTTGCCCTACCCGACATAACTCGATTAGCACTGTATACTCGGTGCTTCCCCTAGACACTATAGGAAAAACTTCACAGCATGCTGGGGTGGGACTCAAACCCGCGACCTCATGCATACTACATGTAGGCAGAGATGTCTTAACCACTCGACCACCGAGCTGGCCAGTGTTGAGCAGTTGGTCAAGTGTTTGTGAAGAGAAAAATTCAACCTATCCCCTTTACATTTTTGAATTTCATGTCTATTTTCATGTAGCAATTTGCATCCCTACCCCCCAATAATACAGCAAAAGTAGCCTTTCTGCATCAAAGTCTCTGTGGTGAATAGCTAGTGAGCAAGATGACGTAACAATACGAAGCACAATGGGATTAAATGGAATACTCTCTGAAATCCCGCTCATTGTGTTTGTGTATGTCACATTCACTGCGCGGGTTTCTGTATTTAAATGGGGGACGTTTAACAATAGGAACAATAGGGTCCGCAATTGCCAAGGACGCCGCGATTTAGAATCGTGTGGAAAACAAATGAGAGCAGTCGCTAAAAAAACTAAGTCCAAACAAAAGAGGAACAATGGGATGTCCGCGGTGGGAGGTGGGTACACACCTACCTGTGTACCGGTACATGTTGTTTATATCGTGCACTTCAACTAATTGGGATGCAGTTAGCCCCTGGTACTAGAGCCACCTCCGAAGAGTCTCTGGAGTATTTTTGGTAACAAATATTTACCGGAGCGAAGAACCTACCGGGTACCATGTGGAATTCACAGACTAATGCTATACTGCACATGCCATTTTATGAAATACCGGTACCTATGAAATAACCTATGAAATACCTCCCCAAAATACTATCCATGAGAAGAAATCAGGAAATTTGCAATCCCCAATTTGGATGTGGAAGCAAAAAGGTTGGTGTAATCACTGCACTGCTTTAATGCACAGTGACCTAACAATGCATTCGTATACGATCCGCGCACGCAGACAGCAACGCGTGTTCGAACTGCCCCGTGAACAACATGGCATTGATAACCGTGAAAGGCTTTATTGCGCCACCCACCTGTATCTCACTGCTTAGGTGGAAGAAGCTTGTAAGCTTCATGCAATTCAGCCCAACAGGCTGTAAATTTATGTTCCATAAATGTATTAAAGGCCCAATATATCATTTGGAAGATGAGACTATTTACAAAGTCCTGGAATTAGGGCATAACATATCTAAAGAACAATGTTGGTAAACAAGCATACAGAAATTTCAGCTACACACATTAAAGATGCATCAATATAATGCTTTAAAAACCTTTAAAATCCATGCAAGGTTTTAGTGGGAAGCCAATGATAAAAAAGTGTGTGCGCATCATTTTTTAAAAACCACTTTCAGTTGTTAATTTCTCACAGGAAGTACTACCTTGGATAGAAATAAAGTGGTTTGTTGACATTGCTGCCGTGTCAACACTTTATGTGAGGTTTTTCTTGTCAACTCGTGAAGTAAAATTTTGGGTATTGTAAATGATGCAGTGGAGCCTTTAAATCAAATTTTGCTTTGCCTACATGTACTTACAGTTTTGTGGTGGTGCTGGTTGCCGCTGCTGCTGCTGCTGCGGCGGCGGCGGCTGTGCTCCCATACCAGTAGATTGCGGTGGCCCAGCGTCTCCTCGACCCTGATAGCCAATCTGGCTGGCCTGCTCCTGGCTTTGCTTCAATCTTCGGCCTTCAACCGTGTCGGCCACTTGGTGAAACTGTGACAGGTTGGCCTGGTGCTCTGAATGATAGGTCAGCTGTGTGCATGTAGAAATTTAGAGATTTAGTCAAATATAAGGATAATTTGGATGAAAACTTTCAAATTTTTCCCATGGGTGTTGAAATTTTGATACCATATCATTTGTCATATTTTTGTCTTTACTGATATGAAATTTCGCGTTCTCAATCCGTATATTTTTAAGGATATTGTCAAAAAACCACCGATATTTTGTAAACTAATTTATTGGTTCTATAATTATAGTGCAGTGATTACACCAACCTTTTTTGCTTCACATCCAAATCAGAGATTGCAAATTTCCTGTTTTCTTTCCATGGATAGTATTTTGGCGAGGTTATTGTATATGATTCCTAGGTTAAAACGAAATCCATTTCCTGGAAAAATCTCCTTTAAGCCTGGTTCTGTAGGGTACCCAGACTCCCAAATTTTCCGCTTTGTTTTTTGCCAGATTCCGTTTTTTAAATTTCAAATTAACACCGTTTTTTGCCGGTGTTAATTTTGGCCAAATTCCGTGAAAACAACGGTGTTATTTAAAACTACAAAAAACACATGTCTGCCTACTTTCTGCTAGCTAGATGATCGGTTACAGTGTCTTTGCAACGAAATTATAAGCTATGAAAACATTATTTGCAGAATAGGATGCCATCTGAAACATAAAGTAGACTTAGGGGAATCAGCGAACTCGGAGATTTGGCGATAGAGTTTCGTTTTTCAGTTTTCTGGACGGCAAAGCCTTCCACCTTTTTGACATTTCTCCAGCGTGACAGCTCACATGGAGTGATCGCAGTCGCACAGATATCACGCGTCGTGCACATGCACGATGCAGCATAGATTCTTTCCCATCCACATACTTTGTCCACATGACGAATGAATATCGCAATATGAATAAGCTATAGGATCGAGAACCAATCTAAAGGCAACACAAAATTTAGCGGGTTCTCAGGCCATGCGTTACACATTGCAGGATACCACGGACTGTTTGGGAGCCGACGATCGATCGATCTATTGGGCGTTTTCGAAAATACAGGATTGGGCTTGGGCTTTCTTAATTCTAGTGCATTTCAAGAATTTAAAATCAAAAACACCATGCGGCTTAAATAGAAACTCAAATTTGCGACTGTTATATATCTGTACGGTAGGTATGAATAAGGAACTAGCTGTAAACAAGCGAGTTAAAAATATTCTAAAGCCCGTGACCGAAATTTAATTTTTCATAAACACCGTCGCTGTGTCTCTGATCAATCGATCATGTTTGTGGCACAAACATCACTGGTACCTGCTCCCACGAGTTGCAACATTGAACACTAGCAATGGAGTAGCGACCAACACCATTATAATCATGTGTAAAATGCATCTAGCGCTAGCGGCCAACATGCCAAGGAGTCTATGCCGAGGCCGTGCTGCAGGAAACGTTTTTGGTAATAATTTGAACAGTTGTTTCTTGCAATCAGATTGATTATATTCTGCTGGGAAGAGTTCCCAATGATTGAATTTAGACAATTTTGGAAGAAAACATGTGATTTCCGTTTTATTTTGATTATTTTTTTCACTTCCGTTTTATTTTCTGGATTCCGTGTTCTTAATTAAATTCTGTTTTTCCGTCCGTGTTCTCCGTGATGCGGAAAATTCGGGAGTCTGGGTACGGGAGTCTGGGTGGCCAAATAGTTAAGGTTATTCATTAGGTCGTTGAATACAGTGAACTTGTAGATAACAAGGCACAAATGCATAGTTCCGACCTGTCAATCAAGCTGAACCCGCGACCAATCACAACAGAGCTAGCAGACGGCGCCTACATAGGTCAAAGTGATGCAATCATCACACAATCACGCGATTTTCTGCCCATACAGTTTGTATGATGTATGCGCCAGTGACCGGGTGAATTTTGGTTTCAATGTCGGGCGATTCACTGTTCAAAGGTAGGAAAGCGCATTTTTATGAATATGTCATCCCTGCGCATTACTAGCCCTTCGCTCAGTGTGTGCTACGGTAACTGTCGACCCCAAAACATAAATACCTTTGAGTTTTCTCGAATGAATCTGTGCTTTCCATGCCGAGTCCCGTTGTGTCGCCATTTTTTGGCGATGGCTTGTGAGCACATACAAGCAACAATATCTAAGGGGCGGGGTTAACTGGGCAATCTCGGAACTATGCATTGCCCAATGACTTGGGTGTCACTTTTAAAAACTCTTCCGCTTCAGTGATTTAATCCAGGTCCAAGATGACCTGTTTGAAAAAAGTCATTCCCACAGCAATTAAATGTGACATTTTCTGTTTTTGGGAGCGCTCTCAGAAAGATTCACGAGACTCCCAAACAGCTCAGCAGCCACTTCAGACAGAGTGGGACACACTACCTCAGTGGCTTTTATGAAAGCTGGTGCACTCAGCCTTGCAACAAGAGGTGGCCATACACGTTACTGATCGATACATGATCTCTGAGCCTCATCTATCTTTTAGTAATTTGCGTTTCATTTTTTGAACCAAATAATGATATAACTATTTTGAGCATTTACAAAGAAACTACTCACAAGGCTCTGGTTCTTAGTCTGCTGTGCAAGGCGCTTGTTTTCTGGGGTGTCCGCAACAGAAGTGAACTTGGTAGTTGGGTAATGCCTGTAAATACACAGAAACCAACTTGTATACATTAGTACATGCACTGTCATTTTCATGTACATTGGTTATTCCACAGTAAAGGGGGTATTTTGGCAACACAGACCATATTTTCGAGAAAATACCTTTGACTGGTCTCAAAATAAAAGAAATAGGTTTAAGTTGTTCTGAAGAGATGACTTAAGCCACCCTGACACTTGCCCGATTTTTGTCACCGCAATGCCGTGCAATGCGCCGTGGCAAGGCGTGCCATTTAGGTGGTACACAGCGTAGCGTAGCGTGAAGACTTGTCCCCGCCCTGTTCGCGCACTGTACACGCGTAAGTTACGTACCGTCTACGCAATGCTCGACCAAAAATGGGCCGCATTCGCACGCATTGACACGCAATGACACGACTTGTTTACGCATAGGTTAAGTATTGTTCGCGCATTGTTTTACGTCTACCGTACCACATTGTCCCACAATGTCTCCCATGGGACGCACTGACACGCATTGACACACACTGTCGGCAGTGTTCGCGCCGAGTTCGCGCAGTGTTCACGCAAGTGGCACGCACATGGCACGAACATTTATGCGTGCCAAATTTTTGAACATTTCAAAATTCTCTCGACGACATGGCACGCACGCACCCTTCACACACTCCTCACGCTCATTCCCGAAGACTTTAATCATTGGCACGCTGAAGTGCATGGCATTGCGGGAACGAAAATCAGGCAAGTGTCAGAGTGGCTTTACAGGGTTACAAATAGTGACAACATGCCTTTCTAAAAACCCTGTGTACAAATTTCTAATATACACTCGTAACCGGGACAGACACTTGTGTTACATTTTAAAACTTAAACTTTCTTTTATTTTGAGACCAAACAAAGGTATTTTTGGGAAAATATGGTCTGTGTTGCCAAAATGCCCCCTTTACCGTGGAAAGACTCACAAGGTTGCTGTGGTGCCCATCCAGTTTACCAAAATCCATGCCACAGTGACCTATCATTTCCAAGAGTACATGTGAAAAAAATTGCACTTAGAATTTTTGAATCAAAGAACTAGCTTCATTTGTACCCATATATTCATGACGGTTATTATTGTAGATGAGGGTCATTCCATGTCAAATCTCCCAATGAGTTAAACCCGGTTATCTCAGATTTTAATGAAACTTTGTAGATTTATTGGCTGGGATCCCACAGCACCAACATCTAAAAGTTTAGGTCAATCAGACCAGTGGTTTGAGGGATACGGTTCTCCATCCCCTCCCCCAATTTCAGTTTTTTTTTAGCTCCTTGCCACAGAAACCACAGAGCCAATATTGGCTCGTAAAATGACTTACCAAAAGGGGACATTGCTGCCCACCTTTAAACCTTCATACATGTATCTCAGAAATTAATGAGCCAATCTTTCCATAATTGGTATTGCTGGAAAAGAAACTTCACAAGAATCCTAATATCAACTGTTAAAACTGGCTCAGTAGCTCCCGAGAACCGGGTTTAAGGCAACTTCGCTTTTTTTGGTAAAAACTCTCAAAATTTAGGGGGCCATCACCAAAACCACAAGTTCTATTGATCTAAAATCTGAGATGGTCGAGTATAACCTATTAAGTGATTTGACACGGTATGCCCCAATGCTCAAACTTACGTGTTACAGTAGGGTAACTTGTTGTACCCCTTGTATGTCTTCATTGTTAGCTTCAAACTGCATTGTTCACAATTGAAACAGCCTTTGTGCCAAGTCTGTCAAAAGAAAAAAGAGAAAAGTACGGTAATGTGGAAGCACAAGGAAATCTGGATCAGTTAGGAATTGGAGTAATTACAGGAATACGTGTACACATCATTCCATGATGACTACCAAATGTTTAAAGGCCCATAAATCATTTGCAGATGGAACGTTTTTAGGTTTGTCCACAGTAATGTGCACAACTGATAACTTAGAGAGTGAGACACAAAAAGCGACTAAAACAAATTTGCTCCCTTTTAGCCTTAAAGGCAGTATACATCATTGGTAATCTCGAAAATCAGAAATGTTCACAGATTTACGCCTAACTTACACAATATAAACATGATGACCGTAGAAAACCTCACCTGAAATGGTTTTGTCTGAAGTGCTATAGTCTTTGAGAAATGAGTAAAACAATTAGTTTTCGTCTCATGAGACGAAAATTCAATTCGCCCCAAAACCATTTCGCCCAAGTGCCATTTCGCCCCAAACCACTTCGCCCGAGTGCCATTTCGCCCCAAATTACTTCGTCCAAACACTACATCGCCCAAATGCCAGTTCGCCCCAAAACCACTTCGTGTACAGGCCGTGGTTCAGGGGGAAATGGTTCAGGGCGGAGTGGTTTTGGGGCGAAATGACTGCAAACCCTTTTTTAAACGTTTTCTCAAAAGTTAGACGAAGTAGGGAGCTGGTTTTTGCTCGGGTTGGTTTTAATCATGCATATCTTCAATCACACAGGGGGATAAAACTATTTGTAACAGTTTACCAATCATGTATACTATCTTTAAGTACATTCCCAATCACTTATTTTCTGTGATGACCAAAAAATGGCTGTTCAAGTTAGAGTTAAAACCACTTTCACACTACAGGCAAGTTGCAACAGATTTCCAAAAATACTTTTGCTACAAAAATTGATGACACTTGTTAAAATGCGTCAAGTTTACATGCGGAATTGTCAATGAAAAGGAATAGACGGCAACTTCAAAAATTGTGATGTGATGCAAAGCGCCCTTGTTGGCACCAAGTATGTTATTTTATCTTGGCAAGTCTTAAATGCATGCGTTATTTGTCTTGTCTTTCAAGAGCAGGCTGTAAGCAGGATGCCCTGCACTGACAAAAGTAAGTCATATTGTCATCACTGGCGGCTGATGACATCACGTATATTTCCAAGTCGCTACACAGACAAACCCACAAAGCCTTGGTGTATAAAAAAAGGCGGGTAAGACTAATAATATTCTTCTGAAAAGTGAAATTCTAATGAGCAATCATGATTTAAGCATGGAAAATTATAGCAAACTTTTTAATTTTAAAACAGGACCATGGCATAGGTAGGGACTTGGAAATCAGTGACGTCATCGCACGTGCACTGGGTACACTAGTAATGGTTAGTTTCACAGCGGATTTTTGCCGTCTCTGAAGTGGCGCATCATGAAAAATGCGCTCTAAAATATCACAACATTGTTCAATTCATTTTTTAAATAGATGCAGGGAAAAAAGCATACAGTTCGAACACGCGTTGCTGTGTGCGTGCGCGGATCATATACGAATGCATTGTTACGTCACTATGCACTACATGTAGCTACGATCCCTGGCACATGGCAATGCGTCTTTGATGTGCCCCGTCATGCCCGTGAACAAGATGGCGTCGATAACCGTGAAAGGGTAGGCCTAGGCCTACACGATTTTGCGGGAAACCGGCCGATTTGTAAGTATGCATATCTCGGTTACCGCTTGCTCAATTTACGTGACAAATACAGTTTTGGAATTAACAGGAAGTAGGCCTAGTCTATAATGTGGAATGACGTTTTCAATAAAAATCTAACTTTTGTTTTGTAAAGTCCCTAGCATAGGTTATAGGGTTTGTGCACAGGATTAAACGATTGTAGGTCAAGTCGCCCCCTCGCCGAGTCGCCCCTTACCAGTCACCAAGTCGCCCCCCCGACTGACTCGCCCCCTGACTGACTCGCCCCCTGACTGACTCGCCCCCTGACCGGCTCGTGCCTTACCAAGTCGCCCCCTGACCGTCTCGCCCCCTGACCGAGTCGCCCCCTGACCGACTCGCCCCTTAGCCTACTCGCCCCCTTGACCCAATTATGTAAAGTGGCCAATCGCGAATTATGAAGTGTTTGGTGAAGTGGCGCCGGGCTATGTTTCCAGACATCGTAGATGGCCAAATTGACGATTCCGTAAGCGTTACTGTTATTTTATGAAACACTAGACTCTCAGGATGACAATGGTGTATGTGAAAGTGCTCGGTCTGATGTGCTTCGGACGATATTTTTAGTAGAACTTTGTCAGATTTGAGCAGTTTCAGACTTAGTATTGTCGTACATCCCTCAATTAGGGCTGTGAATTAGCGACTCAATAAGTCAGATTTGAAAAGCGAGCAATTCACAGCCCTAATTTTAGGGCTAGCGCCAGGCCATCGTGATGCTTGTGATTTTTTTTGCGTTATGTTATGGCAAATAGTACACACACGGCTGAATACAATGTAGGTTCTTGACTGCCGTATTTCCTTATAATTGTATAAACATTTTCCGATTCCAACCTTGGAAACATTATTCGCCCATAACAAAATGTTTAAAATAAATAAATAAATTAAATAAACAAAATAAAGCCTTATAAATGCCATGCGGATCCGGCGTTGTAAACACATTTCCGTTACCTTCGTCTTTTAACGTTTGCTACTAGTAGCTAAGATAATCTCAGTTCTTTTTTTATCATTTTTCATTGGAATGTGGTCTTTTAGCAGTAGAGCTGAGAGAAGTTATGAACATGAACCCGCCATCGCAAAAAAAAAAAAAGTCAAATGTGTCATTTTCTCACCGTGACACACTAATTCCCCCTAAAACTCACCCAAACCTTGCCAGGCATAACTACTACGCAGGTCCTTGAGGGAAATAACCAGCCACGATGATTATTTTGCAAACAATTCTAGCGAAACAAACCGGTATGCTCACAGCCTAGCCGTTTTTGTTTTGTTCAAAAACAACCACGTCCAGACGTGAAGGTCAAGTCTGGTAACCAATGCGCATTGGTATTCCTTTGTACACAGACTAGACACTTGGTTGTTTTTGAACAAAACAAAAACGGCTAGGCTGTGAGCATACCGGTTTGTTTCGCTAGAATTGTTTGCAAAATAATCATCGTGGCTGGTTATTTCCCTCAAGGACCTGCGTAGTGGTTATGCCTGGCAAGGTTTGGGTGAGTTTTAGGGGGAATTAGTGTGTCACGGTGAGAAAATGACACATTTGATTTTTTTTTTTTTTGCGATGGCGGGTTCATGTTCATAACTTTTCTCAGCTCTACTGCTAAAAGACCACATCCCAATGAAAAATAAAAAAAAAAGAGCTGAGATTATCTTAGCTATGCTACTACTACTAGTACTATTACTTGAGGAAAATGCAGCCGACAATCGCCTAGCGCCTACCTGCAAACTATTTAAACTTTTTTTGCGAATTCGTGCGCGCAAACGAAAACTTTGCGCGTTTGTGTTCGGGTCACTTTTTTCAATTGGGCCGGGGGGCGAGTTGGTCAGGGGGCGACTCGGTTAGGGGGCGACTCGGTCAGGGGGCGACTTGGTAAGGGGCGAGTCGGTCAGGGGGCGAGTCGGTCAGGGGGCGACTTGGAAAGGGGCGAGTGGGTAAGGGGCGACTCGGCCAGGGGGCGACTTGACCTGATTCCGATTAAACATGTTAAAGTGCAGCAACAGGAACAAGTAAAATCGATTTATAAGCAGGTCTGATATAATTACTTCACCTTGTCCAAGCATGAAAGCTTTTCTACGGGGTAAACCGCTTTGTTGCACCTTGCACAAGGCGGATTCATTTTGTCAGGCCAATCCAAGAAATTGCCACGACTCGAAGAGCAAAAATCTCAAGCAACTTCCGAAGTGCAGTAAAAAACTATAACGCACGTACGTACGGTGTGTGCGAGTTATTGGTATGGTGGCCTTGAAGTGCCAAAGCAAACAAAGTATGTTTTCTTTTTTCTTGCGCCAAGAGGATAAATTTTATCCCTATTTCAAACCTCTGATTACTGATTGAAAACGAATAACACAAAACCGTGTTTTGGTGCAGAAACGGTGTGAAATGTATAAAGTTAATTGTGGTTTCTACCAATCAACATATGTCTTTTCGAGGCGATCATAAAACTGCCCTCCAGCGGCAGTTTTATGCCATGCAATCCAGTTCATGTTGGTATCCGCGTATTAGCTGCAGTTTTCCAATGCACAAAGTGTGGTAACCAGCTGAAAATGACCCCACCCTCGACCGTACCCATTTTTGACCCATTTCCTTTTAAAAGTGTTTTCGAAACGATGTACATGACTCCATGCGTCGGCTTCGTGCGTTGATGTTTTCTTTATAAAATGAGCCTGGATAAATGACAAACTAGATTTTTAAAGTCCCACAAATTATCAGTTTGGTTTGTGATGATTTACTGTCCGCGCACCGCCCCTGACTACAGGTGCTTGAAGCGAAGACAAATCATGGCCTTTTTCCAAATCTCGGCTTCGTCTCCGTCTCCATTCCGCCATCTTGAAGCCGCATACCAAACTTCGGCTCGGCTTCAGGTTTCATTTTGAGGCTTCGTTTTGGCCCAAATGAGGCTCCAAAACGAAGTCAACTAAAGAGGTGACTTCGGCCGGCTTCGTGACGTCACGAACTGGAAAATCACGTGACAGCAACAAAAACTTTGTGAACTTTTGCAGGTTTGCTAAACTTTGCCGCCGACAAAACTCGTCTGCTAGCGCCCAAAAAAAGCCGGTGAAAAAGAGTGGTAGGCCTGCTAGGCTCGACTAGTGTTCCAAACGGCTTTTGGTTTGGCTTCGCTAAAGTGAAGCCGGAGACGGTTGGAGCCGGAGCCGCATGAAGCCGGAGCCTGGAGCCTGAAGACGGAGTCGAGGTTTGGAAAAGGGCCCATGAGTGTGCAACCACGCCTACAATGCCGGTTTGACACCGTGAAGCTTTTTCGCACGTTAATTTGACATGTGTCGATTTGTGGAAAGAATTTGAAGTAAAAAGACGCACTGCAAATCACAGAACCAACTTGGGCGTAAAGTGTTTTTGTGATTCTGTGATTTTCGTTGCGTCGTAAATTCCCTACACGCGGTTAAGTGACGCGCGCGTCAACTTTATGCGCAAAAAGGCTTAATCCAGCCTTATGTGTAAAAATGCCTTTGCAGCTCAACTGCCAGAGTCAAAGGTCTCGGTCTCGGTTATGATTTTTCTCAATCCCAAGATCAATTTCATACGGTTCAGACATTTAACGAGATTTGTGGTTTAAAAATCGCATAAGCCGTTATTAACAAGTCTGAAATGCATATTCGGAATTAAGGCCCAAACATTTTGTTATGGCACTACTTTTACCGCCTGAAACTTTGGGTTTCGTGCAAATGGTGTTCAAATGGGTACAATCGAAGGTAAACATCGGTGATGTGAGCGTTCGATATGCCATTAAAGGAACAGGCTCGTCAATAGCAATGCGCGCGGGAGGCCAGATTCATACCACGAAATACGCAGCTCCATAGCAAAGGCATGGAGCTGCGTATTTCGTGGCACGAATTTGGCCTCACGCGCGCATTGACGAGCCTCTGCCTTTAAGTGATATTCGTGTCTGTCCCGGTGTCGGGTACCACAGCTCGGATTGCCCCATTGAAGCAATAGACTACTAAAGTGAAAACGTCACCCTTTGTGCGTTACCAAGGTTACTGGGTCTACACTATATAAAACCAGTGAACTGTTTCCCTGCGCATGTTTAGACCCAATTACCATGGCAACTGACGTCACACTTTAGTAGTCTATTGTACGCCATCTTACTATAGGCAAGACAATGGAGTGAAACATAATGACGTCACAGTTTGTTTACATACGTGCTTTCCTATGACCCTATGGGCGTGTTTGTTTCGGACGGATCCAGATTCAGATCTGCGCATATCCAATCCACGTGACTTGAATTCCTAGTTGAGAGTTGGGCTGCGTTCCACATACGCGAACGTTTGCAAACGTTGGCCAACAATTTCGAGTGGAACGAATTGTGCGCCACCAACGTTCCCAACGTTGGCCAACAAACCTTTGGATTGTTCGCGATGTTCGCGAGTCATTTCAAAATGGTGCCCATGACATGAAAGATAACAGACGATGGTTTGTAGTTTGGAAAATAAACAAATTGCACCTTTCGTGGTTTTCTCCCTTATCGCTTGCGATACACAATCAATATTAGCAATTAACGTGTCACATTTCCTCAAAAGATTGGTAAACAGCGGAGAGCCACATTACAACGTCGGTACGACTGCACTTTGACTGTGGGCGCCGCCATCTTGACAATGTATTTTGGCAAACAATCCATTTCACATTGAGCAAACGTTGGCGCCTTTTGGAACGCAGCCCTGGATTCGGATCTGTCATGAAACAAACATGCCCCAAGTCGTCTGGTACTTCAAAACTCCCCAATAGATTTGCGCGCATGTAAACAAATCGTTACGTCATGTTTCAGGTCCATTGCCGAGACTGGTAAATACTGTTCAGTGTTCACCATACATGAATACATCATTTACAGTGACCCAACATTTTACTTCATGAATTGACAAGAAAAGAAAAAAAAACTAAAAGACGTTGATACCAATGGTAACAAACACCACATTATTTTTTTCCCGTGTAAAAATGGTACATTTCGGGGAGAAATTGCCAACTGAAGGTGCTTTTTCCCATTCATTCAACACAAAAACCATGCATTTTTAAGGTTTTCCGAGGTATAACTGCATCTATGTGGCTGACATTTCTACAAGGCAGTTTATCAACATCGTTCTTTAGTTATGCAATCCTGTTGTTCCTGGAATTCGAAAAAAAAGGTGCTTTGGTAAAAATTCAGTGATTCGAGGACGCCAGAAAACAATAACATGTAGACATCCTTTGTACAAACGTCGATAATGTTGAAGATTTTAATTTTTTACTTGAAATAATATATTTATACAAAAAAAAATTCCAGTTAGGACATTAAGTTATTAGACAGATTGTTAAAGATGTAAATCGTTTCCATACACGTTACGGAAATGCTATAGACAGCCGAAGTGTGACGTGTTGCCATGGTAATTTGCTCTAACCATCATGGCCGTCGAAAAAGTACCATTGCAAAAGCATAGGGACATGTGATTTTTAGTGTATAGAGCCATTGCCTATGCAACTAACAAAAGATGACGTATTTACTTAGGCAGTCTATTAGAAAGGGGTCCTCATACATAAAAATGAAACTCAAAACAAAAAGTCACCACATTGAAAATTCACGAGAACAACGCCTGGAAACTTCGGCCTATAAGGCTGGATTCACACTGAGCCTTTTCGCGCGCAAACGGCGAGTTATGTGACGTGCTCGCTTTCAGAAGAAAACAAAGCGGTGTGGAGAGAATTTGGAGTCGAACAAAAATTCTGCGATTTTCTGTGCGTCGTTTCACTCAAAATTCCCTCCATGCCACTTTTTCAAAGCCATCTGGTTGAAACAGAAATATAAATGGTCCTGTATGGACGCCTATACATGCAGACAGACGGACAGGCATCCGGACGGCCATCGTATTCTAGTTACAATACAATGTACGCACTCCGTGAATGAAGAGCAAGGCATTCATTACACCTGCTGCAGCCGATTTCACGAAAGAGTGCGCAGCTAGCTGCGCAACTTTTGCAAAATGGCGCAAGCCCCATAGCTTGCGTGTAATTTTCACAGGAATGTTGCGCAGCCTACGCAATAAAAAGTTGCGCAAGCGCACCTCCGCAGTGCGTAAGGATTCGTGAAATCGGCTGCTGGGCAGATTACTGCCGTACATTTCGTCTTTACATTAATAATTTGCATAAAAACCAGATTCCGACCAAGCCAGGCCCATATTTACCCATTTAAGAAACAAACACGTACAGGTCGACATCAATTTCCTTTCTTGTAGGCTAATTACATTAATCTGGTTCCTCAAAAAAAACTAAGGTGCGAGCATGTGGTGGGATAACACACGTATGCATTATAATCCCTTAAAATTCCTTTTGACAATTTTTTTCATTTATTAAATTATCTCGTTTAATGACCCACTTGATTGAGTTTTGAATTTTAAAATAAACGTACCAGCAATTTTCAAACGATTGGAATAGTACCAAACACGTATAAAAGGTACCGACAGACAGGACACATTCAGTTTAAGCAAAATATTCACAAAAATTTTCACAAAAGATGCATTACAGTGGCGACTCTAGTTCGCCTAGAATCAACTAAAGTCCCTCAAACGAGGTATATTCCCGTCGTTTGATGGTCTCCAGACTCCAGTCGAACCTTGTTGCCTCCCGAACTCGCCCTTTTATCGAAATCTTCCACTCATATCATGTGCAGCACGATATGTGGCAGAGAGACCAACCCCTTCCATTGTGTCTCAAACATCCAAGGAATTTCAAAGGAACTCTTTGTTTTTAGGGGAGGGGTTGGTGGAAGGAAAGGGTGTGTTAAGGTATAGGGGGAGTCCCTGCCACATATCGTGATGGGTATACTTCAACTGACTAAACCATGGGGGGGGAAATGCAATGGGCTTGTTATGAACATTGGGATGAGATGCTCTACCAGCTCAGCTGTGAGATACAGTGGTATCATTTAGTGCAATATACGAGACCGAGTGACTCCCCCTTCCATTGTTCCCCTATTGTGTATATAAGGAATTTTCTTTCAGGTTTTAGGGAGGAGTCGTACGTTAATACCCTGTTTACACCGAAATCCCGAGGGACTTGAGAGTGATTTACGAACAAAAATTGGTCAAAATGGCATTTCCTCAGGAGTTGCTCGGCAAGATCTTAAGTTCCTCCCATGTTACTTGTCAGAAGGTCGTAGAGTTAGTCCTGATCACTCGCAATAACTCGGGGAATCGCCATCGCTCGGCACAAGTTCCCCGACCGTATGGAACGGTTCAAAACGGTCGGAAAACTTTCTCGGTCGCCCCCTTGACAAAAGTTTCATGACCACTCACGAGTCCAAGAAATACAGAATTTTACAACTCGTAAGTCGACCCTAACTTGGTCGTGCTTCGGTGTAAACATAGCATAACAAAAGGGAAGTGTGTGTTGAGGTATAGGGGCGGGGGGAGGTGGAGTCGCTCGGTCTCATATGTGGCAGCATATAAGTGGTATCGGCTATACCCCCTCAGGTTTTCCTCAAGAACCCAACTTTTCTCTGGATGTGCAAATATTGCATTCTATTAATAACTGAGAGACCCAGTGCCGTTTCGAAGTTTGATATAATAAAAATGAAAGCGTGTTTGACTTTCAAGATGAATTAAAGTTAATCACAACATTCCCTTTTTTAATTGACAGCATATTTTGAAACAAGCCTGTGATGAGCTCAGCATATAAAAAAGTGAGTTTTTTGTTTCAAAAACTGGCAACAAAACTAAATAGTGAAGAGAATAGCAGCTGTTTATAACAGGTTCTGATGTTATTGAATATCTTACATTTTTAATGTTAAGTCCGACACTTAGTCCAATATGACAATTTGTCATCTAGTGTTTAATGCCTAAAATTTGCATTGAAAAATTAATACCAAGCAATGTAATTTGTTTGACAATAGACAGTTTACAATTAACTTTTATGAAGTTTGCTGTACAAGTGTAAGATACATCTATTACTTGGTTTCCCCCAAATAAGATTTGTTTCAGTTATTCTTACAAAAGCTACAATTTCAAATGCATTTTCGCTGTGTTTGGGTTGAGTAAATCTAAATATAATATGAATATTTCTCGGTTTGAATATTAAGGCAAAGCCACCAACCCTCCCGGAGTTTGGAGTAGATTCCCTGGAAAATGACTGATCTTGCAACTTACGACAAAAATGAAAACTTTCACAGATTGTCCATTGAAAACCTCAGAGATCCTTGGATGTTTCTAAAGTCAGGAGACAAACCTATTTTTCAAATGTCGTCTCTAAAATCCTGGAAAGTTGGCATCTCTGTATTGAGGTATTACCTTTTGAATTATCAGTGGAAAAAAAACTTGATGGGAAGTTATGGATTGGAAAAAAATATACAACTTGTGAAATTTTTGCAGGATGACGGTTTTAAAATCACTTTTGTTATGCCATATTTTCCATTTGGTGGATCATTTTAAAATAATTTGTTTTCAAATTGTTGTCCTAGCGGTTGTCCTAGCAAATCGAGAAAGTATAAATTTTATATTCATATTTGGGTAATTCCCAAAATTAGGGGTCCAAAAATTTTGGTGTCCCAGTTACGTACGACACTATCTGCTTCAAAAATCACCACTCATGATCACAAATTCTCAGTAATGGACTGTGGCCTGTGATTATAGGGGGCAGCATAATTTTCTGGAATATTTTGTTCTCCGATTCCTGAAAAATATTCAAAACAAAAGACCATAAAGGCTTATAATTTGTTCCATGGTATTGAATAGGGGTTTGGTGTCCCGGGTTACCTACGCGTAGAATGAGTTTGCATTAACCTTGGTGCCATATCTACACACAAACATTAAATTTAAGTAGCATTTATTGAAATAAAAATAATTATTTTTTACTGGGAAACCACTTTCAATCACTAAAAACACTTGGAAATCTTAAAAAGCATGTCACACTTTTGGACCCCTAATTTTGGGAATTACCCATTTACCAGTTGTCTCTGTACTCATGCAATGAATCTTTAAGTCAAACGTATAGAAAGATTCGTTCTCAAATTGTTCAGTACTGTTCACTAAACATTTCCTATCCCAAGGCAATATTAGGCCATGCCCGAATTAATTGGCTTCATCTCAAAATTACACACAAGTCTGTTGAAAATGATCAAGACGTCGTCCTAGCGTATTCCATTGACTCCTTGGTTATTTCAAGTCTGACAGACTTCTATACAATTAGGGGCCGTCAAAGTTGTCAATTTGTTCATGGTTCTACAAAGCGTAGAACGGGAGGAGGGGGGGGGTTCGAGGGCCGCGTACGACTTTACATGCACTGTAAAATGTTGACATTTCATGGTAGTGACAACAAATGTTGATCAGTAGTCTTTCGGGGGGAGGGTCTTGAAAAATACTATGCTCTGTAGAACTGTGAAAATGTTGATAACTTTGGATGGCCCCTTATGAAGTAGAATTGGAGTATTATCCGAAATAGTTATCCCAGAAATAGTTTGTTTATACTTTACTCAGATTCGAACTTGAACTGGGTCCCAACCCGAGACTTCTTTTACAGAACCAGTGCTCTTCCAACTTGGATACCAAGGCCCATGTTGGTATTTTCTTGATTAACCACCTGAAGAGAATTCTCGTTAAAAGGCACAGGCTCGTCCGCAATGCGCGCGCCAATTTCGCGCCACGAAATATATGCAGCTCCGTGTAGCAAAGGCATGAAGCTGCATATTTCGTGGCACGAATTTGGCGCACGTGCATTGCTGACGAGCCTGTGCATTCAAGTTAATCCTCCAGATCACATTTTTAAGTCCCCAAATTTTTCCCATGGGTGTTTTGATCATATTGTTCTCATTACCATTCTGAAATTTCACGCTCTCAATCCGTATATTTTCAAGGATATCGTAAAAAAAAAAACACACCGATATTTTGTCAATTAAGTTATTCGTTTCTTAAAGCAGTGCGGTGATCACACCAACCTTTTTCCGTCCACATCCAAATTGGAGATTGCAAATTTCCTGGGTTTTTTTCCCATGGAAAGTATTTTGGGGAAGTATTTTATATGATTTTAAATGATTCTTAGGTTAGAATGAAATCCATTTTCTGGAAAAATCTGAACAAGCTCCTTTAAGGAGATCTGTGCTGTTAGCCGGAATGAATTTTTGAGTTAAAGGCCCATTGTATCACTTGCAATGACCCAAATTTTACTTTTTGAGTGGATAAGAAAAAACTTACTCGTGTTGGTAGCAATGGTAACAAACACCGCATGAATTTATTTAAAGGCAGTATACATGATTGGTATATCGAAAATCAGAAATGTTCACAGATTTACGCCTAACTTACGCAATATAAACATGATGACCGTAGAAAACTTTCCCTGAAATGGTTTCGTCTAAAGTGCCATAGTCTTTGAGAAATGAGTAAAACAATTAGTTTTCGTCTCATAAGACGAAAATTCAATTCGCCCCAAAACCATTTTGCCCAAAACCATTTCGCCCAAGTGCCATTTCGCCCCCAAACCACTTTGCCCGAGTGCTATTTCGCCCTAAATCACTTCGTCCAAACACTACATCACCAAAATGCCACTTCGCCCCAAAACCACTTCATGCACAGGCCGTGGTTCAGGGCGAAGTGGTTTTGGGGCAAAATGACTGCAAATTCTTTTTTGACCGTTTTCTCAAAAGTTAGACAAAGTACGGAGCTGGTTTTTGCTCAGGTTGGTTTTAATCATGCCTATCTTCAATCACACAGGGGGATAAAACTATTTTTAACAGTTGTACCAATCATGTATACTATCTTTAAGTCCAAGATGGTACTTTCTGTAAGAAATTAACTAAAGGTGGCTTTAGTTTACCATTCACCTAAAACAAAAAGGACATGGATTTTAAAGGTTTTCTAAAGCATTGACGCATCTATGTAGATGAAATTCTTGCAGAGTAGTTTACCAACATTCTTCTTTAGATATATGTAATGCCCAGTGGCGTAACTAGGGGAGGATGGGGGGCGGGGGGCGGGGGGGGGGGTGGGGGGTGGAACGTGCGCCCCCAGCTGAGGTCCGTGCCCCCCAGGTGCACCCCCATTTTAAATTCGGAAATGGGTTTTTTAAAACAATTTTACAACATTTTAGAGGGTTAGTGCCCCCCTGAAAAAATGTGTGCACTCTCGGTGGCCCCTCAGATGTCTCACCCTAGTTATGCCCTTATTCCGGGAATCTGTAAAAAGTTCCATCTTGCAAATAATACAATGAGCCATTAAACAAGCTTGACTCATCGAGATTTTCGCTTCTCTGCTCAGAGTTGTCTGCCAATCATAATTATGACACAAATCTAAAAGGGTCACACCCAAACAGTACGGTACACATAGAATTGTAAATCTGCTTTTTGTAACTACAGAAATTACATAAAAGAATAAGGCATTTTATAACATTATCAAAAACTTTAAAGATGGTAACTTGACTGCATACCCTGTCAATGTACCATTGCCGACTTGTCACATTACTCAAGAAACGTTTGGAGTTATTCCCAAACTCCAAATTCCTAAAGTTGAATGTTCTTTGTACAATGTGCAACCTATGATAAGGAGGGGAGGGGTGGGGCAAGGGAATGGGGGTGGGGTGTGGGTGAGGGGTGGGGGGAGGGGAGGGGGTGTCCTAGTAACCTCTTTAGAAGCTATCTTCATCCTCATCAGCCATTTCCTTAGCAAGCTCCAAATCCTGTTGTTCTCTTTCCCGACGCTCCTTTCAAGAAAAAAGATAAATTATAAATCCAGAAAATGGTGAATTATCAATAGAGTAGAACCACGACAATACAAGCACTCTTAAAGGAACGTGACCAGGTCACATTTTTAAGCACACCCATTTTTTCCATGGGTGTTGAGATTTTGATACCATATCATGTGTCGTAGTTTTTCTCATGACCATTCTGAAATTTGGCGCTCTCAATCCGTATATTTCCAGGGATATCGTCACAAATCCACCGAAGTTTAGTAAACTAATTTATCTGGTTCCATGAAGCAGTGCAGTAATTACACCAACCTTTTTGCTTCCACATCCAAATTGGAGATTGCAAATTTCTTCCCATAAATATAATTTTGGGGATGTATTTTAAATGATTCTTAGGTTAGAATGAAATCCATTTTCTGGAAAAATCTGAACACGCTCCTTTAATACAATATTCTGCTTATACTGGGTGGTTCTACGTAAAAAAAAAAGAACAAAAAACTAAAAACTAAAAAATCCAGGCCAAACCAGGCAACCTCAGAATGTACGTTTTCCCAGATCTTTACATGAAAACCTGTCAAGTTTAGGATAAGTCAGTAGGAATTCACTGCCAAAATTTCAACTATTTTTCATGTAAGAAGATTCCTTATGAAAATCTGGGGAAACCTAGATTGCCGGGTTCTGCCTGGATGTTTTGGGGAACAACGTACTGTATATATAACAAGGAACGATTATTTGTTGTTCATTGTTTTTAGTCCTGATAATACAAGGTTCCTGTTATAACAAGGTAATCTGCAAAGTCGCAAGGATCTTTTAATATTATATAAAATGAAGCTTTTGTGGATACCGTGCGTTTCTGATACTGTGCAGAACAGAGCCCCAATCTAATGCGCGTGCACGCTGGGCGCACCCAAGCACACGCGTATGCTCGTGTCGTGCATAGAGTGAATGGATTGCGCGTGTGTGCTACGCGCGCAAGAGTACAGTAACAAAATACTGTACAACAGTAACAAAAGCGCATGCAGTTGTAAACGAACGGAATTTTTCAACACCAAACAGACAAATCTTGCGGTAATCTTACAAAACAAAGAAGGTATAAGCTTTATTTTATATAACAATAATTATATTGGATGTCTTTTCGGGTGATATGACAATATACCGCACTTCGGCTTCCGCTTATTCAGTATTTTCATGACTCGTGCGGTATATTCTCATATCACCCTCAAAGCCATCCAATATTATATAGATACCAATTTTTTTTGCATTTATAGATGCTTGCAACATGTTCTATGGGAAAATATTTCTCAGATAAAAAGCATATGATTGTAGTGGAAGAAAATTTGTGGCTGAATTAAATGCTAATGAGATGATGTCGCAACTTCCGCCATATTGTTCATTATATACCTCATGCGTAGATTCCTGTCATCTGATTGGTTAAAAGTGAGGGCATTGAATCAGCTAGACCCGGTGCTTAAATGCCCACCGGGCATAGTCTTTGCCATGCCCCAGGCATAGTCATTTAGTGAAAACTGTGTCAGGAGAAATGTGCTACTGAAGTGCCAGGGGATTATGCTACAATTTTGTTGCTGTAAATATACAACTTTTCCGCCGTAGACCAGCATCCGAAATTAAAACTCAAAGGACCACTGTCATGACTGTATGATGTATCGTTACTTTTAACCAACCAGATGACAAAAATCTACACATTCGGTATATAAAACAAATATTGACTGCTGTTTATTCGGGTCATGGTTAAGATTATAGGCCCTCAAGATCTCGAAGCCATGACTATGACCCTCGGCTTCCGCCTCGGGGCACAGTCATGGCTTCGAGATAACCTTGGGCCTATAATTTTAACCATGCCCTTCATTGCAGTCAATATTTGTATACTATTACAGATATCCAATAAAAACCAACAACTATTTGTACCAACCTCAGCTGTCTCCAAATCTGTGTTGTAGGACTTGGGAGGAAATCGCATTGCCTGCAGGAAAATAACATTACACACGTTTGAATGAGCTTGTTCATGTACATTTCATGATTCATAATTTTTAACTTGACTGCACCAAATGCAACAAAAGATGCATTACTATAAATCCAAAATTTCACTACCAGTTTACATGTGCTAAGTTTAGCACTGACACATAGCGAGCCTAAATGTCTGTACCAATAGCAAGTTGTGCAGATGAGGTCATAACAGGGACGGCCTAAAATGTAACACAAGTGTCCATACCGGTTACGAGCGTATATTGGAAATTTGTACACAGGGTTTTTAGAAAGGCATTTTGTCACACTATTTGTAACCCTTTTTGGGCCCAAGTTATCTCTACAAAACAACTTGAACTTATTTCTTTTATTTTGAGACCAGACAAAGGTATTTCAACGAAAATATTTACTGTGGAAAGACCCAAATACAAGTAATGTATCTGTTACAAGTGACGTATGTGTGTGCTTGCGACATATTCATGTGTTTGTGATATATATCAGTGTGTTTGCAACGTATTTGTGCACTTGCGAAATCTCTCTACAGGGTTCTCCACCAAAGTTTTGTGTGGGCGCTTCGCCCGAACAAAATCATCAGAGGTGCCATTAGCGCCAGGACAAAAATGTACCGCCTGGACAAAATAACTCGGGAGCCTGGACAAAAATAATCCATTTTGCCTTTTAAAGACACTTCAGAAGTACAGCCAAGTCATTCCAAAATTAGGTATAAAGTCACCAAACATTATTCTCTGGTCGCTGGCATTATGATTTATATGGGTAATTCCCAAAATTAGGAGTCCAAAATGTTTGGTGTCCCAGTTACGTACGACACTCTCTGCTTCAAAAATCACCACTTATGACCACAAATTCTCAGTAATGGACTATGGCCTGTGATTATATGGGGCAGCATAATTTTCTTTAATATTTTGTTTTCTGATTCCTGAAAAATATTCAAAACAAAAGACCATAAAGGCTCATCATTTGTTCCATGGTATTGGATAGGAGTTTGGTGTCCCGGGTTACCTACGCCAATGAAAATTGGCTGTAGAATGAGTTTGCATTAACCTTGGTGCCATATCTACACACAAACATTAAATTTGAGTGGCATTTGTTCAAATAAAAATAATTATTTTCTACTGGGAAACCTCTTTCAATCATTAAAAACACTTGGAAATCTTAAAAAGCATGTCACACGTCACACTTTTGGACCCCTAATTTTGGGAATTACCCATATCTATCTTATCGGCAACCCAATCTGTAGCCCATCACCGTCAAGACAGCTGCATGCATTTGTTTTAAACAGCGCCCTCATATGGCAAACAGGGTCTCACTGAGTTGGTCGGTGTTCGCTGTGCAAGGGTACTACTCTGCATGCCTGGACAAAAGTGGACAGCACTGCTCTATCATTTTAGCAAGTGTTCGCTGTGCAAGGGTACTACTCTGCATGCCTGGACAAAAGTGGACAGCACTGCTCTATCATTTTAGCAAGAAATCTTCAAGTCTGGTACCTTGACTGCCTGGTTGTGGATATCCAGACAGAAGCTGATACGTTGATGAAAGGCCGCCATCGGCTCTCTTGTTGAGTAGATGTCCCTGGTTTCCTTGGATCGGACAAAGCCTTTCTCGTGCTCTATACTAGCTTCAATTACACCGTCACGGATGGCCTGGTATACATAACCCAAAAAATTGGACATGTTTCAATAACTGTCGGTAACTATCGCGACTTAAAACCAAATTTTCAAATATTCAAAGGCAATAAAGTGCATATTTTATGAATATACGACATCCCTGTATTACTAGTCCTTTACTCAGTGTGTGCTACAATAACTGTCGACCCTGAAACATAAATCAGGGGTCGATTTGAACAAAATCTGCATGTACAAATGTTATTTTTTCTTGAAAATTTGCTGAATTTTGCATGCACAGATGAAATTTTACATGCATAGATGAAATGCACTGGTGCATGTAAATACATGTATGCTCTAAATCGACCACTGACAAAAATACGTTTGGGTTTTCTTTAATGAATCTGTGCTTTCCATGCCGAGTCCCATTGCTTCGTGCGTTGTGTTTCGCCATTTTTGCGATGGCTTGTGAGCAATAGCAACAATATCTAGGGGGGCGGTGTTAATTGGGCAATTTCGGAATTATGCATTGACTACTAAAGTGTGAATTCAGTTTCCAGGGTAACGGGGTCTAAACATTCTCTGGTAATCTGAAACACCCATTGCTAATAGTATTGGGGCTTTAATCGAACTTTTCGAATATACAGTTTCGATTTTACAATCCGTTTCTACGTTCGGAAACCAAATATTTAAATAAAATAATTATCCTCATTTTCAGTTAGAAAAGCCTTAATGAAAAAGCGTGTAAAAGCAATTATGAGGGTTGAATGGATTCAGACAAAAAGGCACATTTATTTTAGCTACTTTGCCCACAAGCGCAAGATGCAGCAGCGGTATCATCTATCAAAACAGAGTCACCAATTTTCTTTGCGTTTGCCGGCCTGGCCCTTTTGGAAAAAAAATCAAAGGGACAACACTCGCTATGTGTCGGCACAGCAGGCAGTGCAGTTTTGATTATTGATTTGGTGCTTTGGAATTTGCGAAAAATTGTGAAGTCAGACGATCGAATATTCGGTTTTTGTAAAATTCCAAATATTCGGATTTAAGAATTCTCGGTTTCTCCCAACACTAATTGCTAAAGCACAGGGAAACAGTTCATTGGTTTTAGTGTAGACCCAGTAACCTTGGCAACACACAAAAGGTGGCGGTTTTACTTTAGTACTCCTTTGACATTAAGTGTCTTGGCAACCGACACAAACACGATAGCTCTAGTGAGACTCGAACCCACAACGCTCAATCATGAGCATGGCTGTAGCAGTGATTCCCTATTTACCTTAGCAACAATAAACTCTGCATCCTCTGGACTATCAAGCTGTAGTTTCTTGGCGACATCCGACAGCGAGATTCGTGAGTAAGACAGACTGATCATACGCACTCCCGTCTTGATAACGTTGTGGTGGAGGCGAATGATCAATGTGTAGGTACCATCTGACTGGAACTTGGGGGTGAAGTTCTTGAGGGTTTGATTGAACAGGTGCAGGTCACCTGTCCTCACGGCTGGTGAAAAGGCAAAATACATTTTGATGTTTGAATACAATTTTTGTGAGCCCTAGTTTTGTATGTATTTCACACTGTAGCATTGTGTTGTCACTGTGAACAGATGCACATGTTTTGTTTCCACAAACAGCTGCACGAAACATGCAGTTCATGAGGCTAATGTATCACAGCTATTGACCCATTTCCAATGACGTCATTTTGGGAGTCAAATAATGCCGCGCCATTGTGGAAGCGATGTGCGTGCGCGTTGTGTGTGTCCATAACACGCGTAACGCGCTATACTAAGGCTCCCATTGGTGAATTAAAACGTGTTACGCCTGCGGCCCACCAGAGACACGCACAACGCGCACACACATCGCTTCCACAATGACTCAGCATTATTTGACTCCCAAATTGGCGTATTCGCACGTGTTCGAAAGGGGTCAATAGCGGACTGCATCCTTATTTCGTATAGACCAATATATTTCCTTATTTTATGTAAGCCGCCATAACTGAGGTGCTAGCGCATAAACTAAGTTTTGTATGGATTTCACACTGTATATAGCATTGTGTTGTGACTGCCAACAGACATTCGCATTTTATTTGGAATCAAAACCCACACTGCTGGTTGTTGACACAAAATAACGTTTGCAGTGACGACAATGTGTAATCCACACAACGTTTTACGCACAATAGAAGCACCTCAGTTATGGCGGCCTGTGGATTTGTGTATAGACGGTGTGACCTCTGACGTCACTGCAGGCATCAAAACACTGGGGGAGTGTGGCTATCGCTGTGCGCGCGCATCTTGCTGTGCATAAATTTGGATAAGGAATTGCCGGAACAGATTTCCATTAAAAGCTAGATAAGAAATGTGTTATTGAATGGCACATCACCGTAACTGGTTTGGGTCGGTTTGGAACGCGTGCGTGTGTAGCGCATTTTGTATTTAAACATAACATGCGCGATCGTCACATATGCAAAGCATGATGCATGCACACAATGGCAGGCAAGATTTGGCTTTAGATGTAAACAAAGGTAACACGGTCTATAGATATTATAAATGATACCTTGTGTGAGGAGAAAGTATGGTGCCAAAGCCTTCTTGTAGACCTTCTGTCTGAAGATTGCCCGGTCTGGTATCTCACCTAACAGTAGCTGGACAGTGATGGCTAGCTTTTGCACCTGAAAAGGATGGTTTAATAGGGGATTTTCATAATGTATGTAAATGTATATTTTAATAACCAAAGGTTGTTCTTAACGACCCCAAAGCTTATCCAGGGCTTGTCCTGTAGCAACAATTAATGTATACCATGCAGAATGAATCCCAACCATAGAAATCAAATTTCAAGTAACAACAGGGCTCAAATTTCACGGCGGCCACGACGGCCATGGCCGCCGATGCCCCTCTTACTGACCTTGATGCCCCTCAAACATTTGGCCCTTTCACGGCCAAAAATGCCCTGCCTTTTTTCGCCGATGGCCGTCGTGCCCCTTTTTTGCATCAAGATAAAATGGGCGATAAACGACACTCGAAGTCTAGTGTACCGCGGTACGCGTACGGCCACGGGTATAAACTCTGCCAAAATTCCTAGAAACTGAACGAACATCATATCAACAAGCGAGAGCACATCGGGCGCGCCATGTGACTCGACTATGGCACGCAGTCGGTCGTCAATGCATAGCGCATGTACGGTACACGTGTACAGTAATGTACATGTACTGCACTATAAGCCACACAGCTCATACATCGTCTATGGTGGGTACACCAGCGAAGGAAAAAAGTACATGAGCCGGCATTTGCATTATGCTTTCACTGGTATTCGTCAGGTACATGTTACATGTACTGGGTATACCGCCCAGTTTTACCGGCGTGGCGTGCGTAGCGAAAACGTTTTGTCCAAACAAACTCGGCCCCAATTGCCTTGTGTACAAACTCGGCCCCAGACCAACTCGGCCCCAATTGCTTTGTGTACAAACTCGGCCCCAAACCAACTCGGCCCCAATTCCTTTGTGTATAAACTCGGCCCCAGACCGACTCGGCCCCATTTCATTTGTGTATAAACTCGGCCCCAGACCAACTCGGCCCCAATTCCTTCGTGTATAAACTTTGCCATCAGACCTACTCGACTCCAAACAAACATTTGTTTTCATCGTTTTTTTCCTTGTGGCCTTGTTGCCCTTTTTCAAAACTAAAGTTGGCCTTAGTGCCCCGCCTTGTGGCCTCGGTGCCCTTTCTAATTTGCCTTCATGCAAGGCCAAAGTGGCCTTGCCCTAAAAACTGCGAAATTTGAGGCCTGTAACAAGTGAATGAAATAGCGTATCAATCGGCAATACCACAAGAAACATCCATAAATTTGGATGCATGACGAAAATGGCATATTCAGCAAACCTTGACCACACATAAAAGAACATTTCTGTTAATCTAAAAAGTAATTACCTTAATGGGACTTACATTTGGCCGTCATTGGCAACTGCTCAAAGCAAAAGAGTACCAAAACAATATGTGCATCAACGGGTTAAAATAGTAGTTTCAGGCATGCAACCGTGTCATTACAAAAAAAAATGAAAAAGCCCAAAATATCCAACTTTGTACAGTGTTTTTAATTTTCAATAGGACAGATGAGGAAACAAAAAAGAGGAAATCAGCTGATTCGCTGGAAAGTTGCATGCCTGTAGTTTGCAACACTTTTGTGTGACGTTGTCTCACGTGATCTGTCATGTGACCGTACTTGGTCGACAGGAGAAGATTATAAACATGGGTCCCTTCATATCCTATCTATGTTCGGAGATGACCTCTTGAAAAGAGCTGGCCCACATCACATGGCCAAACTAAACATACTACTATATGCACAGCTCAGTAATAGTATAATACGACTTGTGCAGCTACTGCAGCAGGGTTCTCTACTAGCTGTTTTGTCCGGGTGCCGCCCTGACAAAATCAGTATAGGGGCTCTTAGCGCCTGGACAAAATTTTGCCACTCGAACAAAAAATTTGGCCGTCTGGACAAAAATGGTCCATTTTCTCCTCTAAAAACACTTCAGAAGTATGGCCGAGTCATTCAGAAGCATGGGCGAGTGATTTGCCGTTTGCTGACTACATTATCGCTTTCTTACCACACATATCTATCGCATCATCGACCCGATCCGATCCGCAGCCGATCATGTTACACCCATGACAGCTACATGTATCCATTTTGAACAGCGTCCTCACATGGCAAACAGGGATTCACTGGGTTGGTCAGTGTTCGCCATGTGAGGGCGCTGCTCGGCGCACCCGGACAAGATGACAACCAGTGGAGAACACTGTGGAGGTTTTCATTAATGCCTGCAGTGAATGTAACTTACCGTCTGTTTAAAGCCTATGGCAGTGGACTGTGGAGCCTTCCGCAAAGCTTGCAATAGGTTCTTGTGAGACTCTGAATATTCCAATTGAATGGCCTTAATGCGACCTAACAAAAGACGAATAAACACTATTGTCAAAAGCATGCTGAGCCCTTTGCTAGGAATATGTGGAAAGAAACCGACTTGTGTGGGTTCAGTTTCTTTTTCTTTTTTTTTAACGTTTGGCAGAAAAACTGATCCATCAAAACAAAAAATATAAACGTGGGATTTCCCAAAAAAATGGTTTTCCAAATAGACCAGTTGCATGTTACATTTGCACTATGGCGCTTGCGTATGAGTGAGTCAAGCACCAGACTATTGCCGCGGGTTGTTAGGCGGTGCACGCCGGTACATGTTAGCCGGCGCAAAAGTCTATACGGTACCTGGAATATCTCGCACATTACTCTATGCATTTTTAAGCTGCACCACCCGAAATTGCATGGTGATTGAACAAGTAACACGTAACTGGCTTATTATCAAGCTTTTTTAAAGAAATTCATGTGCAATTTCCAAATAGTGTGTAATATTTTTAATAATTTAGAAATGGTTATGCACCTATCAATTGTTTCCCCCACCCCTCCGACCCCCGCGCTGCCCCACCCCTTAGGTGGGGGTTTGGTCACTTTTTTCGTGCCTCTTAGGTGGGGCAGCCCGGGGGGAGGGGGGAGGGGGGGGGGGGAAACAATTGATAGGTTCATTAGGTAGTTCTGGTATCATAGTTTCGATAATATTTGGGAAAATTGTTTTATGACATATGGTGGGACACCAAGGCATTTTCAACTCTTACGATTCCATTTGAAGTCTTTTGAGAAAAGTAGCTGCTAGATTTACCCGCTTAATAAAACCTGTATCTTATCAATTCAAATTACATTATGAGCAAAATTTTAATAAATCTTTCAATAAAATTCCAAAATGTCACCCAAGCATTTACAAGATTGCTTAAATCATTTTTGTCATGTTTTTGGACAATATCAACAGGTAAATATGTTGTTCAAAAACTATGGATGCTAGGATAGGGCGACAATTTGTGTGTAAAAAAGGTATATTAGGGCGACACGCTCAATAGGGCGACATTTTGGTGTCGCCCTAATATTTATTTTTTTAAAATCATTTTTTAAGGTCAAAAACTCATTTTTTTTAAATCGAGAACCATTTTTTTAAGGTCTAGAACCGTCTCTCTTAGGTCTGTAACCATCTTTGGAAGCTTCGGGTAGAAAAATAAGGTGTCATTTTGAGTGATTCTTGCCGAAATTTCGGTGGTCCCCGGGGAGAGTCTTCCCGAAATGTCGCCCTATTGCTACATCCAGAGTTCTTACAATTTATGATGCCATGTACACTTTTTAATTATTCTCTGAAGGCCAGTATTTACAGGGTGTCCTAGAAAAAAAGGAAACGGAGATAAAAATACTAAATACTCAATAATTACTGAGAGTCAGAGGTCTCGGGTTCGAATCCCGATAAGGCCCTTATGATTTTTCTCTCATCCCATGTTTGGTTCAATAATTACCGAGAATTTTGTACCATCCGTTTCATCATCGTGACCTCTTTCTTACGACACTAAGAAATCCACAGTACCTTCATGGATGACTGAGTAGCGACCATGTCAGAAATGGCTTTGTACCAGATTAAGCATATGTTCGTCAATAAGAAAAAGATAAACGGAACAAAAAGACAAATAATCACTTTAAAAACCTTTCCGTAGTGTCCTCATTGGAAACATGAAAGTTTATGTTTGAATGAAGGATTTTAAAAGTGATTATTTTGAACAAAGCTATTTTTGACAGGCTCGCTTTGGACCATTGGTGCGCAGTCATCTATGAAGGTATTCTGGATTTCTTGGTGTCATAAGAAAGAGATAACATTGATGAAATGGATACCACTTGCCTTTTGTCCAAAAATTCTTAGTAATTATCGAGTTTCCTTTCTTTTTAATTTTAGGAACCCTTTATAAAAATCAATTCCGGAATATCACATAAGAGGGAAACTGTGATTCATTTTTCATGGAATAACCCCTTACCTAAGTAGTAGAGGAACCTTGCCCACTCGTGGTTAGATGCTTCTTCGGGAAACGTGGACTTAGCAACGAGTTTGTCGGCCAGATCATACAGGTGGTAGTTGAGGTAGTTGCGTAAGAGCAAGTTCTGAAGCGTTGCCTGGGCTTCGTTGTTATGTCTGAGTGTTGCCGTACGCAGCTTTGCATGAAAAAAACTGAACGGATAAAATTGAGATGTGTCAGCTTGATGCCAAACCAATTCAAGGCAAGTCCGTTATAAATTAACGAGAATTTAGACTAGTGGTGGGCAACATGACCAGACAAATTTTAAGACTTAAAAGAACCAAAATGGCAAAGTTTCTTTCCTGTAGACATAACTAATTTTGAGAAACATCCTACCCGTTCTCTTGCGCTGACCCAAGTAGACTGTTTTAGAAGCTCGGAACCAAGATGGGAATTTTACCCACAAAATAAGTAGACCTACAGTTTCTTTGATCTTGTTCTTGAATGCAAGTGAGGTTTAACAAGTACAGAGAGTTGAAAATGGGGGATTTATTTTTCTTGTTCCAACTTCCAAATGTGTAATTGAATAGTAAAATAAAAACCGTACATTCAACAATTTGGTTTTAAGTCCAAACACTAGTCATGACAAGCCTAATAATAGGGGCGTTCGAGATGCTGACACCGGGTAACGGGGGGTTTACACCGAGGGAAGCCCCAGAAGATGCAAAACGAACGACACAGGGTCTCGCTTTGAATTCTGGGAACACGTGGTCAAAGGTTGTTGCCGAGTGGAGCTTTATAAACGCGGTTATCGTTTGACGCAGGATGAAAAATGAAGCCGGCTCCACTCAAAAATAGTCGCCCTAAAGTACCGAAATAAACTTCGTCAATGCCCACAAACATCTACTGATTCAGCAAAATGTATTTACAGCCCTATTCCCTCCTATTTTGTGTCATAAATCTGTGTTTTTCTTCGTACTCACGTCACGATTCCAAACTGTCCGCCATGTTTTACTACTCGCGGTTACTAGGTGACGTCATTACACCTTGCTTTACACCACAGACCCGCCCGCGAGCTCGGGTAGTGGTGGCTGCCACCGGGGCAGACTCGTGTAGCACGTGATGGCTAAAAGAACGCTCCGGTGTAAGTTGGTGTTACCCGGTGTCAGCATCTTGAACGCCCCTAGTGTTGACTACTCTCCGGCCAATCTGCTGACCAATAGGCACTCTCCGGCCAATCTGCTGACCAATGGCCACTCACCTCCTGACTTTTTCCAGCTGACCCGTCAGTTCATACGCTCTGGAGTGATAGAAGAATGCCTTAGCAGACAGCTGATCTAGCGAGCGTCGGTTCTGTACATTGATCTTAGTCATCAGGAGGTCGGAACATGTGACAGCCTAGGAGGACAAAAGACTCGGAAAATTAGGCACGATTAGATAAAATTAAGAAAAATTAAGTGAAATATATTGGTTTAAACTCTCTCCTTATCAAAGTAGGGGAGGGAGGTGGGATAGAACACAGCTACATGTAGTTGTGCAATGCTACACAAAACACAGATGAAGGAATGCTGTAATGAACCACCCGACCTTGTCACATTTTTTATCACATTAGAAATCCTTCACATTCGGACATAATATTACAAATATTTCCCTAAAATTTGTTAATCCAGGCAGACTATTGTTTTTCCTAACTGTCCTATCTTACAATTTGTGCTAACAACAGTGTTTCTCCCCTTTCTGGTCATTATTGAACCACTTGACGCCGGAAGACGTTTAAACACACCAAGATTTTCGCATCATTGTAGTGGAGGACTTGTTAACACGTTTAGGAGAAATTCACTTGTACCTCATCATATCTCTTTGTATCAAGCAGATGGACCACCACCAAGAGATGAACGTATACGTCCAGTTCGGGTAAAAGCTGACCGTTAGGTGTCTTGCTACTCCGAGGCCGGAAGATGATGTTATTATCTGTGGTATCCATTGGCTGTCAAGTAATTAACACAAAGAATTGCAATATTATTGAAATGTCGTGGGACTTCTTCCAGCAATCGGTGCACACTGCAGAGCTGCCAACCCTCCGGGATTTTCCAACATATTCTATGAAAAATTACTAATCCTGACATGGATAAAAAATCCTTCTGGATTGTCATTTAAAGGCAGTATACATGATTGGTATCTCGAAAATCCGAAATGTTCACAGATTTACGCCTAACAATATAAACATGATGACGTAGAAAACTTCCCCTGAAATGATTTTGTCTGAAGTGCTATAGTCTTTGAGAAATGAGCAAAAGAAATAGTTTTCGTCTCATGAGACGAAAATTTAATTCGCCCCAAAACCAATTCGCCCAAGTGCCATTCCGCCCCAAAACCACTTCGCCCGAGTGCCATTTCGCCCCAAATCACTTCGTCCAAACACTACATCGTCCAAACACTACATCGCCCAAATGCTACTTCGCCCAAAACCACTTCATGCACAGGCCGTGATTCACGGCAAAATGGTTCAGGGCGAAGTGGTTTTGGGGCGAAATGACTGCAAACCCTTTTTGGACTGTTTTCTCAAAAGTTCGACGAAGTACAGAGCTGGTTTTTGCTCAGGTTCGTTTTAATCATGCATATCTTCAATCACACAGGGGGATAAAACTATTTGTAACAGTTTACAAATCATGTATACTATCTTTAACAACCTTGTTTTTTTTTAGATGTGTTTGGAGTCACGTGGAATAAACCTATTTTCCCAGATGTCTTCCCTATAATCCGTGAGGGTTGGCAGCTCCGACACTGGTGATTGTATACCGACCAACAAAAGAATTTCAGTTTAATCACAAATTACTGCATATTTCAATCAAAAAATGGAGACAATTCTTTTTGTTTCTTTTTTATTTAATCCCAAGCTCAGGATCAGGATCACGTGTAAACATGGTGTAAAGTGTTCCCATTGGAAACATTTGGTAAATCTCCCATTGTTGTGCGGGAGAGCAAAAAAAATTAGTCCAATGGGGACGCACGAAGAATTAGCGTCCCTGTAAAGTTACCGTGACCACGATGTAAAACTTACAGGGTGAGAGAGGCCTCGGAAACCTTCCGCTCAGCCGCGAGAGTTTTTACAGGGCCCTCAAAAAGTCCAATATGAACAGTTTCGCCGTGTAAACTTGACACAACCCTGCAGTAAACCATGGGCCTGCATGACAAACGTTTACTGCAAGGTCGCGGTAACTGAAAGCAATGCATAGTTTCGACCCGTCAATCAACCGAACCCGCCGACCAATCACAACAGAGCTAGCAGAGATCACCCACATAGGTCAAAGTGCAATGTTTGCAACAACATCACGCGATGTTCTGCCCCATACAATTTGTACAGTGTTGTATGCGATGTCATTTCGTTGTTCAAAGGTACGAAAGCACGTATTTCATGATATGACATCCCTGTATTACTGGCCCTTTACTCGATGTGTTCTAAGATAACTGTCGACCCTGAAACATGAATACCTTAGTTTGAGTTTTCTCCAATGAATCTGTGCTTTCCGTTGAAAGTCCCATTGCTTTGTGCGTTGTGTGTCGCCATTTTGACCATAGCGTGTGAGCCATAGCAACAATATCCAAGGGGGCGGGGTTAACTGGGCAAAATCGGAACTATGCATTGCAAATGGAAATGCATGGGTAGGAATGTTACCGAAGGTCGCGGTAACATTCCGCGAAAAAAGAAAGTCCAAATGCCTTAAGACACCTACCTCATCCAAATATGTGATGAGATTTTCCCTAGCAGCACTAGCTGTGGAGAAGTAGCCCATGATAAGCTTGCGTAACACTTCATGATTAAGCTTACGCCGGGAGGATGTCAATGCCCTGACAACTCTTGACATATAATTCTTCTCTTTGGATGAAACTGCCTTTTCTATGTGCTTCACATGCTCCTTGAAATCTGTCAAATAAACAAAATAGGAGCAAGAATTTAGTGGGGTAATTTGTAACCACAACAGAAAGAATCGAGTAGATGAACATGATTTTACAACTTGTGTACAAAACATGTGTTTCTAAAAAAATCGTTAACTTTTCCCACTCCTAATTTTATTTTTTAAAATCAAATCTGCAATTACTGATGCTTGACAAGTCATTTGAAATATTTTATAGAAAAACCCCAAATTTAGGAGTGGGAGCAATTAACAATTTTCTTGGAAAAACACATTTTTAGCTATATCATATGTTTTGAGCACATTATGTCGGTCGCACATCCTGGCACTTGTGTGACCCGGTATTATGCCTTTGTATACGGGCATAGCACCGTGACTGGAGTGAAAACAAATTCATTCATGCTTTAAGTTTAAATTAATATACATGCATGTGGAGCGTAGACCGTTTTTTCACTCCAGCCCTACCAGATGTGACGTGGCACAGACCGACAGAATAAGGTAATTTTCGAGTTGCGAGGTATTCTGCAATTGCTAAAAAAAATGCAAGCATTTTCTCAGAAAATCTTCATTTTTTCACTCCTAAATTTGGGTTTTTCTGTCAAATATGCACTTACTCAGTTACTGATGATTGATAAGTCATTTTATGGACAAATAGTAATATCCAACTTTTCAACTCTTTCACCGATTTCTTTCAACAAAGGGTGTAACGTTTAACTGTCGGAAATACACGGTCCAGCCATAGACAACCCGCACACATTTTGTGTATCATGGCAATGGAAGATGGCGAGTTTTACGTGAGTCAGCGAAATTGAACATTTTGAGATGTGCGAAATTACTACTTCTAAGACCTAAATACCACCTGCAACTAAATGAAAATGAAGGTGTACGATTCTCAACCGTACTATAACCTTCAGATATAATTTGCATGCCAAAAATAAACGTTTAAACAATTAAAACGACCGATACCATCGAGCGTAATCAAGTCCGTTTCTTTCTTTGACGATGTTTCATCCACAACAGTCTCTTTTTCTCCATTTACTTTTGCCGAGGCGTCAACCATCTCAACATCCGAGGACTTCTCCTTCCCCATTTTCCCAAAATAATTTATTCAAATATTACGTTATTCTCGGAGAAACAACCATATAATTGTAAATTTTTAAAGCTAAACTTTGGCGAAATCAGTCTCTGTCGATCGCGTGCGACGTTCAGCAAGCACAAGGCATTGATTTAATAACCTCGTTCGGACTTGCACAAAAGCAAGTTGCCTAGCAAAATATCTCTGGGTAAAAGGTTGTATTTAATAGACGGCTGTTTCAAGAATTGTCATTTCCAGAGTTCTTATTAGGTTTCTAATGGTCGTCGGCTGCAGCCGCAGCTAGTCTTTCCTCAAAACCAATCAAGACAATCAAAAGTTATGTGATTGTCAAGTGCGAAGTAACCATAGTTCAAGAACCAGAAATGGCCGCGCAGTTTAGGATCAGTCAATATAGGCAGTCACTTGCCTTGTCAATTTTAGCCTGATTTTGATGAAATAAAGACTACGCATTCAAGAAGATTCCCTATCAATGATCAGGATCTGGTCCGAGAAGCCCACATTCTGAGGTTTCTTTGGTCTGGACATTTATTTTGGACACTATAGAAATCGTGGGGAGGAAGCCCTTCCTCCATTATGATTTTTCTCAAATTGAGTTTTGGTCGTTTCATTCCAATGGTTCAGGTTCGTTCCTATAGTCCCATTATGGAAATCGAATCTGCAAGCTCTTAATTCTGTTTTCTTTGTGTCTTCAATTTGCATATACAAATTCCCGAATTGGAATGCACTTCCCAGGAACGATTAAGAGAACAAAAGGCACTAAACGACCTATATGCCCTAGTATGTTGCCCCAAGCCTGCATAGTAAGCTTAAAACAACCGCATTTTACCAGCATGAAAAAGCTTCAGTTCTCGCATTGAGAGCTGGTTGACAATGATCTCAAAGTGCCGCTTTAACAAGAATGCACTTTGCCAAGATCACCAACCACAACCTACCGCAACCAAGTCAAGTGTGATTGATTTTTTCCCCAGTTGTCAACTTGTCACAGACAAGTTTATTCGGCGTTTATTTGAGTTATCCAAGCGTTAACAGAGGCCAGAAAACAACCTTTGTGAGCCTGCTTCCAGCAAAGTTCAAAGAGTAGAGTAGCCTTCCGATGAGCCAATAGGCTTGATCACAGAACATTAACACCGCCCTATAGCTGGGTGCGGCTGCGTGGGGCCCCATGGGATGCGTCCATGGGTTGCGGTTTCAAGCAGAGATGCCCCAGAGAGATGAATCCAATTGCAAAGGACTCACTTGAGGCATGGAGGAAGAAATGCTTGAGGTGAGAAGATCATTTGAAGTGGTGGGGTCTTCGCGGCAAAGTCATCTTGCTTAAGTAACTGTATAACTTCAAGTCGAACCATGGATTTGAATGAGATGTACTGCTCTTTTCAGAATGATGAGAGACACAACTGGGGTGAGTTAAAATTCATCTTCAATTAATTGTTCGTTGATTCTTATTGTTAATGTTGCATTTGAACCGTCACTTTACAGCTGTACTCTAAAGGCCCGATGAAACATCTGTATTGATTCCTGGAATAAGGGCATAACACTAAAGAAGAATGTTTGTAAACTAGCCTGCAGAAATTTCAGGTACAGATACAGCGGTGCCACAAGGGAAAATCCTTTAAAATCTATGCGTTTTTGTGTTAAGTGAAAAGTAAAGAAAAACCACTTTCTGCAGTTGTTAATTTCTTTCAGAATGTACTATATTGGACAGAAACAAAATCATGTGGTGTTTGCGGACACCCTTGGTTTCAACATAGAGCAAGGTTTCAAGTTTCAAAACTTTTAGTAAGTTGTTTTCTTTGTCAACTCATACATTTTTGGGTCCTTGCAAATAATATAATGGGCTTTTTTATTCAGGACTCTCGAAGATCCAGCGGCCTACTCAAGAAGACCCGTCCGAGTCGGCGTCCCCCGTGTTCCCTGGAGACTGCTGGCAAGGGACGTATCTGCCACCTCTCTACCCCTTCAGCTCGAAGCAGCTCTGTGAACTGGAATCCGTCTACGCTGCTAACCCGTTCCTTGGATTCACGAGCAGGTACATCCTCGCCGACGCTTTGGATATGACAGAGGAAGATGTAGACGTAAGTTATTTATTTGTTTTTGTTTTTCAATTCTCTCCATTTTCTGTTAACATGGGCGTTGCCAGAGGCACGTGGAAATAGGTCCCCGCCCGAAAAACGCCAACGATCGCGGTCTGGCGACGCCCACATGCCTAAAACATTGTCAGTGGTACTTAGTATGCTCTTCGTTTTTTTGGGGGGGGGGGGGGGTGGTGGTGTGGTAAAGATTGGCCTTTCATTATACAAGCAATACAGAAAGACTAGCTGTTTTGGGATTGTTTTTGTTCGTATCGCTGGAACCATTATGATTTGTCTCTTAAATGCATCCCATGCATGCTTGCTCTATGTTATACCGTTTCAACCGAAGCAGGTCGTTTCGTACCCTGGTCGTTTCGTACCCAAGTCGTTTCGTACCCTGGTCGTTTCGTACCCAAGTCGTTTCGTACCCAGTCAATTATGATGCACAAAGGAGATTAAGCCAGTCATGCAAACCCGCTCCTGTTAGTCACCGACGCGCGGCATCATCATAGAGATGTACGTATCAAGTTCCCAGGGATTAAGATTGCGTCCTACAGTACTGGCTGTCTGTTTCACTGTCAATCATTCGAATCATTCTGATGAAGTCTCGACCAATGCGGTGGCGCGCATTCACGCACAGTAGCTACCGAATGTGGGCCCTCTAGCGGCGAAAAATCCTTTAGGAAAACACATTTGGTTCCCGTTTTTATTAAGGTTGTTTTCCCTTTTCAGGACCAACAACAAAACAACCGGTGCTTTTCAGGACCAACACATCTACAAGAGAGATTGGTCAAGATTTGCATCAAAGGCAGAATAAAAACGGAAATTAATGATTAATAAAAAATTACATTTATTTTGTCAACACCGTCCCGTGAACCACCAAGAGTGATTGACAGTAGCATTGTTGTTCAATAGAAAAGGATTTGGAACCCTTTGTCACGTGTGCAATGAATCCTGGGTGCGAAACGACCTGGGTACGAAACGACCTGGGTACGAAACGACTAGGTACGAAACAACTTGGGTACGAAACGACCGACATTCGTTTCAACGGTGCACACGTATACACCCTATCACATACTGCGTTCGTTGTATCCGTTCGTTACTTTGTTTAGTTGAGTGCCCTTCCAACATCACCGAGAGAAAACTTTGGGAAAACTTGAGGGAGCATTACCACTGTGCCTCATACCCCATCTGGTATAGAGCATCTGCCTGAAGTATCAGAGGTCTCGGGCTGGAAACCTGATAAGAACCATTATGATTTTTTCTCTCATCCTATATTTGGTTACACTCCTTTCGCAGTACGTGGTTTGTGCGACCCCTATAGTTCGTTTGACTGCTCAGTCAACTTGGCAATGTTCCTGCGAAGCGCGTGCTGATGTCACTCAAGAACAGGGCTGGATAACACTTGCCATGATTGGTTAGATTCTGTCACGTGACACAGTGGTTGAGCAGTGGTTGGAGCGGACGAACTTGGCGCGCAAACCACTGCGAAAGGAGTGTTACGTTTGGTCTGTTCTTAAGCGGGCCGCCCACGAAATAGGTACTATAAGCTACGATTAGGTACCATTGTGTATAGAGTCTATAGACAGTCTCTGGTAATCGTACCTAATCGTTGGTAATTCACGGCAAAAATCGCATAGTGGGAGGCCCGCTTTAGAGCAAAGAAATCGTTAGACTCTGTAAAACACTCGAACAAGAACCACCTACAAAATCGGAATCACGTACGCCGTTTTTTAATTTGTTCAATGCAAATTTTTATTATGTTATATTACTAAATTGTACATTTTCTTCCATGCACAGACGTGGTTTGTTCATCGTCGTTTGAACGACCCCAAACTACAGCCAGCATCGCTCAGTTCCGTCTCCTCGCAATTCCTGGCTGAAAGCTCCCCATTTGCAGCGCCTCCCAGAAACAGCACGCCGCGGCGGTCAACGACACTCGTGCAAGAGACCCTCAGAGTCAGACTTCCAGTATGCGGAGTATCGTCGATCGAACGCGGTCCAACACCCTCGACCTACGCGGACGCCGGCCAGCAGAATCCCTGCAGATGTTGCCAAACACAACTGCTCTCAAACCCATCAACTTCCACCGTGGTAGCAGCCAAAAGACGTCATCTTTCGCTTTCGATTACTCGCAGTTTCAGACACAACCGCGACGATCTTGTCTCGACCACCATGTGTCACCGTGCTCCCGTCTCAAGCCTCGGTGCAGCATCATTGGCCATGTGCTCAGGTCGGCCCGTTGGGTCGAGCTGTTTGCTAAGTCGCCCCCGTGTAGCCAACTTTGTTGTTCGCCATTGATGCACAACCAACTCTGAACCCAGATCCTTGGATATTCTAACTGCTTTTATCTAATTTTAAAGGGTCTTTTAAATTTTGGACCGCTATAGTAACACTAAACAACATCATCATTCATGTATTTCAGACTGCATAAAGTGATGATAAAATGTTTAAAGACTTTATCGGCTTTATCGGGTCTTTTTTCTTTGGAAAAATTCTGTAGAACAAGCATATACACCCACTTCATTTTGGGAGGAGAAGGGTCGCTATATACTTTCAGGTATTCATTTACGGCTACCATCAATGTCGTCCGGCCAGTTTAAGTTACTTACCTTCCTTTAAGTTATCAGTTGTTCGGCTTTTTGCTCATACGTACGTACTCTATACGCCATGTTGATCGCACTAAATCCCCAACAATCCCTAACGTGTTTCTAAATGATTGGAAACAGGACAACTCGTACCCGGCACAACTCGAACCCGGGACAACTCGAACCCTTTCTATCAATAGTATGGCATATGTACGTGTGCGCTCACTAACTTTTTTTGGTAGAGACTTTTTTCCGTCACTTTTGCCCCTATTTGGAACGACACTTTTACCGTGAAGTTTGCAGGACCTTTATCGGGAATTTGCCGGGACGTTTGCCAAGACTTTCAGACTTTTGGCGCGAGTTTTGGTGTCACTTTTGCCGGCAATAGTTTTACAAACATTTCACCGCAATTTTTGCCACAACATTTCTAGCTGGCACTTTTGCGCAATTTTGCCGGGAAATATGCCGGGATATTTGCCAGGACTTTGTTGAAGCTTCCGCCGTGATATCTGTTTCGACTTTACTGACTTTTGCCGCGATGTTTGCTGGAACTTTTGAGGAAGTTTCGCAGGACATTTAAAAAGTTACCAAAATGGGTACGAGTTGTCTCGGGTTTAAGTTGTCCCGGGTACGAGTTGTCCCGGGTACGAGTTGTCTAGTATTCAAATGATTAATATGTAAATAGTTTATACAGCTCAATTATTCAGTAATAAATTAATAAATGTGTTCACGTTTTATGATAGTTTGTATATAAGTCTTTTACATAACTGCATCTTGTAACAGAATAAATTTATGTTTGGATTGGCACCAACACAAGCATGCAGTTCAGACATTGTTTTCCTTAATTTTATACACCTGGTTTTTACTATAGCCCTACAATATAGGGCTGTAAATAGCTCGCTTTTCAAATCTGACTTATTACAGTCGCAAATGTAATAAGTCAGATTTGAAAAGCGAGCTATTTACAGCCCTATTTGTAGGGCTAGTTTTGACCCATAGCCTAGCTGGCTTCCCCGAGACGTATTCCGTCCACCACATTGCAAGTAAGGAATTTCGGTACCACACTGACCAGTGGCGCGCCTGGGGAAGGACAGGGGAGGGAAGTTGGGGAGGGTTTTTTTTGGGGGGGAGGGGGGGGGGGGGGGGGGGGGAGGGGGGGACGGGAGGGTTGGCGATATGGGAGTGCTTGATATTTGCATAACTGTATGTGTGAGCTGCTTTGCGTGCTCCAACGTGCTGTCCCCTCCCCTTTCGCACTCCCACTTCAGCGCTAGTGACGCCGTAGTCTTGGCCCAAGACTACTCTAGTCGATATTGGTTTGTGTACGCGTTGGCCATATAGTGCGCCCTCTTGCAGCACTAACGGACCAGTCTTTGCTCACTAGAGTAGTCTTGGGAATTTCTTCCGGAAGTTTTAACTTTTTCTTTGTTTTTGCCTAGGCTTTCCTAGGGAACCAATCAGCGAGTGACCCAAATACAGCAGAGCGTGGGAATGCAGCGAGCGACCCAAATACAGCGCGTCGACCGCAGAGCGTGACCCAAATACACCGCGTGCACGCGCTTCGAATGGTTTGAAAAATATAAGGCGGCTTACAAGAATCATCGAACATGACCGTTTTATCGTTGCTAATATTTTCGGTGGCATAAGTTTCTTGGCAAATGTTTGCGAATATATTTACAAACATGTTTGCAAAGGCGTATATGACATCGCAAAATACATTTGTTTATGAAGATAATTGCGACATTGCAAATATTTGCAAAGATATCTGTGGTATGCCATGTCCCTTGTGTGCCATCATAAAACCCTCTGCAGCTATTTACATAAAACGGTACCGCCCCCAATGCTGAACTTCCGGGAGAAATTCCCAAGACTACTCTAGTGAGCAAAGGGCTGGCCAGTTAGTGCTGCAAGAGGGCCCACTGTACTACTGGGAATGGCCAACGCGTACACAAACCAATATCGACTAGAGTAGTCTTGGGCCAAGACTAGTGACGCCGCCGCTGCCAGCCTATACCATTCTCATTGGTTTCACTGAGGTACGTGTAAAAATGATACGCGTGCCTCGTCGTCGTCATTGAGGTTTCCTAAGTGCCCGAATTTACACCTGACGGCCGGCTTGGTCATGTTCCATAGTTTCGTGATTAATTTGAAGACGTATTAGGCCATAACATTTAATATGTCTTATAACTTAGTATATCCCTGGACTGAAGCACACGTTCGTCGAATGTGATGTACCAGTACCAAACCCAATGCATTGCACCATTTATAATGGAGCAAAATGGCGGCTAGTTGTTCACAAGTTTCGTTACATTGTAGGAAATAAAACGCAAAAGGTTATTGTTATTGAACACAACGTGTACTCAAGCGTTATTAACTGCCCGAGATTAGTTTATCAACTAAGTTCGACGAAAATTAATCGTTAATTTCCGTCGATTTCTCATATTTTTTTACGCCAAACATTGCCAAGATAGTGCGCCCTCATCCCCGCGAGAAAAAGAACCTGGAACCGAACACGTGCGCATGGTGGCATGTTTATGTCATCTTCCTGTGAATAAAATGTTAAATCTTGATTAGTTTTGGTTCCCAGAAAAATAAGTTGGAAATTAAGAAAAATTTACTGCGATATCTCTCAACGGATGGAGGCAAATATATCTGTCCGTTTTCATGACATGAAAAATGACGCCACGATGTATGCTTGCACTTATGCAAATCTATTGTTTGTACTTTTGTGCACTTCTTGGCCCTGCCCTAGGCCTTTCGTACGATGGCGATGCAATGAATTTGACTCGCATTCCAACTATTTGCGACCAAGTTTCACTCCAATTCTGAGCTAATTTTCCACCTTCTTTTTGTTAAAAGCAGTGCCATGGCGTCTAAAGAACGTACCAGGATTATTTTGGGACATCTGAAGCCCTCCGCCCCGCTCGCCTCTGACTTCGTGTGCCGGAGTTTGAGTTCTGGAAGCAGTGCAAGCAAGGGGGATTGTGCCGTGGAAAGAGGCGAAGAGCCGGTAGGTTTTGCATGTAACAGACGTGGTGGTTCTAGCGCTGAGCGTGGTGTCCAGCTCTAGTCTGGTACCCGGACCAAAAATTATTTGACTCAGACTAGACCGGTGTGAAGTTGGTTACTTATTCGACGTTCGACGTTCAACATTCAATAAGGAGCTGTTACTTATTTACGAAGACCCAGAAGGGACATTTAAGTATTATGCTTTTTTTATTTTTAATACGTACGTACGTGATAATAGTACGTACGTACGTGATAATAATAAGTACGTACGTACTATTATCACGTACGTACGTGATAACAATACGTACGTACGTGATAATACTACGTACGTACGTGATAATTTATTACGTACGTACGTGATAATACTACGTACGTACGTGATAATAATACGTACGTACGTATTATTATCACGTACGTACGTGATAATACTACGTACGTACTTAATATTATCACGTACGTACGTATTAAATTATCACGTACGTACGTGATAAATTATCACGTACGTACGTATTAAATTATCACGAACAAACGTACTATTATCACGTACGTACGTAGTATTATCACGTACGTACGTATTAAAAAAATAAAAAAGGAAAATACTTAAATGTCCCCTCTGGGTCTTCGTACTTATTCAACATTCAATAAGGAGCTGTTACTTATTCGACATACAAATGCACATAATTTTTTTTTCAAAGGGTCAAATGCCCTACCTTGGGGCAAGAAAAACGTGACCAAACCCCCACCTAGGGGATGGGGCAGCGCAGGGGAAGGGGGAGGGGGACCAATTGATAGGTGCATAAGTAACAGCTCCTTACTGAATGTCGAATAAGTAACAGCTCCTTATTGAATGTCGAATAAGTAACAGCTCCTTATTGAATGTTGAATAAGTAACAGCTCCTTATTGAATATTGAACGTCGAACGTCGAATAAGTAACCAACTTCACACCGGTCAGACTAGACTGAATTTAAGGTCCGGCAGCCGTCAATTTCGCCATTTTGAAACGGGAGGAATTCCTCCTTTTTCCGAAGGTTCCCGAAGTTACCCGAATGCACGTCCGGTCGTCCGGACGTTACCGTTAATCGTCGGGTACAATTCGTCATTGTTTCAAGAATTTGAATTGACGTCGCGTGCACGTACGCGTGCCGCTGCGTGTGTATTTATGGTGATGCCACGGATTTAAAACTACGCAATGGCTATAGTTACGGCATGGAGGAAGAAACAAACACCGTTTGAATGGCTATAGTTACGGGATTGCAACAGCAGATTAAAACTCATGTACAATATGGAGCTCACTCGGTGATGCAGACAAGGTTTAAATTTTCTAGAATTTCTTTTTGATGCTAGCCTACATGATTAAAATGGGCATATTTAATATTTTAAGGTTAATATATTAAGTTTGTATTGGTCAAATATAGAATAACCCCTGTCAAATTGTTGTACACTCATGCCATATCGCGCAGCGCGCGCGCTTTGAAAATTAACAGTTATGTGCTCCTAAAAATAAATGCATGACGTAATGCTTAAAGTGCTATTTTAAACACGACAGTAGCCGGTCCTCATATTCAGTCGTTGTAATATGTGGAGCGGGAACCAGTCTAGTCCAGCTCCAGTCAGTATAGTTGAGATCGTGCTTTTTCACTAGCATATTTAAATATTCCAAGTTTTTCCTTAGTAAAACCATGAAATTTGTCCCTCTTAATTTTGTGTTTTTATTATCAGACTGATTTCTACATGGTTTATAGATCATAAAAAGGCAAATCTTGGGTGGGCCGTGCATGGTAATGAGCCTATATTATTTTGTTCCAACCAATCTCATACATTTTGCACACAATATTGTGTAATACTTGTGGTAATATTTGTGGTGATGCAGGATGGCAAATTTGATACTTCATACAGGGAAAATAAGATGCGTCATATAATATATTAAACCCCAGATAATCTTAAAAGATTACATAATGACCTTGCCTATACTGACTGGGATAGTGTTACTTGCAAATGCCTAATCAAAATTCATTATTTTTTGTCCCTGTTGATGAATAAGAAATCAGCAACATCATTAAAGGTTTATATTTAAAAAGTACAGGGTATGATGATATATGTGACCGGCTCCAGCAAAACCCAACACTTGTGATGAAAATTCAAAATTTAAGTTTTGGTATCAGCTTAGTGTGCATACAAAAAGGTATCTTTTAAAACATGTTTGAGGAAATTCTGATAATTTTTGGCGAAGTTATGACCAATTAAAGTATGACAGATCAGAAAAAGTGAAATGGAGCTATATATATATTGGTCTTTAAAGTTTGACAAACTAGTTGATTATTTAATTTTTTTGTCAATAATATGAGGAATTGTGAGACAGTTAAAACAACAAAACAAATCTTGAATGTATCCCGACGTTCAAGTTGATTGTGGGCCCATATCACGTAATGGGAAATGCCGAGAAGCGTCGGGTTTTGCCAGAGTCGGTCACATCTATGTGTTTCTTTAATTAAGAATTCCAGTTCTGTTATATGCAAACCATTAGCTAGTATTATTAATTTATCCTTTGTTACTGGTATTGTTCCACAACAATTAAAAATTGCTAAGGTAGTTCCTGTTTTTAAAAGTGGAGATTCTTCTTGTGTTAATAATTATAGAGGCCAATTTCAATTCTCGTAATATCGGTGTTATTAATAGAATTAAGAACCTTCTTCCCCAATCAGTATTATTGACCTTGTATAACACCCTGGTAGTGTCCTATCTAAATTATGGTCTATTGGCTTGAGGAAAATGTTCTGCTGGTAATTTAAATAGGCTTCTGCTATTACAAAAAAAGGGCCCTTCGTGTGATAAATTTTGTAGATTTTTATGCTCATTCAGATCCTTTATTTATTGGGTGTAAAACATTAAAGGTCGTGGATATGTATTATCATCGGCTTTGGACCCTCATGTTTCAGTTAAATTTACATTCTTTACCATCATCTATTAGAGCTATGTTTACTCCCAATGCATAGTTCCGACCTGTCAATCAAGCCAAACCCGCGACCAATCACAACAGAGCTAGCAGACATCGCCCACATAGGTCAAAGTGATGCAATCATCACACAATCACGCGATTTTCTGCCCATACAGTTTGTATGTTGTATGCGCCAGTGACCGGGTGAATTTTGCTTTCAATGTCGGGCGATTCGCTGTTCAAAGGTAGGAAAGCGCATTTTTATGAATATATGTCATCCCTGCATTACTAGCCCTTCGCTCAGTGTGTGCTACGGTAACTGTCGACCCCAAAACATAAATACCTTTGAGTTTTCTCCAATGAATCTGTGCTTTCCATGCCGAGTCCCGTTGCTTTGTACGTGGTGTCGCCAGTTTTTTGCGATGGCTTGTGAGCACATAGCAACAATATCTAAGGGGCGGGGTTAACTGGGCAATCTCGGAACTGCATTATAATGTACATTCTCATTTTACTCGCAAAGCCTCTAATTTTCATTTACCATATACTTGTACTTCACTGGCTCAAAGAACTCTTAAATATATGCAGGACCCAAGCTGTGGAATTCTCTGTCCCCATTTAAAAAATTCAAAAAGCATTGGTATATTTGAAAAGAATTATAAACTTGTATTACTAAACAGTTACAAGTAAGAGTTTTAATTTTATTTTCAGATATTTCCATGCTCTGGTTGTCAATGTTCTTACAATGTTCTTAGTAAGTTTGTCTTGTCCTTGTTTTTGTCTGTCTTTAGTGTCCCTGTCTTTATTTGTCTTGTCCTTGTCTTTGTCTGTAAGGTCCAATATTTTGTAATTTTGATGTTTTCTTTTGAACACTCCACATGACCCAGTATTTCTGTAACTTTTCCTAATTCATATAGGCCTACTGGGTCATGTGAGAGTGTAAGGGGCTCATATTTACTTTTAATGAGTTCCTCTACAACGTCAATTCTTGTATCTATGATTTAAAGAATACTACTTCTTTTTCTTTAGAGTAAGTGAATCGTAACATTGAAGAATATTATTTATGATGGTTGTAGAAATAAAAGAAACCTTGAAACCTTGAATACTTATACTAAATTTTGTTCCAATTTGTGCAGAGTACCAATCAAGGTGTGATACAGCTGAGAGAATGTGCTGCCAGCTCAGTACAACCAGACACAACACCTCGGATCCCAAAAATAAGGTATTACAGAAAGAATTGTGTATGCTGGTCAATGCACGTTTCTGGATAATGCGAAAATGTGTACCACTAAGTACTAGCCCGGATGGCCTGCTTTTTCAAGTGAGAAATGATGTTGCCCTTAGGGCACACTCGTGAGATAAGTATATGCTGAGAAACACAAGAAACACAAATTTTCTCCACATTTTGATCGAAAAATGCAGTTAATCTGGGAGTGGGAATTTTTAGCACACAGAAGCTTCATGCAGTTAAGTAAATATTTTAGTGTCAAATCTAATAACAAAATAAATTCTGAAATGTTGATTAAACTGAAAATGTGCATTTCTTTTGCTTCACGGTATAGTTTGAGAAAGACAATTGTGAATCGATGCAGAGTTAAAATCAACGGTTAAATATCGCGCGTCATTTGCCCCTGGATGGATGTTCAGATTGTGGAAAAGGCCTGAAAATTACTTATAACAGAAACATGGGATGCTTTTTCCCACATTTGTGTGGAGTTGGACAATGTTTTTGGACTTGTCTTTGCAGACAGGACATAATGAAGTGGAATGGATGGGGCTACAGAGATTCCAAGTTTCTCTATGATCCAGATAAAGGATTTGCCTTCACTGGAAGCAGGTAAACTAAAATACTATAAAAACCAGTGTATTAGGCACATTTTAAACTTAAATCATTTGCAGATAAACTTTTTTTAACAAATTCCAGAACAGTATTATTACATAACTAAAGAAGAATGTTTATAAACTGCCTAGTAGAAACTTCAGCCATTATTTTAGAATCAATCTACTACATGTAACTTTACAACAACTTAATTATGAGGCGAAGATGCACAGCAGTGATTAATGCACAAGGGGGACACACTCGATACTGACTTTGTGACTTCAATATTGGCAAGTCAGTTTTCAGCAACCTCTGAGAACACGAAGAACACATTTTGTACATTTCAAGTTCGGTTAACCATTTGAAAGATTTCATGGACTTTCATTAACAGTTTATTCCAGCGAGTTATCTGCCATGGCTGAAAAAATACAGCAATTTTTATCATGCACAGTTTCTTTTGTTGGAGAGTATAGAAGACTTCGAACTCGCAAGTATTTATTTTCCGACGGATTTGTTGCAGTTTTTAATATTTTATTCTCATTTTTTGGAAATAAAAAAAATAAATAAATCCAGGCGGCCTTAAAAAAGGAAGCGGGCGGGGACGCGAAACATGTGTTTTTTAATATTTTGCCTAATACTTCTTAAAACCTTAAAAATCCATATATGGTTTTTGTGTTAAGTGAATGGCAAAAAAAGAAATTGTTTGCAAACGATTTAAAAAACAAAAACTTCAGTTGGCAATTTCTCCCACAAAGGTATCATTTTCTACGGGAAAAAATCATGCGGTGTTTGTTACCATTGCTATCAACAGTTTCAGTTGGGTTTTTCTTGTCGACTCGTGAAGTAAAATTTTAGGTCACTGCAAATGATGTGAGGTACCGTGGCCGAGTGGTTTGGGTCACTGACTCGCAATCACAGGTGAAAACTTGGGGTTGCGGGTTCGAAACTTGCCCCGGCTGGGGTACCTGTGCCCTTGAGCAAGGCACTTAATCACACTTGCTCCATCCTTCGGAAGGGATGTAAAGCCGTTGGTCCAGTGTGTTAGGTAATGCACGTTTTAAGTATACCAGAGCATTCTTTCGTAAAGAGCAAGGGGATTCCCCGGTGTCTTTGGCCGTTTCTAGTTCATCATGGGTTTTTTTCACGCTTGCGAGCGACTGCAATTAATGGGCACTTTTGAGGAATGTTTGGTTTCAGTACCAGAAAGAAATAATAATAAAATAATAATAATTGTGCTTTAAATTTATTCCTCACTGTATTTAATTGGATACTTGGGTTGCCATGTCTTGTAGAAATGTTTGAATTACATTTTCAATTATAGATCCTAAAATTTTAATAAGCGAAGAACCTAATTAACAGCCACAGTCACAAATTTGACCATCCGTAGGTACAATATTGCCGGTGATCTCCCACACTTTAAATCTTGGATCGAGACGATAGAGGGATTTAACTTGGATTTAAAATCTGAGGCACAGGTAAGTAGACACATGTAGCTTTCAAAGAGCGTGTTTAGATTTTTATAGAAAATGGATTTCATTAATACCTCCCCAAAATACTATCCATGGTAAGAGTTGGAAAGTTGATCAGAATTTGTTTTCTCTAAAATGTCTCAACTAGCATTGGAACGTGCAGATTTTATGGAAAAAACAAAATTTTGAGTGGGAAAAAGTTAAGATTTTGTGAGGAAACACTTTTTTCAGCCTGTCTGAAAGCCATGATCAACTTCCCAAATATTTCCTACTGCTTTATGGAACGGATAAATTAGTTTACAAAACATCAGTAATTGTTTGACAATATCCTTAAAAATATATGGATTAGCAGTGCGAAGTTTCAGAGTGGTAATGAGAAAAATATGACTGAGAAAAATATGACAAATGATACGGTATCAAAATCTCAACACCCATGGGAAAAATTGGGGAAGGGGAGTGGCGGTGCTCAAAAATGTGATCTGGACATCTCCTTTAATTTTTGTTGCTTAGAAAATAGAAGATTGTTGGTATGAACTTCCATCACGAAATGAGTTTAAAGACAGTAGCCTATGTGTGATTGGTTTTTGCCATAACACACTATGTATTCACTCTCGTGTGTTTCATTATGGAGTGAATTTTGCTGATCTGGTTTTGTAAATTGATATACTTAATTACTAGATTGACTCCTGGTGAAAAAGAATACATAATTATGTATATGTAGTACATGTACAATGTACTAATTATTTACTTGTATGTTTAAAGGAGCATGTTAAGATTTTTTCAGAAAATGGATTTAGTTTTAACCTAACAATCGTATATCGTACATGTATGTAAAATACCTCCCCAAAATACTATCCATGGGAAGAGAACATAAAATTTACAATCTCCAATTTGGATTTGGATGCAAAAAGGTTGGTGTATTTTACTGCACTGCTTTATAGAACCAGACAAATTAGTTTACAAAACATTGGTTGGTTTTTGACGATATCCTTGAAAATATACGGATTGAGAACGTGCAATTTCAGAATGAGAAAAATATGACAAATGATATATCGAAATCTCAACACCCATGGGAAAAATGGGGCTCACAAAATGTGATCTAGACTCGCTCCTGTAACTTTGGTTTGATAAGCTGAAGTAAATTGAATTTTTATCGCATTACCGTGGAAACTTATTTTCATTTGTACAGGATGAGATCAGACCAGAGAATCTACCAAGCATTACGCGGAATGAAGGATTCTTGGAGGATATTCAAAAGGCTGGAATTTCATTTTCCTTTGATCCTCAGGACAGATTATTTCGAGCCCATGGTAACCTTCATTTTAAATTTATAATGAATAATTCAGAATTCCAGAATCTGAATGCTGATAAATGCTATAAATAAGTCAGTATCCTTAGTTTATTTAACTTTGACATCTTAAATAGCCTAAATCTGAATGCAAAATATCCAAAATGTTTTTCACTGTTAAAAAAAGTTGGAAGTTAAAATGAAATTTAATTTTTTTGTGAAATAGTATGTATAGGGTATGTACATCATGCTTTTAAAAAATTCAACTTGACCCGACTTGACCAACATGCTTGACCTCACCTGACCTGACTTGACATAGACAGCCGAAGTGTAATGTGGGTTGCCATGGTAATTGGCTCTAAACATCATGGCTGTCGGAAAAGCACAGGGACACGATTCAGTGATTTTTAGTGTAGAGCATCCTCTTTTAACAGTGCCCCCTTAACGCACTCCCTAACTCCTGCGTACAGTGGCCCTGTTGAAAAAGGCCCCATTTGGCGGTGGGACTAGCGACAGAAATCTTGTCGCCTCCGCTGGACCAATCAGGACGCTTGCAGTGCATTGTGTAGCACGATTGCAGGCATTCAAATGTAACGCGCGCAGATTGTAAACACCGTGCATGCATGTGATACATGTACTCGGTAATGCTGGCTGTTGTCTGCGTCGGCGATTGGCTGCTATTTAAAGCATACTGGGGAATCCGTTCCATTACATTCGTCAGCATGCATCCCTGTTATTAATGTGAACAACTGCGGAGTAAATAAGGTTCGTCGTTTGAAAGTTTGGTAGGAATGGGACAGTCATAAGGAACGGAACCCAATACAATTTCTGGAAAGTATAGAAATTGTTTCTTTTCGGCATAACATGACCGAATTGATTAAATGACATCAAAATGACTCGGGCGTGAGTTGGCTCAAGACAACAGCCGGCTCGCTCCACAATTTTGCGTGTATTTCCTCAGGGTATTGTCACGTCGCTTCGCATAGTGGAAATTCCCTGAGATCTCAGGATGGTGTAGAGCCATTGCCTAGGCAACTAACAAAAGATGACATATTCACTTTGGCAGTCTATTGAAGTGAAATGACTTGACTTGGGATTCGAAGGCAGTTTGACGTGACTTGAGACTGGAAGGCAGTTTGACTTGACTTGAGACTCGAAGGCAGTTTGACGTGACTTGAGACTCGAAGGCAGTTTGACTTGACTTGAGACTCGAAGGCAGTTTGACGTGACTTGAGACTCGAAGGCAGTTTGACTTGACTTGAGACTCGAAGGCAGTTTGACGTGACTTGAGACTTGAAGGCAGTTTGACTTGACTTGAGACTTGAAGGCAGTTTGACTTAATTGAAACTTGAAGGCAGTTTGACTTGACTTGACTTCAAACTTGAGAAGAGAGTGACTGGCAAGGAATAAGTTGATAAAATTTTGTCACAATCTCAATGTATGTAGTCATAAAATTAGCTGGTTCAAGTTGATTGTGTGAGAAATGTTTTTGCATGCAATTTAGGATTAGGCACGGTTTAGTACGATGTGTTTCCTTGATATCTGACCTTAGTCTTCTTAATTTCTCAGGTCACACATTAGATGAAATATTCACTCTACGTGAAGGCACCTTTGAACGCATTCCTGACATTGTTTTGTGGCCAGGTATGTCTTTTGAATTACTACATTTTATGTTGTATTTGTGTCATTATGTAACCTTATTGATTTGTGACATTTTCCCCGACTCTGCTACTTGTCAATGAGAATATGCCACTTCAAAAGGTGACAAACTATCATAGGACAATTATTTTTATATTTGAAAAGTTTATTTATGAAAAGATTTGATTGTGTGGGAAGCAAAGGTAGAGAAATGGGGAAGTCTGAAAAGAGGAACGAGAATAAGAAATGTCAAACAACAAAATTGAGAGGAAGTTTTTTCTTGTGTTCAATTAACATGCATGCATGCAAATAGTCTTAAAGGTAGTATACTTGTTTGGTAAACTGTTAAAAACGGCATGATTTCCACTGGTAATTGAAAGCATAGGTCGAGAAAACTACCTTGTAAAAAACCTGAAAAATCCAAGTACGGTTTTTGTTCATGAATGTATGGCTCCAAAGATCGCCTACAGGCGATATGGAGATTCAAATACTTTTGTCATTCTTCTCATGAATGGGGGCAATTCAGACGAAATCATTTCACAGGATGATTACTACTATTACCATTTTGATAACGAGTAAGCTTAAAGATAATAATTCAGAATTTTTTTGGAGGGTAATTACCAAACAAGTAGACTACCTTTAATTGGGTTAAATGTGTGATTTTGTTTTGGGGAGAAGTAATTTTATATAATGATTGGTTTCAAATAATGAGATTGCACAATCTAAGACCGTGGCCGAGTGGTTTAGGTCACTGACTAGCAGGAATCAGGTTAAAATTTGGGGTTGTGGGTTCGATACCTGGCTGAGGTACCTGTGCCCTTGAGCAAGGCACTTAATCACAAATGCTACATCAATCGGAAGGGATGTAAAGCCATTGGTTCAGTGTGTTGGGTAACGCACTTTAAAGATCCCAGAGCATTCTTTCGTGAAGAGCAAGGGGTTCCCCGGTGTCTCTGGCCGTTTCTAACTCATCGTCCTCTCCTCATGGGTTTCCTCACACTTACTTGCGAGCGACAGTGCAATGAGCAATTTTGAGGAATCCTTGGTTTCAGTACCAGAAATAAATAATAATAATGCCAAAAATTATAATTGAAGGTTTTTCTTTTTATTTTAAAGAAAACGACCGGCAACTTATGACATCAACAGAAACATATTTCAATGATTTTCATAACATAATTCTTTATTCAGCGTCACATGACAGTGTTTGTAAGATGGTTGAATTGGCTTGCAAGCACAATGTCTGCATCATCCCGTTTGGAGGTAAGCTTGGAGATGAAGTAGAATTTTACTAAAATGAATATCATTCGGACCCGCTTTTGAAGGCAAAGAAACGCCCCCTAACCTGCAAAATTTAGAATGCACATGGGTTTATACCGGCATAAAGAGTGACTCACCCGTGATGTCAACACATGCTTCATTAAACAATTATTAACACATTTTTGGCATTTAGTGAAGTTTATTGAGATACATAAATGCACTGACATTACTTAATTATCCCACCATTTGCATAAACGTTTTCAGACAAAGTATTTACTCTGGCAAACATACAGTATATTGAGTTTTCTCAAAATGTTCATCCAAGATGTTTCAGGATTTTGTTGAAAGGGTTAAAATTTGTTGTTGTTCAGTGAGACTACATTTAGAATTAATTTCTCAACTGTTTTTCCTTTTTATCCTTTTCTTTCTGCAGGAGGAACCAGTGTGAACAAATCAATACAGTGCCCTGCAGAGGAGAACCGGATGATTGTTTCTTTGGACATGTCACAAATGGTAAATATCTGTTGCTGATTTATATGGACATTTTAAAGGTAATATACATGTACCAAATCATAAAGGGCTGGCTTTTTCCTTTTTTTTTCTTCTAGAAACGGAACTAATGCTGGTATTTTTTTTTTAGCTGGAGACAAATCGTCATTTTTAAAACAGCCAAGGGTTCGAACGCGTACATACCGATCACATGTTTGCATTTTGTAGAACTGACTGGGGACAGGATTTAACGTTGCTTTTGCGTAAATGTCTATTTTCATATTTGTAGAATCGAATCCTGTGGGTGGATGAGAAGAACCTTACAGCTCACATTGAGGCTGGGATTATGGGATTGGACCTGGAGAAAGAGGTACGTCAAGAAATGCTCAAATGCTCATTGTAACTTCGAGAGTTGGCAGGAAAACCTCTGTGTTGGTAGTTAAAACACCACATGGATTTATTTCCGTCCAAAGTAGTAATTTCTGTATGAATCAGCTGAAGGTGGTTTTAAAATGTTTTTACCATTCACTCGACACAAAAACCATCACAGATTGTTTTTGAAGCATTGCTGCATCTGTGTGGCTGAAATCTCTGCAAGTTTACCAACATCTTTTCATAATGTAATTATGCCCTCATTCCAGGAATCCGTGAAAGACTTCATCTTGAAAATGGTACACTGGGCCTTTAAGTGGTAGTGCCGGTACATGACATAACTACCTATTTTAATACAAAATCTAATGCTTTTATTAGCAATTTTATTGTCAAAAACTGGCAGTCTGCCACTTAAAAATAATACATGAGATTTTAGCAGGTATCCTGTTTTTTTCATTAAAAAACTAGAATGGAAACGGAGCCGGGACGCGCATAACCGTGCCTTTTATTAGCATAGTTTTGGGCACCTTCATTTGCATAGTTTTGGGCACCTTCATTTGCATAGTTTTGGGCACCATTTACATATTTCTGGGCACCATTTGCATGTTTTTGGGCACTTTCCCATTGAATACAAGTAAAACCTCCTGCATGCGCACTTTCTCAATGTTTGTGACGATCGCGCGTGTTATGTTCGAACACAAAACGCACTACACGCGTTCCAAACCGGTTATGGTGATGTGCCATTCAATAACACAGTCATTTCTTATCTACATGTAGCTGTTAATGGAAATATGTGATTTGGGCCCAGATAACTCTTCTTTGCTTGGTTTTCCCGTTTGTTTAGCTTGGCATGTACGGTCTATGCACAGGCCATGAGCCTGACTCGATGGAGTTCAGCTCCCTCGGTGGTTGGATAGCAACTAGAGCATCTGGTATGAAGAAGAATGTTTATGGCAACATTGAAGACCTGGTGAGTTGAAACGCTTCAAGTTATTTATCACCTATGAAGGCCTGGTCACACATGAAACGTCAGCGTCGTGCCTCAAGTATGACGTGCAAATGTTAACATTTAGAAATATAAAAGGTGAATTTAAAAATATGAGAAAATTGCAGTGCCCCGACTGGGATTCGAACCCAGGTCCTTGGCTTACATGGCCAATTGCCCTACCAACTGAGCTATCTGGGCATCCCATCGGAGCACCACAACAATCTCGTGTTTGCCTCTCTTTTTCCAACAATGCATATATATCCGTACATTTGTGGTTGTGATTTTCAAATTATCACCCAAAAATTCATGGTACTTTTATTTGTTTTGGCTGCTATCAAATCATAATCTTCAGTGAGTTTATCTCAAATCGGTACATGCCAACAAGTCAGGCCGTAATTTCTCAGGAGAGAGATTCTTGGTAACGTTTAATTATGTTATTATTTTTTTCTCCAGTTGGTGCATGTTAAAATGGTCACACCGAGAGGTGTCCTTGAAAAGAACTGTCAGGCAAGTAAATTTAATGGATCGTTGTTTCATGTTTGTGTTAACAAAAAGTTTCTAAAAATGCATAGTTCCGAGATTGCCCAGTTAACCCCGCCCCTTAGATATTGGTGCTATGTGCTCACAAGCCATCGCAAAAAATGGCGACACGTACACAACGTACAAAGCAACGAGACTCGGCATGGAAAGCACAGATTCATTGGAGAAAACTCAAAGGTATTTATGTTTTAGGGTCGACAGTAACCGTAGCACACACTGAGCGAAAGGCTAGTAATGCAGGGATGACATATATTCATAAAAATGCGCTTTCCTACCTTCGAACAGCGAATCGCCCGACATTGAAACCAAAATTCACCCGGTCACTGGCGCATACAACATACAAACTGTATGGGCAGAAAATCGCGTAATTGTGTAATTATTGCATCACTTTGACCTATGTGGGCACCGTCTGCTAGCTCTGTTGTGATTGGTCGGCGGGTTCGGCTTGATTGACAGGTCGGAACTATGCATTGATTGGCACCCTCAATTCATTTTGTACTCAAGAAGCGACTTGTTATTCCGGAGTGTGCACAAAGCGATACTCGAAAAGCAAGATAAAAAACTCCAAACTCGCTTACAGAGTTGAATCAGAAAATGCAGTTAATCTGGTGAATTCAGTGCTTGTCATCCAATAATGGCATTCTGACATGTTTGTTTAGGTTCCCCGAATGTCCACCGGACCTGATATTCATCACTTCATCCTGGGGTCAGAGGGTACTCTAGGGGTCGTGACAGAGGTTACACTGAGAGTCCGCCCCCTCCCCCAGACAAAGCGCTATGGATCGGTGGTATTCCCCAACTTTCATCAAGGAGTCGCCTTCATGAGAGAGGTGGCTAAGCAGGTACATGTTATTGTATTTAGGTTTCGATTTAATGCTAGCAGAAAATTATGCCTTAAATTGGGAATATTGGTTGATAAAACATACCCTAAAATTGATAGTTTATTCAAAGATGGTCAAAGTTGAATATTACATTGGATTGTTGAAACCACTCTTATCTTCCATTTGAGTGAGGTTTTTCCAGTCAAATGATTAAATAAAATGTTGGGACATTGCAAATCTTGTATACATACTTATAAAGATGACCAATAAATATAAAGATATACCAATAAAGATGACCTCCATACTTTTGGGTTAAAAGTTTCACACTCAGTATTTAAAACAAGGCAATTGGAAGGTACATGTATGTAGCATCCCTTGGTATCAATATGGGTACAGTTTGAGGACTTCAAGTGCATTACAAAATCTTGGTATGAACATTATACTATAAAGCAAAGGTACTCCACTTATAATATTATGCTGAGAGCCAAATCAGTCACAGAATACTTGTAGCATTGGTATTTCCCATTGCTACCTACAGCGTTGTGCACCAGCCTCTATCAGATTAATGGATAATGAACAGTTCAAGTTTGGTAAGTCTGTATTTCTTTTTTGAGATTTTAGCTCTTTTGCGGCGCCGCGGCTGGCCATTTTCTTATGGGTATTTCTATAAAATAGGGGTCCAATTTTGGTGTCCCCTGTTACATTTTACATCTTGTTTTTGTAAATTCAGGACACATTCTTTTAATACTTTCCATCTCAAAGAGTGAGTACATAAAGTACAATTCATACAAAATGGTTTAAAGGCCATTTTAATGATTTTTGTACGAAAAATAACACCTATCAGGTGTAACGGGGGACACTAAATGTCACACTTTTGGACCCCTAATTTGTAGAAAGACCCTTATGCATTCTCCAGGATTGAAAGACTTGATATCATTTCCTGGCTTTAAATGTCTATGGGCGGAAGGCTTTATAACCAGTGCTCATTTCAAGTTTTAAATCAATTTTTTTTCCCAAGTCACAAATCTTGATATATACACATTTGGAATACGCTTGCAAGCTTGCAATTCAGCCTACTGGCTACAGATTCCAAATAGTGTGACGACATGCCTTTCTTAAAACCCTGTATACAAATTTCCAATATATGCTCGTAACCGGGACGGACACTTGTTACATTTCAGGCCGTCCCGCGGTTACGAGCGTTATATTGGAAATTTGTACACAGGGTTTTTAGAAAGGCATGTTGTCACACTATTTGTAACCCTTTTTTGACCTAAGTTATCTCTGAAACTAATTATTTCTTTTATTTTGAGACCAGACAAAGGTATTTCTTTGAAAATATAGTCTGTGTTGCCAAAATGCCCCCTTTACCGTGGAAAGACTCAAATACACAATCTGCAAGATTTTCCTCAACTAAGTATGTGGATTGATTCAATCAAAGTAGACCCTTTGCACGGGTGGCCATGACAGAGGGCAGTCACATTGTCACCGTGCGTCATGCATGAGTAGGCACTTTGTGGATTTATTGTCGCATCATTTAAATATGAAAACCTACCCCCTGTCATGGCCGCTGGTACAAAGCCTGGTAAGAAATAATTGAAACAAAAACATTTCTAACAGGTCAAGCTCTGAAGGGACCCGCAGCATCAATGTGGACATCGCTAATGGACAGCCTGAAGAAAGTCTACATCACAAAGGTATATTTATAAAACGGTCATTTGGGAAAGAAATGTTACAGACCCACAGTAGGTGTGGACAAAATGCACACCTAAATCTATAGGAGTGAGTAGGTATGTGATTTCACTCGCAACTACACTAAAAATGTCAATGAGGTTTTTCAGGTGTGCTATTAGGGAGGTTTCAGGGGCGGATCTGGGATTTTCAAAAGGGGGGAGCATGAAATGCTGATGACAATGAAATAGCGAGCGCGTAGCGCGAAGCCCTAACGGCTTCTAGATGGATTCTAGATGCTCTGTGGTGCGATCTGGAGCAATATTTAACCGCTTTAAGCAGGAAAAGTGTGCACAAAAAGTGGATTTTTAAAAATTTAAGTTTTTTGTTTTTTGTTTTTTGAAAAGGGGGGTGCGTGCGCCCCCCACGCACCCCCTGGATCCGCCCCTGGGTTTCGCAAGGTGACGGATACAGTTATGAATACGGATATGATAACGGTAACCATTCACGTTGATGTGCACACTGAACTGGGTTTCGCACTGTGTGAATGTACGTGTACATTTATCTGCTAAATCTGCTCTGCACTTAGCTTTGTTTTCAGCAGATTTTCTTCACTTTCACTTGGGCACGATCTGTATTAACGGAAGAAAAGAAACAAAGTGCATACAACTTATTAATCAATCATGGAAAAAGCGGAAAATCTGCATAACCGGTATTCACGTGTATGAAAACATGTATACTACGGTTACTTGTCACGAGAAGCGCATAAAGTCATGACGTATCCGTATCCATGATGGTGCGAAACCTCTCTAATATTCACACTAAGGGAAGCTGTTTATAGCCTTGTGATGTGCGAGTGTTGATTACATTCATCAAAGCAGGACTAAACAAAAGTCGTCGTTGTTCAGAAATACTGTTATATTTATGGACATGAAACCAAGGAATACAATAATCTGTTGATTTTTTTTTCATCACAGTTGAAAAGATTTGATCCCAATGTTATGGTGATTTCCACATTGCTGTTTGAAGGATCAAAGGAAGTAAGTTATTTTAAGTAAGGAATTATTGCGTCAGTCTAAATGATGTTAAGTGGAAGTAATTTTTGCCTAACACGATGCGGTATGCACTATATATTAAGTGCATTTCCGGAGGACACGTTAAAACTCATAGCATGCTCGGGCGGGACTCGCCATCGGCATGCTTGGTGGTCGAGTGGTTAAGACTTCTGCCTGGTATGCAGGAGGTCGTGGGTTCAAGTCCCACCCAAGCATGCTATGAGTTTTAGCGTGTCCTCGGGAAATGCACTTAGCATGGTGGGCAAAAATTACATCCACTTAACAAGTAAGTTATTGTTTGTTTTTTGACAAGTAAGTTAGTTTCAAGATTAATTTCAATCAAGCAAAGAGAAACAAATTGAAATATGAGCTGAACCAGAAGTGAGCTTTGAACCTGGGCCCTTCATGTTAATGTACCAGCATTGTACCGAATGAACCATCTGGCCCAATAGTGGTGTCGTCACCAAATACCAATTGTCTTTATTCAAAGCATGCCAGCGAGAAGTTATAAATCCAGTATTTCTGCCCCAATAATTTGCACGATAAAATTTGCATGGTAAAAATTAAGTTTGTTATTGAGAGAAAACAGTGTTATTTTAGAGAAAAGTACTGGGCATGTTTTAATTCATTAAATTTGTTTGAATCTGGATTCAAACTCAAACTTTTGATCTCTGTTTGTTCGCATGAAGGATGTTGCTGCCCAAGTAAAGAAAGTCTACACAATCGCTACATCATTTGGGTGCGTACAATTTGACTTTTGTTTCACATTTTGTGGCCTGATGGTTGCAGACTGTCGTGATAAAAATCTTGGGGCCATTTTTATAGTGCCACTTCAAAGCTAATTTTCTGTTTACCCGTCTCTAGCTATTTCGTAGACCAGTCACTATGAGCAAAAACATGTACATGTTCATTGTGACCCCATTGTTAGTAACAATGGTGTGTGCCCAATTTCCATTGTTAGATGTTCATAGTGAGTAAGCAGTGCAGAGTGTGAGTTGTTTTCAAAGACAAAACGAAGCATGCTACATTGTAGTTTATTACATATCAGATATGCCTTATTATATATAATTTACTGTAGAGAAAACAAAAAAATCACGGGCAAAAGATATTAGAAAAGTAACATTTTTTTGTGTGTGAGTAGTGTAGATTGCAACAGATTCTTGATTTGTTTTTGATATTATACAGGGGTTTAGCAGGTGGTGAAGACAACGGACAAAGGGGCTACAAACTGTCCTTTGCCATTGCCTACCTGAGGGTGAGTATAGATGGAATTCATCTGACGACGTGCTTTCCATCATTTTGTGTGGCATTTGGCGATCATGACCCACATGACCTTGCTGTTGGTTTAGTATCATGGCCATTACGCTGAATAAGATAAAATATCCTTTAGGGCCCATTGTGAATTGATGGGGGAAAACATACTTAAACTGGGCACGAGCTCGAATTTGTTGTATTGCAATGCGTGCATGTATAGCAGTTTTGAAAGTATAACATGCGGACATGTGTATTTTGGTATTTTTCGGTGACCAAATTTACCAAATGTCATGACCTCAGAAAAAGCAGTCTATACATGTACATTGCTTGTTTATTGACAAATTTCAAATTAGCACTTGCAGCCTCGTTGTAGATGCTGAGCCAGTGCATTACGTCACATATTTGTTCATTTGCGAATTTTATCATAAAAGAAAGCATTTAGACATTTTCAATGACAATTTGAAATTCCTTAACAACATTGTAAATAAATTAGCTCCATGTAGATGTGCAGAAGCTCGGGGAGGCAAAGGAGAGTGGCACACCCTGCCTCAGCAGCTCTTACAACAGGAGGTGTTCATACATGTTACCGACTGATAAAATATGCTACATTTTTCACTGAGAGTATAAGAGTATAATTTTCATTTCCTTTTTGCATTTCAGGATGTTGGTCTTGAGTGGTACATCATTGCCGAGTCATTTGAAACCACCGTGCCATGGGATCGGTAAGTGACTTTCATTAATCAGTGCAAAGCCTTTCTAATAATGCAATCAACATAAGGAATGTGAATTTCTTACATTTCATAAATAAAGTTAAAAATATAGATTTAGACTTCAGTGTTCTGTGTGCAGTAAAACACGGCCATGCCTTACACTGTTCAAAAAGTAACTATTTTTGTAGAGCGGGTCATTGTTGTAGCCTTTATTTCCAGTTTATTTAGATAATTGGTATTTTGTATTATTATATAAAATGGAGCTTTTGCGGATACCGTGCGTTTCTGATACTGTGCAGCACAGAGCCCTAAACTGATGTGCATGCACGCTGGGCGCACCCAAGCACATGTGTACCGTACAACAATAACAAAAGCACATGCAGCTGTAAACTGAAGTTTTCAACACCAAACAAACAAAAATCTCGCGGAAATTTTTCGAAACAAAGCTTAATTTTATATAACAATGATAATATTGCATGTTTTTTCGGGTGATATGAGAATATACTGCACTCGTCATGAAAATACCGAACTCGCCTTCGGCTCGTTCAGTATCTTCATGACTTGTGCGGTATATTCTCATATCACCCTCAAAGCCATCCAATATTATATAATTATCAGTTTCATAGTTATGATGATTGGCCTTTGATAATATCGTTGAGAGTTGAACCTTTATTTCATTGGACAAGAATGTTTACGGTATTTCAAACATATGTGTGGTTTTATTTCAGTGTAATTGATCTGTGTCATAACGTGAAAGAGCGTCTCTACAGCGAGTGCAAGCGACATGGATTACAACACCGCCCTCTAGCAACAAGCAGGTAAGAGCAAGTTCGGGTGGGCGACTATAGTTAACTAGACTAGCTAGTCTGACTAGAGGAACCAAGCCCCGGGGGTAGGTTAGTCTAGTTAACTATAGTCGCCCGCACTGCCCATATCGACTATGGTTAAGTCTAGTCGCCCACCCGAACTTGCTTTAAGATGTCAATCAAATGGCTCATTTCATATATTGCAGATAAGGGCTAATATTCACAAAGCTTAATTCATGCAGGGTACTTAAGTAAGCACCCCACTAGGATAAGTGGTGCTCTTCCTTATTCACAAAAGAGTTAATGACCCTGATTATCTTAGTGGTCCACTTAAAGACCCATTGTATCATTTGCAATGACCCAAATTTCTACTTAATGATTCGACAAGAAAAACCAGACTAAAATGTTGATAGCAATTGCCAACTCAATATGCATTTAATAAAAAAATTGTTTGCAAACGATTTTTTACCATTTATTCAACACAAAAACCATGCATGGATTTTTAAGGTTTTCTGAAGCATTACTGCATCTATGTGGCTGAAATTTCTACAAGGCAGTTTATCAACACTATTTATTAGTCATGTAATGCAGTTCTAGAATTCATCAAAAAGTTTCATCTGCAATTCATGGTACCTTAGACAGTTTACGCATCCCTATTGGCTGAGAGCACGTCACGTGGCCAGTCTTAAATGGACGATAAAGACCGGCCGACTAGGTTTGAACACTTTCTTGCCTTACCCGCGTTTGTGCACGCGCCCTAGTCAGCGCATATGAAACTGCACACGTCCGAAAGCAAAAGGTGCAAAGTACCCCGTCGTGTCGTGTGCATACAACACGCCTATATTACGCATAATTATGCATGCGATCGAACAAAAACAACTTGACGCACAGCTAGCAGTTTGAACGAACAACGCGATGCATACAAAAGAACAATGCAAAAATCTCAAAACGGCAAGCAAATTTTGGTGAGGTTTACTGATTTACACAAAAAGCTATTTATGAATGGGAATAAAAGTGGGTTTGGCCAGTCTTGGCTAGGTGCCTGGACGAGTGATAATGGTCCTCACCTGTGGCTCGGGCCATTATCACTAGTCCAGGCCCCTAGGCGGTTTTAAACGTATTGTTTAAGACTGGCCAAACCCACTTTTATTCCCTAACCAATATACTGGGCCTTTAAGTCAATCACTTAAAATCCACAAATTAGTGCATGCTTAACACTATTACGTCACAATGCCTCTGCTGTGTAAAATAAAAATGGCAATTTTGTATTTGATACTTTAAACTGCTGCTTCAAATACAGTAATGTTTTTTCTCGCAGAGTGAGTCAGACCTATGACTCTGGTGTATGTGTGTACTTCTACTTTGCCTTCATACATCGTGGTATCTCAAACCCCATTGAAGTGTATGAAGACATTGAGGTACGTGTAAATATACCTCGCTCACCTGGAAGCAATAGACAAATTTCACATTAGCTCGCTCTGTGCACTTCCGCAATGAAACCGAGGCTCATGGTGTCAAGTCGGTAATACGTGTGCGCTACAAGTACAGTATTGTACAGTGACTGAGTGTGTACGTGTGCTTACTGCGTGGCATTTAGGAGTGATTGTGCATTCACGTGTGTACATTAGTTCACTTTAGTTGCTTAACCTGGAAGTGCGCAGACCGGTCTCAAATTGATTAATTTGGGATTGATCTATCCCCTGAAGCAACTCTATGAAAAGTGTACTGCTGATGGGTAAGGTGCCAGATTACGCGGCATGCGTTCCAACTTCCAAGCCTTGTTGTTAAGATAAAATTTATTAGTCTGGCATGTATAAGTACAGGTTACCGGTACATTTTATAGAACTGATTCAAGAGACATGGTAGATTATACCTTTCATATGAATAAGCTCTAATGTGGACTAAACAGTGGTCTCAAGGTCCCATTCAGGGTTCTCTACTGGTCGCTGTCTTCTCCCGGTGCACTGAACAGCACCCTCATGTGGCAAGCAGTGACCAACTCAATGTTGCCCACGTAAGGGCGCTGCTCGAAACAAATGCATGACTGTGGTAGATGCACAAACATATAGACCGCCAGCCCCTATTCAAATAATGTTGCCGCAAGTGTAATGTGTTCGTCACGTGTGTATAGCGTGTGAGCATTCAGTGAACGTTCCAAAATGCCCACAGTTTGATTTCATTTTTGCGCCTCCTGCTAGCGTTCTACGGGGTTATTTATGTCCGTGGGTGCATGCAGCTGGGGTCGCCGATACGATGGATATGTATGGTAATTAAGTAAACATTATTGACGCCAGTGGAAAATGGATAATGTTTGGCGATTTACACTTAAATTTGGAATGCCTTGGTCTAATTACTTTTGAAGTCTTTCCAGAGGGAAAAATTGAATTTATTTGTTTGGGGGTGCGGTTATGTTTTTTCTTTTCCGGTGGCAAGTTTTTGTACGGGCACTACCACCTCTGCAAACAACTAGTGGAAAACCCTGATAATAGTGAGGTTTCGGTGTGCATGGTTAGTGATTACGACTACGATTGGCCAAACCTCAAAATCGTTACCTTTCGCTGTCCATTTTTCACTAAGGTGTAGAGGCGTTGCTATCAGTGTAAACGACAAAACTACACTTGGGATATTTGTGTAAACACCACAAGTACGCACAAATCGATGACGTAAAATTCAATAATAGTCGTCGTTTTGCCTAACCGTATGCGGCCGAAACCTCCCTATTATGTCTGGCTTATTGTGGCATTCTATTGTATGACAGTTGCAAAACATTTCATTGTTTTAATGCAGGCAGCAGCAAGAGATGAAATTTTGGGAAATGGAGGCAGCTTGTCCCATCATCATGGAAGTAAGTTGATTTAAACTTTTCTTTTCCCATTAAAAAACTTAATCCATGCAACTGGTACAAAGATTATTATTTCATTCATTTACTATGCATCACTTTGTTCTGATTCCTTAGTTGGAAAGTTTCGGAAGCAATGGATGACCAAAGCCATCTCAGAACCTGGAGTACAGATGCTACGAGCCGTCAAGAAACATCTTGACCCTCAGAACATCTTTGGAAATGACTGCTTGATATGAATGATGGAGCTATACACCTCACACCCTTCCAAAGTTAACTGCCTTTCAGAGATTCTGTGATTTTGTTACGCCTTCAACCATAATAGATTACATGCCTTTGCTTCTGGCATTCCGCTTGTTTCATTTAAGGATACTTGCCAATCTGCAGCAGCTGATTTATACTTAATAAAAATATTATGAATTCCAACCATTCTTGCAACCTCAAACGGGACAATCTCTGCAAATTACAACAATTTTTGGGTATTGCATTTAAATTAGAAAAATGTCGGGAACCTTTACTTACATGTATAACAAATAAATATATAAACCAATATGAACTTGTTTGACAGACATGGGTATCAGAAAGAAAGCATTCCAACTAAATGCAGTTTGCAGGAAAAGTTTATGGATGTTAGAATAAGTTCAGATAATGCAGTATATTTCATAGTAGTGCATAGTGTACCCTTACTTTGTTATAAGTTCTACAATTACAGTATGTTTGATTTAAGTTTATTTACAAAAAACAGATAAGCCATTCAAGATATTTCCTAATGGAGATTTTCTGTCATACCTTTAGGTAAACAGTCATTACATCAGTAAAAGTGATTTGCTGTTCTTTAATATTTTGTCTGCATATTTCTGAAAGGCACAACAAAGTCTCCATGTTCATGAAATATCTGAAATGGTTTTTGTCTGGGTTTTGCAAATAAATTCTTCGTATTTAAATTAGTATATTCTTCGTATTTAAATTAGTATATTCTTCGTATTTAAATTAGTATATTCTTCGTATTTAAATTAGTATATTCTTCGTATTTAAATTAGTATATTCTTCGTATTTAAATTAGTATATTCTTCGTATTTAAATTAGTATATTCTTCGTATTTAAATTAGTTTATCCTTCGTATTTAAATTAGTATATTCTTCGTATTTAAATTAGTATATTCTTCGTATTTAAATTAGTATATTCTTCGTATTTAAATTAGTATATTCTTCGTATTTAAATTAGTATATTCTTCGTATTTAAATTAGTATATTCTTCGTATTTAAATTAATATATAACAAGCAGCTGAAAACGAATTTTCATGTACAAGTCCGCTGAAATTATTTCGAGTTCCAAGATTTGTTTTATATTTTGTTTTATTTATACAGACAGAAGTGATTTATATTGAGTTGAATTTTGAGACTACACTCTTAAAATATTTGTCAGCTGTAAAATCTGCTGATATTGATGTTTGTATCTGCATTAAAATGTACTTTTCGTTCTCCTCTAAACCAACTACCTCAATAAAGACTACCTCAATAAAGACGAGGACAATGAGTACTTGATTTCAAGTAGTTTATTATACAGTATGGGATGGTGTCTGTGTTCGGATGCCAACTACCCTTTACAACACTTTTACTTTATAACGAAAATAACTATATATTTACACCATAATCGGAGCGCATGTCGCAAAATCGGGTTCGAAGATTTAGAACGGTATACTCTCTCCAGGAACGTGGCAAGGGTATTAGTCCGGGAGCCCAGCAGGATTTCATCATAATTTTGAGTGCAAAAGGTTTGAAGTGTGGGATTGGTAGAAGTAGCTGGGACATCTCCCAAACGGGCTTTCTTAAGTGTCCCGGGTGGTGCGTTGGGAGGGGGCAGCCCCCTAAAGTCACCCAAAAATTCGGTTTCATCATAATTGAGAGTGCAAACCCAATTTTAGCACGGATCGTAAGGCCAACCTACACTGATTGAGAATTCGTTACTTAAGAAAGATATATTTGGTGCGTTAGCCACTTAAGAAAGCGGTTAATTAGCGCTAATTAGACGTTTAATCATAATTCTGAGTGCAAAGACAAAACGTACGTCTATGTGCACCCTACACACGGCTGAACACAAAAATGCCACTTAAGAAAATTTCTGGTGGTGCGAACCCTACTTAAGAAAGGGTCAAAGGTTAATTAGGTCAAAGGTCACCAATATTCAAAATACGAAGAGCAAGTTTCTAGCGTGTTTGGACTGAAAGTTTATGACAAATCAATCACTGATTAACCATTTAAGAACAAGATATGTGGTGCTAAGTCTAATTAAGAAGGCCTTCAATTAGCACTAATTACACCTTTAATCATAATTACGAGTGCATCAATAAAACAAGTGCCAATGTGTTCCTATAACCATACAAAAGCAAAATCACCCGCTTAAGAAAATGTTCGGTGGTGCGAACCCTGCTTAAGAACGCCTGAAAATCCTAAAGCTCAGGGTCACGTGTAACAGTAAGCCCCGCCCCCTGCGTCTTCCCATTCCCGCCCTGCACCCCGGCGCACTGCATCCCGGGCGCCCTGCACTGCCGACCCCCACCTCCCGGACCGCATGACCCAGGCGCCATGGTCCCCGATTCCCTCTCCCGGTCCTGATCCCCACACCAGTCACCCCCCCCCCCCCCCCCACCCCCCCCCCCCCCCCCCCCCCCGCGCCTTATCCCCCAGCCGGTCATGATACTTGCAAGTTGCGGATATGTGCTGTTGTCAAACACGATTGCCTAAAACATATGCCAAATTGAAGAATAATGTCGAGGTGGTTACTATGTATAAAAGCTAGGAGGGCACCAGCGCTCCCTCCCCTTTCCCGCCGAGCTACATCAGACCGATCACCCAACCCGACGATCTGGGCTTGTCAGGAGTTGAAGTTCCACTTTCATGAAAATCCGCCACCACAACCCCCCCCCCCCCCCCCCCCCCCCCCCACCCCAACCCCACCCCGACCAAACCAGCCTACGCGCCACTAACTGTTCGTGATTTCCTGATAAATAATTTGTAACCTAGGAACAGCATATCACGTGTATTAAGTGCGTAAGCACAACTTATTTAGCCAATTATTAGTATCAATTAAAGTAATGCCCACAAGTTCGACACTTGATTCACAAACAAGCTAATGAAACCAAATTCCACAAATTAAGAAGAAATATTCCCAGTGGCGGATCCAGCCTCATTAAAATACAAGAATACGATGGATTTCAGGGGATTATTTCCGTCCGTTTTGTGTTTAGGAACTGGTTAAAGATCGGTAATAATAGCCACCTTTGGTAATGGAGTGCGAATATTTATGTTTGTGTTGATTTTGGTTAACCTATCCGGACCGGAACCAAGTCAGACCACATACTGCGAGCTTCCAGCCTAACCCTCCGACGACTCCATATATGTAGCACCCGGTCACACCGAGCTGCCCTAATAAAAATAGATAGCCCATGCTTCTGACACTATCCGCCATGCGATCCTGCCCAAGGACTTTTCCAGGATCCAAGCCCTCACCAAGTCATCTAGTAACCCCGCCTAGGACCACCCGCCGGCCGTAAACAGATCAGGAAATTCCACAAAATCACTTATACCCGCGCGTCCTCCGCCCTGAGCCGGACAATAGGACTGATCTATATCCTAACGTCCGTACAATACCAATCCCTTTATGTCCCAGCCAGCCTTGATTAGCCAAACCGTGGTCAACCTCAGCCTGCAGCGACCGCTCTCACGCACAGAAACCAAAGTTCTGTCCCTCGGCATGAACTTTGCCATCCCGCTTAAGACAATCCTGGTCGAGGACATCATTCAGTCAACAGAACTGGCCTTACAACACTTCAGCAAGACGACTGTATATAGATGATGATAATAATGGAATCTTATATAGACTAAGATAACTGCCCTCTTGTCCACCCCCACCTATATACCACTCTCTCTGGAAGGACCCCACACCAGCCACAGAACGCAATATGTCCAGTCAATTGCTGACTATCCACCAGCCAGGACAAGATGGCAGTAATCGTAGTCTGCTTTGTCCATGTCTACGGGAAGGATGGGTATGGATCGGTCTTGGTGTAGGGCTTGGAGTGCTGACAGTTCTTGCCTTGAGTAGTTAGGTCTGGTTTGCTTGGCTTGCTTGAGTACTTGGTTGATTTGGAGTCGGACATAATGTGTAAAGCGCCATGGGTATCTTGCAGGATAGATAATGTGCGCTATATGTTGTTGTTGTTCGTCCTTCGAAATCGAAGATGACCATGGCATCAGTTGGATGGTGAGCTGTTGCGATGAGTCCGGAGATGGCTGGTGAGGCCAATCCGGGCAAGGATGCAGGTGGGGCAGAAGTGGGTCGGCGCTGTGCTTTAGGAGCCAGTGACTCTGGCTTTGCGCATCTGCTCGGCATGCTGGGAACGGCGCTCCTCCGCTCTCTGGGCTCCTGTTGTGATAGCACTGCGCAGCCCCGTCCCCGTCCCCGGACTCCACTGCTGCCTCGGTCCAGTGAAGAACGACCACATGTCCTGAGCCGCCTGCATGTGTGCAGGTTCGCGACTACAGCTCCCAGTGTATCCACACCTACTGCTTCGCCGTTTCCCCATCGCCACAGGACTTGAAGATCGACTGATGGTGATGTCATGACATGCGCGTGACTTGGATTAAAGTGACGGAGACTTGCGCTGCATCGGCCTCACTCTCTCATCCTGATACGCCGGGTCCAGTGGCAAGACAAAGTCAAGACGGCTGGGGGCGGACCGGGATGCAGGAGTTGCCGGAAGGTGACAAGTATGCCATACAACCGCCTTGGGGGCTCCACTCCCGATTTGCTGTCGGGGTTTATAGCCTATGACTTTCCCAAGACATCCACAAGGCAGTGGAGCTATTTGACCCATAGCTGGGGCGGTGGTGACATGGCACCAGGATGTATCCACACGTCGGTGGGCCTGCACACCATGTCTCTGGGGCCCACTGCTGCTCTGAGATCCCCTACAGATTCAGCCTGAGGCCGCAAGGTCCCCAGTTACCGTGTGTTGCCACGAGGAGGCACTGCAGGAGTCTTGGTGGTGGAGAGGCTATGTACTGGCAGGGGAGACTTACACGCTCGGCTCCCTTTTCGCCCCGAACGAGGCTAGCCAGCGGCAGCAGCTGAGGGTAGAAAGCGGGGTGTGCAATACTATCTACAACAACACTACTGCACTAGACACTTGTGGTAAGACCCTGTGACAAGACCACTAACACATAAGATGCCATTATCATCATCATCTACGGTCGTCTTGCTGAGGTGTTGTAAGGCCAGTTCTGTTGACTGAATTATGTCCTCGACCAGGATGGCAAAGTTCATGCCGAGGGACAGAACTTTGGTTTCTGTGCGTGAGAGCGGTCGCTGCAGGCTGAGGTTGACCACGGTTTGGCTAATCAAGGCTGGCTGGGACCTAAAGGGCTTGGTATTGTACGGACGTTAGGATATAGATCAGTTATATTGTTCGGCTCAGGGCGGACTCGGGCGCGTGGGTACGAGTGATTTTGTGAAATTTCCTGATCTGTTTACGGCCTGCGGTTGGTCCAAGGCGTGGTTACTAAAATGACTTGGTGAGGGCTTGGATCCTGGAAAAGTGGCGAATAGTGTCAGAAGCATGGACTATCTCTTTTCTTTTTTTAGGGCAGCTCGGTGTGACCGGGTGCTAGAGATCTGAAGTCGTCGGGAGGGTTAGGCTGGAAGCTCGCAGTATGTGGTCTGACTTGTGGTTCCGGTCCGGATAGGTTAACCAAAATCAACACAAACATAAAAATTCGCACTCCATTACCAAAGGTGGCTAATATTACCGATCTTTAACCAGTTCCTAAACACAAAACAGACGGAAATAACCCCCTGAAATACATCGTATTCCTGTATTTTAATGAGGCTAGATCCGTCACTGGGAATAATTCTTCCTAATTTGTGGAATTTTGTTCATTAGCTTGTTGAACTTGTTGGCGCGCATTACTCTAATTGATACCAATAAATTGGCTAAATAAGTTGTCCTTACGTACTTGATACACGTGATATGCTGTTCTTAGGTTACAAATTATTTATCAGCAAATCGGAAACAGTTAGTGGCGCGTAGGCTGGTTTGGTCGGGGTGGGGGGGGGGGGGGGGATTTTCATGAAAGCGGAACTTTAACTCCTGACAAGCCCACTCAGATCGTCGGGTTGGGTGATCGGTCTGATGTAGCTCAGCGGGGAAGGGGGAGGGGGCGCTGGTGCCCTCCTTTTATACACCGTAACCACCTCGACATTATTCTTCAATTTGGCATATGTTTTAGGCAATCGTGTTTGACAACAGCACATATCCGTAACTTGCAGGTATCATGACCGGCTGGGGGATGGGAGGGATGGGGGGGGGGGGTGATTGGTGTGGGGATCAGGACCGGGAGAGGGAACCGGGGACCATGGCGCCTGGGTCATGCGGTCCAGGAGGTGGGGGTCGGCAGTGCAGGGCGCCCGGGATGCAGTGCGCCGGGGTGCAGGGCGGGAATGGGAAGACGCAGGGGGCGGGGCTTACTGTTACACGTGACCCTGAGCTTTAGGATTTTCAGGCGTTCTTAAGCAGGGTTCGCACCACCGAACATTTTCTTAAGCGGGTGATTTTGCTTTTGTATGGTTATAGGAACACATTGGCACTTGTTTTATTGATGCACTCGTAATTATGATTAAAGGTGTAATTAGTGCTAATTGAAGGCCTTCTTAATTAGACTTAGCACCACATATCTTGTTCTTAAATGGTTAATCAGTGATTGATTTGTCATAAACTTTCAGTCCAAACACGCTAGAAACTTGCTCTTCGTATTTTGAATATTGGTGACCTTTGACCTAATTAACCTTTGACCCTTTCTTAAGTAGGGTTCGCACCACCAGAAATTTTCTTAAGTGGCATTTTTGTGTTCAGCCGTGTGTAGGGTGCACATAGACGTACGTTTTGTCTTTGCACTCAGAATTATGATTAAACGTCTAATTAGCGCTAATTAACCGCTTTCTTAAGTGGCTAACGCACCAAATATATCTTTCTTAAGTAACGAATTCTCAATCAGTGTAGGTTGGCCTTACGATCCGTGCTAAAATTGGGTTTGCACTCTCATTTATGATGAAACCGATTTTTTGGGTGACTTTAGGGGGCTGCCCCCTCCCAACGCACCACCCGGGACACTTAAGAAAGCCCGTTTGGGAGATGTCCCAGCTACTTCTACCAATCCCACACTTCAAACCTTTTGCACTCAAAATTATGATGAAATCCTGCTGGGCTCCCGGACTATATAGGTCCATGCAGCAAGGCTACAGGCACTCGGAGGCCACGAAAAAAACCCATTTTCTTATTGACGAGGAAACTTGGGTGCATCCTAGGATACCAAAAGAGAGTGCACTCCCTTGTTCATTGCCCCATTACCTGGATTGCTTACCGACTAGGTGCCTGAATTGGTTTCTTTGCGAGAAAACCCAAGTTACTTTAAATGAAACAAAAAGAAATACATCTTGCAATAAGTATAAATCAAAGTAAAGGACAGTTAGTCCTCAACTGAGTGAGCTCAAGACATTCATGTCATATAAATATATAAAGTGAATGAGTTATTCTGATAATAGTTAATTATACGTGGTATGAACTTCTGTACATATATTAATATCTTTTGTATAAACAACCCTTTAGGCTCTTCGGACATTAAGAAAATTGTATTAGCATAATTATGCGAATGCATATTGGATTAAAATTATTTGAAAGAATAATCATGATTAAAGTAATAGAAAGCATATTGCAACGGGCATATTTGCAAAGAACTCTGTGAAGCATATATAAACACAAACCGATATTAAATGCAGAATAAGATCATGCGTATTGAAATCAAATTGCTTATTGATTAAAAGAATTATTATTAAAGTACATAAAGAACAAGTGAGTGGTCTTAAAGGGCGATTACTTAATTGCAACATGTTGATGTGACTGCAAATGAAACATAGTGAACTAATCTAGACTTTAAACGGCGTTAAAGGGAATTGTAGCTCTGCTTTAAAAAACAACAAGCTTCAGGACACTTAAAATTTGTGGAAATTACAGACAAACGAAAACGTTTATTTGGATTAGGCCTAATAAGGCCGATATTTGATGATAATGATCAAAATACAAAGGAATAAGAGCAATAAAACAAATGAAGACATTTGTTCTGCATAAATAATTTACAATTTGAAATGACCTTAAAGGATAGTACCATACAGAAAACCTGTAGACCTCCAGGCTCTTCGGATTATCTGTCCGGTTTCAATTCAATCTAGCTTTAAAAACTGTAGCCCTCAAGGCTCCTCGGAGTATCTGTCCGGCTTCAATTCATTATACTGACAAACTAGCAATGTTCTTAAAATTTAACCGTGGCCGAGTGGTTAGGCCCATTGACTCGCAATCATGGGTGAAAACTTGGGGTTGCGGGTTCGAATCCGGGTTCGAATCCGGCTGCGGTACCTGTGCCCTTGGGCAAGGCACTCAACCACACTTGCTCCATCCTTCGGAAGGGATGTAAATCCGTTGGTCCAGTGTGTTAGGTAATGGTAACGCACTCTAAAGATCCCAGAGCATTCTTTCGTGAAGAGCAAGGGGATTCCCCGGTGTCTCTGGCCATTTCTAATTCTAATTCTTCATGGGTTTCCTCACGCTTACGAGTGACAGTGCAATGAGCACTATTGAGGAATCCTTGGTATGAATACCAGAAAGAAATAATAATAATAAAATAATATTATGAAATAAATCAGGATATGAGTTAATTTAACTTTGCATGATTATTTCTGGACAGACTGTTTCGTACCGTGTGGCACTCATCAGCAGAATGACATAAGAATGTCTCGTAGCATCTTAATTCGTATGTAATTATGGAACCGTCAATGAACTTAGTGCGTCTTACGTCACTGAACCAGTACGCACTTGTCTCTGTGTCTACATTTGGAGACGATTTCGTTCCTCCTGTTCAGTGTGCCTAGGTTATAGGCCTGCATATGATGATGTATTTCTCCGCTATACATAATTGCATCTCTTATTTAGATTAGAGTATGGCAACGCTCTTTGGATAATGTCCCACTTAATTTCATAGTCCTTTCTTTCATCTTTTAGGGTCCATACGTGTTTGCTTAATTCAGTTTGTGGTCTTTTGCTCTCGCATCTGAATGACTGTTTGTGGTTCGCGAGCCTCGTCCTGAACGTTGTTGAGGTTAACCCGACATACATACATACCATACCATACCATACATACATATTCCTCTGTTTGTTTACCAAATTCCCCAAGAAAACAGCAATAGAAGACTTACAGAGCATAAAGTCACTGCATGGAAGTGCCTCTGAAAGAAATGAAAGATAGGATATGAATTATAAGTCGTAATATTAATTTGCAAGGGATTTTGATAATATTTAAGCGGGAATGTGTATCTCGTTCAGTAAGTTAGGCCTACCTATTTTTGCCTGTGGCGTTTCCATCTGCCAAACGGGTATAGTCTAGCTCTCTTAGCCCAAATGCGAAGGCTTCAAGCCCCATGATCGCGTACTGTAGCCACTTCAAAAGGTGACAAACCATCATAGGACAATTATTTTTGTATTTGAAAAGTTTATTTATGAAACGATTTGATTGTGTAGGAAGCAAAGGTAGAGAAATGGGGAAGTCTGAAAAGAGGAAAGCCATGATCAACTTCCCAATTATTTCCTACTGCTTTATGGAACGGATAAATTAGTTTACAAAACATCAGTAATTGTTTGACAATATCCTTAAAAATATATGGATTAGCAGTGCGAAGTTTTAGAGTGGTAATGAGAAAAATATGACAAATGATACGGTATTAAAATCTCAACACCCATGGGAAAAATGGGGGGAGGGGAGTGGCGGTGCTCTGGACATCTCCTTTAATTTGTGTTGCTTAGAAGATTGTTACATTGACATTGTAGGAAATAAAACGCAAAAGGTTATTGTTATTGAACACATCGTGTACTCAAGCGTTATTAACTGCCCGAGATTAGTTTATCAACTAAGTTCGACGAAATTTAATCGTTAATTTCCGTCGATTTCTCATATTTTTTTACGCCAAACATTGCCAAGAAAGTGCGCCCTCATCCCCGCGAAAAAAAAGAACGTGGAACCGAACACGTGCGCATGGTGGCGTGATGTGCGACACTCAATTTGTGTCAGTCCTCTCTATTCACAGTGCCATAGTCATGTTAATGTCATCTTCCTGTGAATAAAATGATAAATCTTGATCAGAAAAATAAGTTGGAAATTAATTAAAATTTACTGCGATATCTCTAAACGGATGGAGGCAAATATATATTTCCGTTTTCATGTACATGAAAAATGACGCCACGATGTATGCTTGCACTTATGCAAATCTATTGTTTGTACTTTTGTGCACTTCTTAGCCCTCCCTAGCTAGCTAGGCGGCCTATCGTATCGTCCGATGGCGATGTAATGAATTTGACTCGCATTCCAACTATTTGCGACCAAGTTTCACTCCAATTCTGAGCTAATTTTCCACCTTTTTTTTGGTTCAAAGCAGTGCCATGGCGTCTAAAGAACGTACCAGGATTATTTTGGGACATCTGAAGCCATCAAAAGAAGATGGCTCCGCCCCGCTCGCCTCTGACTTCGTGTGCCGGAGTTTTAGTTCTGGAAGCAGCGCAAGCAAGGGGGATTGTGCCGTGGAAAAAGGCGAGGAGCCGGTAGGTTTTGCATGCAACAGAGGTGGTGGTTGTAGCGCTGAGCGCGGTGTCCAGCTCCAGTCAGACTCGGTATAAGCATGGTATAAGTTGAGATCGTGCTTTTTTCACTAGCATATTTAAATATTCCAAGTTTTTCCTTAGTAAAACCATGAAATGTTTCCCTCTTAATTTTGTGTTTTTATCATCAGACTGATTTCTACATGGTTTATAGTAATAGATCATAAAAAGGCAAATCTGTGCATGGTAATGAACCTATATTATTTTGTTCCAACCAATCTCATACGTTTTGCACACAAGATTGTGTAATACTTATACTAAATTTTGTTCCAATTTGTGCAGAGTACCAATCAAGGTGTGATACAGCTGAGAGAATGTGCTGCCAGCTCAGTACAACCAGACACAACACCTCGGATCCCTAAAATAAGGTATTACAGAAAGAATTGTGTATGCTGGTCAATGCACGTTTCTGGATAATGCGAAAATGTGTACCACTAAGTGCTAGCCCTGATGGCCTACTTTTTCAAGTGAGAAATTATGTTGCCCTTAGGGCACACTCGTGAGATAAGTATATGCTGAGAAACACAAGAAACACATATTTTCTCCACATATTGATTGAAAAATGCAGTTAATCTAAGCGGAGTGGGAATTTTCAGCACACAGAAGCTTTGTCAATCTAATTACAAAAGAAATTCTGAAATGTTTATTAAACTGAAAATGTGCGTTTCTTTTGCTTCACGGTATAGTTTGAGAAAGACAATCGTGAATCGATGCAGGGTTAAAATCAGCGGTTAAATATCGTGCGTCATTTGCCCCTGGATGGATGTTCAGATTGTGGAAAAGGCCTGAAAATTACTTATTACAGAAACATGGGATGCTTTTTCCCACATTTGTGTAGCCTTGTCTATAAGGGCTATGAAATTGTGTGAGTCCGTGAAGAATTTGCATGTATGCTATGCAGCGAAAGTGCGCCATCGCGCGGTGAATTGTAGCCAACTGCAAAATAGTCTGGTTACCGAAATATCTTGGTCTGAATCCTGACTTCACGCGCGAGGCTGGATCATAGCCTTGTTCTTTCTGTACTCGATGTGTACAAGGCTATGATCCAGCCTCGCGCGTGAAGTCAGGATTCAGACCAAGATATTACGGTAACCAGACTATTTTGCAGTTGGCTACAGTTCACCAAGCGGAGGCACACTTTCGCTGCATAGCATACATGTACATGCAAATTCTTCACGGATTCACACAATTTCATAGCCCTTGGACAAGGCTAACATTTGTGTGGAGTTGGACAATGTTTTTGGACTTGTCTTTGCAGACAGGACATAATGAAGTGGAATGGATGGGGCTACAGAGATTCCAAGTTTCTCTATGATCCGGATAAAGGATTTGCCTTCACTGGAAGCAGGTAAACTAAAATACTATAAAAACCAGTGTATTAGGCACATTTTAAACTTTATTATTATTTTTATTATTATTTCTTTCTGGTATTCATACCAAGGATTCCTCAATAGTGCTCATTGCACTGTCACTCGCAAGCGAGAGGAAACCCATGAAGAATTTGAATTAGAAATGACCAGAGACACCGGGGAATATCCCCTTGCTCTTTACGAAAGAATGCTCTGGGATCTTTAGAGTGCGTTACCATTACCTAACACACTGGACCAACGGCTTTTCATCCCTTCCGAAGGATGGAGCAAGTGTGGTTGAGTGCCTTGCCCAAGGGCACAGGTACCGCAGCCGGATTCGAACCCGCAACCCCAAGTTTTCACCCATGAATGCGGGTCAATGGCCCTAACCACTCGGCCACAGTACCCCACTTAAATCATTTGCAGATAAACTTTTTTAAACAAATTCCAGAACAGTATTATTACATAACTAAAGAAGAATGTTTATAAACTGCCTAGTAGAAACTTCAGCCACATAGATGTAATACTTCGTAAAACCTTAAAAATCCATATATGGTTTTTGTGTTAAGTGAACAAAATCATGCGGTGTTTGTTACCATTGCTATCAACAGTTTCAGTTGGGTTTTTCTTGTCGACTCGTGAAGCAAAATTTTGGGTCACTGCAAATGATGTGAGGTACCGTGGCCGAGTGGTTTGGGTTAGCGGGTTCGAAACTTTCCCTGGCTGGGGTACCTGTGCCCTTGAGCAAGGCACTTAATCACACTTGCTCCATCCTTCGGAAGGGATGTAAAACCGTTGGTCCAGTGTGTTGGGTAATGCCCTTTAAAGATACCAGAGCATTTTTTCGTGAAGAGCAAGGGGATTCCCCGGTGTCTCTGGCCGTTTCTAATTCATCATGGGTTTCTTAACGCTTGCGAGCGACCGTGCAATGGGCGCTTTTGAGGAATCTTTGGTTTCAGTACCAGAAAGAAATAATAATAAAATAATAATTGTGCTTTAAATTTATTCCTCACTGTATTTAATTGGATACTTGGGTTGCCATGTCTTGTAGAAATTTTGAATTACATTTTCAAATGAGCAATTATAGATCCTAAGATTAAAAAGAACCTAATTAACAGCCACAGTCACACATTTGACCATTCGTAGGTACAATATTGCCGGTGATCTCCCACACTTTAAATCTTGGATCGAGACGATAGAGGGATTTAGCTTGGATTTCAAAACTGAGGCACAGGTAAGTAGACACATGTAGCTCTAATTTAAATGTAAATCTCTAATTTGGATGTGGAAGCCAAAAGGTTGGTGTGATCACTGTACTGCTTGGTAAGAGTTGGGAAGTTTATAAGAATTTATATTCCTTAAAATGACTCATCTAGCATTGGAATGTGCAGATTTGATGAAAAAAAACCCAAAATATTGAGTGGCAACAATTTAAGATTTTGTGAGGGAACACTTTTTGTTGCTTAGTAGATTGTTGGTATGAACTTCCATCACGAAATGAGTTTAAAGACAGTATGTGTGATTGGTTTTTGCCATAACACTATGTATTCACTCTTGTGTGTTTCATTATGGAGTGAATTTTTACTTGTCCAAATGCTGATCTTGTTTTTTAATCTTGAGCTGCTCATGTCTTAATATTGTGTGCATACAATGCTATGTGGTGTGCTTATGTAGAAGGGGAGGGAACTTTGATCTGTACATTTTAGATAAATTTTAGAGTAAATAAACTTTGAACCTTTTTGTAACATTTCAATTGTCTGGAAAATGATTGAATATCTAGGTCAGTTATAATACATCTATAGGCAAGAGGGCATGACCTTAAAATGTCCATACTGTCTTAAAGTTAAATTACCACAAGCTATAAACCCTGTTAAATAAACCGCCACCCCTCCCCCCTCGCCCCCTCCCCTCTCGCCCCCCCTCCCCTCTCGCGCCCCCCTCCCCTTCCCATTCGCCCCAAAAATGATATTGATATTCTTAATTACTGGATTGCCTCCTCATTTACTTGTATGTTTAAAGGAGCATGTTAAGATTTTTCCAGAAAATGGATTTCGTTTTAACCTAACAATCGTATACACACGTAAAATACCTCCCCAAAATACTATCCATGGGAAGAAAACATGAAATTTACAATCTCCAATTTGGATTTGGATGCAAAAAGGTTGGTGTAAATTACTGCACTGCTTTATGGAACCAGACAAAATATCGTTTTTACGATATCCTTGAAAATATACGAATTGAGAACGTGCAATTTCAGAATGAGAAAAATATGACAAATGATATATCAAAATCTCAACACCCATGGGAAAAATGGGGCTCACAAAATGTGATCTGTACTTGCTCCTGCAACTTTGGTTTGATAAGCTGAAGTAAATTGAATTTTTATCACATTACCGTGGAAACTTATTTCCATTTGTACAGGATGAGATCAGACCAGAGAATCTACCAAGCATTACACGGAATGAAGGATTCATGGAGGATATTCAAAAGGCTGGAATTTCATTTTCCTTTGATCCTCAGGACAGATTATTTCGAGCCCACGGTAACTTTCATTTAAATTTGTAATCAATAATTCCAAATTCCAGAATCTGAATGCTGATAAATGCTTTAAATAAGTTATTATCCTTAGTTTATTTAACTTTGACATCCAGATTAGTTGACTTAAAAAGCCTAAATCTAAATGCAAAATATCAAAAATTTTTGTCACTGATAAACAAGTTGGAAGTTAAAATGAAATTTTTCAAATAGTACATGTATGTGGTATGTACATCATGCTTTTAAAAAAAATTAAACTTGAGCGGAGTTGACCAACATGCTTGATTTTATCTGACCTGACCTGACTTGACTTGACAGACAGCCGAAGTGTAATGTAGGTTGCCATGGTAATTGGCTCTAAACATCATGGCTGTCGGAAAAAGTACCATTGCAAAACCACAGGGACACGGTTCAGTGATTTATAGTGTAGAGCCATTGCCTAGGCAACTAACAAAAGATGACATATTCACTTTGGCAGTCTATTGAAGTCAAATGACTTGACCTGGGATTTAAAGACATTTTGACTTGACTTGGGATTCGAAGGCAGTTTGATTTGACTTGGGACTCGAAGGCAGTTTGACGTGACTTGGGACTCGAAGGCAGTTTGACTTGGATTGAAACCCGAAGGCAGTTTGACTTGACTTGAGACTTGAAGGCAGTTTGACTTGACTTGAGACTTAAAGGCAGTTTGACTTGACTTTGGATTCGAAGGCAGTTTAACTTGAATTGAAACTCGAAGGCAGTTTGACTTGACTTGACTTGACTGGACTTCAAACTCGAAAAGAGTGACTGACGAGGAATAAATTGATAAAATTACTCATCACAATATTAATATATGTAGTTATAAAATTAGCTGGTTCAAGTTGCTTGTGTGAGAAATGTTTTTGCATGCAATTTAGGATTAGGCACGGTTTAGTACGATGTGTTTCCTTGATATCTGACCTTAGTCTTCTTAATTTCTCAGGTCACACATTAGATGAAATATTCACTCTACGTGAAGGCACCTTTGAACGCATTCCTGACATAGTTTTGTGGCCAGGTATGTCTTTTGAATTACTACATTTTATGTTGTATTTGTGTCATTATGTAACCTGATCGGATTTGTGAAATTTTCCATGACTCTTCTACTTTATGCTGATGAGAATATGCCACTTGAAAAGGTGACAAACTATCATAGGACAATTATTTTTGCATTTGAAAAGTTTATTTATGAAAAGATTTTATTGTGTGAGAATCAAAGGCGGGGAAGTCTGAAAAGAGGAACAAAAATAAGAAATGTTTGTTTTCTTGTGTTCAATTAACATGCATGCAAATGCAGTCTTAATTGGGTTAGATGAGTGATTCATGGTTTGGTTTTTGGGAGTTTTATGACTGTTCTTAAATAATGAGATTGCACAATCTAAGACAGAATACAACAATTATAATTTAATGGTCTGACATCAACAGAAACATAATTCAATGATTTACACTTTATTTTCAGCGTCGCATGACAGTGTTTGTAAGATTATTGAATTGGCTTGCAAGCACAATGTCTGCATCATCCCATTTGGAGGTAAGTTTGGAGATAAAGTGGAATTTTACTGAAATAAATGTCGCATTTCAAGGCAGTTTGTGAAGCGTATTGAAATGATGATGATAATAATACCTCGATCAAGGCGCCTATATTAAATCATTCCATACATCTAAGCTCCCTGGGAATAATACAGCCCCGGCTGCCTATTGGGCGCTCAATGGCTAATCCAACACATCAACATTCGCTACCCTCTCAGGACAAGGTACCCATTTACTCCTGGGTGGAGAAAAGCAATGCCTGGCAAAGTGCCTTGCTCAGGGGTACACGTACCATAGATGGACCGGACCGAAATTTAAACCCACCACCTTCAGAACTAACCCAGACTTTAAATACGATCCACTAGACCACTCTGAATGCAAACATATAAATGCACTGACTACTACAAAATAGTCAGGATAAATTCTTTTGAAAACACACCTTTCAGAACAGTTTACTATTTTAATGACACAGTATTTCAGAACATTTTTTTAATTTTAGATAATAATAATAATAGCAGGTTTTTATAAAGCGCTATTCCATATAGATCATGGCGCTGTTGCCATTATTACCGCTGCCGTCAGGAAATCACCAGAATCATTTCACTTCAACTAGACCGGCAGCCTGGCCAAGGCGCACAACTCTATCAGCAGTTAGATTGTGGCATTCCCCATAACAGCTCCCCAGATGTCGCTTGGGTTGACGAGGCAATTGAGTCTAAGTGTCTTTCCCACAGACACATTTCCCACAGACACAGACATGTTGGCACAAGTTGGGCTCGAACCCATAACCCTCCGATTACAAGCACGTCTGTGTACCCACTAGACCACACGTGCTCACGTGTGCTCAGATGTGAAGTTTACTTTTGAAAACTGCAAAACTAAAAACGCTCATCCTCTAGGATGTTCCACATAACATTGGAATATTTCTTTCATTTATTTCAGGTTTTCATTAAAAGAGAACTGGAGGTTAATTTCTTTTGTTGTTCAATGAGATTGCACTAATTTGTCAACTTTTTTCAATTTTTATATTTTCCCCATTTTGTGTGTGCAGGAGGAACCAGTGTGACCAAGTCAATACAATGCCCTGCAGAGGAGAAGCGGATGATTGTTTCATTGGACATGTCACAAATGGTAAATATATTTATTCCTGATTTATATGGAAATTTTAAAGGCAGTATGTTGTATAATATGGGATTGTCTTTGCCATTTTTTCAGAAACTTTGCCATTTTTTACGTTGACCTTTGGACATGGGAAGAGTTGATTGCAAAAACATGGCGGCCGTCATCACTTTAGTTATTTTCCACGTTTCAGAAATCTCACAATAGACCGTATCGAATAGCCGCCATTTCGTGGGGCACCTTTTGTTACTTAAACTGTTCAACAATGGAAGCACAATATGTGCAACCATGCATGTCCTCAAGGAACAAAGAAACTGCCTCACTAAATGGCGGCTATGCGATACGGTCTATACAGTCAAAATCGTCGCTCTCCTCTAAAGAATTCTGTGCAATAATCGGTTCCCCAATGAATCTTCCAAACAGCAGAACTAGTGTCAAACAGCCGCACAATCACAGACGTGCCAGCTTGGAATGCATACTTGCACTGTAGTCTGGCACCTTATCAATCGTCAGCCTGCATTTTGTAGAACTTACTCGGGGGACAGGACTGAAAATTGCTTATGTGTAAATAAGGTATATTTTCGCATATCTAGAACCGAATACTGTGGGTGGATGAGAAGAACCTTACAGCTCACATTGAGGCTGGGATTATGGGATTGGACCTGGAGAAAGAGGTACGTCAAGAAATGCTCAAATACCCATTGTAACATGACAAGCCTCTGTGTTGGTAGTAACAACACCACAATAAATGTATTTCCCTCCAAAGTGGTAATAATATAAATTTAAAGGAAGGGGACAACACTTGTTTGAAGGTATCGACGAATTTAATCAAAAATATTGCCTGGTGCATACCCCTTCATGAGATTCAAAGAATCTTGATTTCAACGTCGGCAACACAATTAATTTTGGTGAAAAACTCATGCAACTAAATGCAACTATGTGCTGTGCCATATTTGAAATTTTGAAAGGGATGATGACATCAACCATGCAACGATTGCATGGATGACGTCAAGATTGATGCCTTGTTTCCCTACTCACATACGCCGTGAAGTATGTACAAATCTGTTGTGTCCTGACTTGTGCCCTCTCAAGTCTGAGCGGCGAACTGCAAAAGATGGCGACTTACATGAAGCGTACAGAGTTAGGCAACCCTTTGCAAGTGTTGTCCCTTCCTTTAACACTTCAGTGCACAGGGTGGTCGCTAGCGACCGCCCAAAACAATCTGTGCAGTATAAAACAATCTGTGCATCAAAGGGTTAACAGCTGAAGGTGGTTTTAAAATTGTGTGTGTACATACATTTTTTTTACTATTCACTCAACACAAAAACCATGCATAGATTTAAGGTTTTCTGAAGCATTGCTGCATCTATGTACATGTAGCTGAAATTTCTGCAGGCTATTTTACCAACATTCTTTACATAATGTTATGCCCGTATTTCAAGAATCCGTGAAAGATTTCATCTTGAAAATGGTACATTGGGCCCTAAACAGCTTCATGAAGTTTGGCCCAGATGGCTCTTCTTACTGTAATTTTGCTTGGTTGTCCTGTTTGTTTAGCTTGGCAAGTACGGTCTCTGCACAGGCCATGAGCCAGACTCGATGGAGTTTAGCTCCCTCGGTGGTTGGGTAGCAACTAGAGCTTCGGGAATGAAGAAGAATGTCTATGGCAACATTGAAGACCTGGTTAGTTGAAACGCCCCAAGTTATTTATCTCCTATAAGGGCCTAGTGTTGCGCCTTAAGTATGACGTGCAAAGTAAACGTTTAGAAATATATTTTTCTGGACTGGTCAAGTTAACATTTCATCCCGAAATAGAGATATATTTATTTCAAATGGAGATATATCTCTAGTATTAGAAATGAAAATACATGTATACCTATTTTGGAATTAAATGTTAACTTGGCACATCCAGAGATAGAGATATTTTGAAATGCAAAATTTGCACGCAATCCTTGACGCACAACGCTTGACGTTTGACGCGTGTGAGTGACCAGGGTCCTATTTCATAAAGCCCGCTTAGATACATTCCTAAATAAACATTCTTAACTCATGTTTTTAAAGATAGGAAAAATTAGATTTATTGTTCCTAAATCCACTTAAGAATGTTTTTAACTTTTATGAAAAATGGTAGTCTAGTGGGTACACAGCCAATCTCGTGATTGAGGGGTTATGGGTTCGAGCCTCACTAGTGATGTGTTTGTGTCCGTTGGCAAGACACTTAATCTCAATTGCCTTGTCAACCTGAGCGATATTTGGGGAGCTGTTAGGGGGGAATGCCACAATCTAACTGCTGATAGGGTTGTGCACCTTAGTCGGGTAGCCACCTAGTTGAAGTGAAATGGTTCTAGTGATTCCCTGATAACAGTGATAACAATGGCAACAGTGCCAGGAGTTTGCTGCAGGATAGACATGTACGCTATACAAGAATCCCCCTGTCATGGCTGCCGGTGCAAAGGGTCTATACAATGATTTATTAAAATCTGTTTTATCCTCAAAATACGAGTTTATATCCGTACATTTGTGGTTGTGATTTTCAAATTATCACCCAAAAATTAATGGTACTTTTATTTGTTTTGGCCGCTATCAAATCATAATCTTCAGTGAGTTTATCTCAAATCGGTGCATGCCAATGAGTCAAGCCTTAATTTCTCAGGAGAGGGATTCTTGCTAATGTTTAATTACGTTATTTCTTTTTCTTCTCCAGTTGGTGCATGTTAGAATGGTCACACCGAGGGGTGTCCTTGAAAAGAACTGTCAGGCAAGTAAATTTAATGGATCGTTGCTTCATGTTTGTGTTAACAAAAAGTTTCTAAAAATTGATTGGCACCCTCAATTAATTTTGTACGCAAGAAGCGACTTGTTATTCCGGAGTGTGCACAAAGCAATACTCGGAAAGCAAGATAAAAAACTCCAAACTCACAGAGTTGAATCAGAAAATGCAGTTGCTCTGGTGAATTCAGTGCTTGTCATCCAATAATGGCATTCTGACATGTTTGTTTAGGTTCCCCGAATGTCCACCGGACCTGATATTCATCACTTCATCCTGGGGTCAGAGGGTACTCTAGGGGTCGTGACAGAGGTCACACTGCGAGTGCGCCCCCTCCCCCAGACAAAACGCTATGGATCGGTGGTATTCCCCAACTTCCATCAAGGAGTGGCCTTCATGCGAGAGGTGGCTAAACAGGTAATTCGGTCTCATTTATGCCATTAGTAATGTACTTTCATGGTGCTCAGAATTCATACAGTTTATGCAAAGATTGTCAAAGGATGATTCATTTTAAGATGTCTCATTAACCCTTTAGTCTCTGTACCAACAGGGTCCAATTTCATGGCACTGTTATAGTACAAACATTTGCTTAGCACAGAATTTATTAATTGGGTCACCAGCCAAAACTATGTCAAATTGTGTATTTAGAAACGGTAGAAAAATATTAGTAAATACACATCACGTACGATTTCGGCTGGCAACCTATTTTTGCAATACATGTATTCTATGCTTTTATTGATTTCACTAAGTATAAATAGTTAATTAGGGTTTGTTTTTCCCTTACCCGACGTATATTAGCACTGTATACTCGGTGCTTTCCCGAGACACTATGAAAAACTTCATAGCGTGCTCGGGTGGAATTTGAACCAACAACCTCCTGCAAACAAGGCAGACGTTTTAACCACTCGACCACCGAGCTAGCCGGTGTTGAATGGCCGGTTTGAATCAGTTAGCAACGGGGATCGCAATTAATCAGTAATTGATTTAGCTTGCTTCGGGGAGAATGAATGTTAATTAGGGTTTGTTTTGCCCTTACCTGACGTATATTAGCACTGTATACTCGGTATAAATAGGTTAATTTTAGGGACCACTGGGGTGCATTAATTCGATAGAAATGTGGACAAATTGAAATGTCAATGAGTTTGGCTGGGAAATATGGGATTCGAACACTTATCATCATAATTGGCCGGGCTCAACATTTTATCTGTGATGCCTAATCTCAATAATTTAAGTGATTTAAATGCTCAGACGTTTTTTAAAACACTCCATATCACTTAATTATACAAATTGACCATTGCCAAGTCTGCTTTGTAGTTTAAGTCTTGCCTGTTGTTACCCACAGCGTTGTGCACCAGCCTCTATCAGATTAATGGATAACGAACAGTTCAAGTTTGGTAAGTCTATATTTCTTTTCCGAGATTAGTGAGGTTTCGGTCGCATACGGTTAGGCAAAACGACGAATATTAGTGAATTTTACGTCATCGATTTGTGCGTACTCGTGGCGTTTACACAAATATCCCAAGTGTTGTTTTGTTGTTTACACTGATAGCAACGCCTCTACACCTTAGTGAAAAACGGACAGCGAAAGGTAACGATTTTGAGGTTTGGCTAATCGTAGTCGTAATCACTAACCGTGCACACCGAAACCTCACTATTGTCTCATCTTTAACCTTTTATCCACTGTTTTAATGTTAATTTACATCTGATGAGTGTGAAACTAGACAAAGCTCACAATAGGCCGTATTCCTGAACGCGTGAGGGCGCTGTCAAGTGATCCGCGCCTATTGCGCGTTGTGTTCGAACACAGAACGCGCTTCGCGCGCACGCCTTCCAGACGTCTATTTTAAATGGAAATCTGTGCGCGCGCCACGGGCCTGCGCGCTCCGCGTACGCGACCTTTCCCCACGTACGAATGCACGTACTCCCACTTTTGTACTGTCGTCTATGGACATTTTCCCCCAAATCACCTTGTTCGAGCGCCCTCCCGCGTTCAGGAATACGGTCTATTGTGAAGAGCATGACAACTTGGTGTTGTAGGTTCGATACCTACTCATGGTACATGTGCCCTTGAGCAAAGCAAAACCACTATGGCTCCATCCTTCTACATGATTTTTATCAAACTGAGAAGTAATAACTGAAACGAATGTTTCTAATACGTAGGTCAAGCTCTGAAGGGACCCGCTGCTTCCATGTGGACATCGCTAATGGACAGCCTGAAGAAAGTCTATGTCACAAAGGTATGAAACTGTGATTTGGCAAATATATGTTTATACAGGCCTACAGTGGTCCTGATTTGAAAATCATAGGGGTGTCTTCTTATCGGGTCACTACACAAGTCCCGTCCAGTGCTCCACACAGGCTCTGGCACGGCAGTTCATGGCTTCCAGGTCATCTTGGGTGCAGGGCTCTGGCAGGAGTGGGCATACTAGCAGGTGTTCCATTATCTGTTCCTGGCCGCATTCACATGTTGTTTAGTGGGCGCTGACACGGGCCGCCCTCGAGCGGGTGTGGACAAAATGCACACCTAAATTTATAGGAGGGAGTAGGTATGTGATTTCATTAGCAACTACACTAAAAAAGTCGAGGTGGTTTTTCAGGTGTGCTATTATCCACATTAAGGGATGCTGTTTATAGTCGTGTGATGTGCGAGTATGATTACATTCATCAAAGCAGGTTGTTGCACTCCGCTATTTCCTATAACGACGGTTCAAAGTCAAAAATTTAAGGGAGGTCAATTTTAGGGTTTTGTAATATTTGGAAAGAGTAACTCTTATTCTATTTGATTCCAAATTTTTAGCATCATCCAAAAATATTTCAGACCAATTATGACGATAGCTTTCTTCGTAACTCGTAAGAAATTTTGTCTTAAGATTTGTAAGAACACGTACTACCATTTCTCCAAGGTGTGTTGCATTGGGGGAATAGTTTTACCTTATGTGTTATACACCATTGGAAAGCTCCTTTTCTGCTAAATTAAAAAATACTAATACAGTGTATCCAATTTTTAGAAATTCTGACTTTACGCTCATTTCGTCGTAACGGGTCACATTTATGATCTGTTGATGTTTCTTTTTGCCACCCTAGTTGAAAAGATTTGATCCCAATGTTATGGTGGTCTCCACATTGCTGTTTGAAGGATCAAAGGAAGTAAGTTACTGACTGTTTTGTTAAGACGGTAATTTGATTTCAACATTATTACAATCACAGTTGGGCTTTAAACCTGAGCCCTTCATGTTAATGAACCATCTGGCCCAATAGTGGTGTCATCACCACATGCCAATTATCTTTGTTTGAAGCGTGCCAGCGAGGAGTCATAAATTCAGGATTTCTGCCCCAATAATTTGCACGATACAATTTGCATGGTAAAACTTAACTTTGTTATTAAGAGAAAAACCGTGTTATTTTACAGAAAAGTAGTGGGCATGTTTTAATTCATTAAACTTGTTTAAATTTGGATTCAAATGTACCAATGCTCAGTAGATTTGATCTCTGTTTGTTCGCATGAAGGATGTTGCTGCTCAAGAAAAGAAAGTCTACACAATCGCTACATCATTTGGGTGCGTAAAATTTGACTTTTGATTTCCATTTTGTTTCACGTTTTGTGGCCTGATAAAAATCTTGGGGCCATTTTTATAGTGCCACTTAAAAGCTAATTTTCTGTTTACCACGTCTCTAGTTATTTCAGAGACGAGTAAGCAGTGCAGAGTGTGAGTTGTCTTCAAAGACAAAACGAAGCATGCTTAATTGTAGTTTATTACATATCAAATATGCTTTATTATATATCATTTACTGTAGAGAAAACAAAAAAATCATGGGCAAAAGATATTAGAAAAGTAACATTTTTGTTTGTGTGAGTAGTGTAGATTGCAACTGATTCTTGATTTAAAAAAATATATTATACAGGGGTTTAGCAGGTGGTGAAGACAACGGACAAAGGGGCTACAATCTGACCTTTGCCATTGCCTACCTCAGGGTGAGTATAGATAGAATTTATCTGACATCGTGCTTTCCATCATTTTGTGTGGCATTTGGCGATCATGACCCACATGACCTTGCTGTTGGTTTAGTATCATGGCCATTACGCTCAATAAGATAAAATGTCCTTCAGGGCCCATTTGTGAATCAATGGAAAAATAAATACTTAAATTAGGTACAAGCTCAAATATATTGTATTGCAATGCGTGCATGCAGCAGTTTTGAAAGTATCCGGACAGGTGTATTTTGGTACATGTACATGTATGTATGTCTGCGCGCATCTTTTCGGTGACCAACTTTACCAAATGTCATGACCTCAGCAAAAGCAGTCTATACATTGCTTATTGACAAATTTCAAATGAGCACTTGCAGCCTGGTTTTAGATGCTGAGCCAGTGCATTACGTCACATATCTGTTCATTTGCAAATTGTATCGTAAAAGAAAGCATTTAAACATTTTCAATGACAATTTGAAATTCCTTAACAACATTGCAAATAAATCAGCTCCATGTAGAAGTGCAGAAGCTCGGGGAGGCAAAGGAGAGTGGCACACCCTGCCTCAGCAGCTCTAACAGAGACTGGTGTTCATACATTATATTCATATATTATACTCGGTGAAAGTATAATTTTAATTTCCTTTTTGCATTTCAGGATCTTGGTCTTGAGTGGTACGTCATTGCCGAGTCATTTGAAACCACCGTGCCATGGGATCGGTAAGTGACTTTCATTAATCAGTGCAAAGCCTTTCAAATAATGCATTCAACATAAGGAATGTGAATTTCTTACATTTCATAAATAAAGTTAAAAATATAGAATTAGACTTCTGTGTTCTGTTTGTAGTAAAACATGGCCATGCCTTACACTATATTTTTGTAGAGCGGGTCACAGTTGTAGCCTTTATTTCCAGTTTATTTAGATAATTGGTATTTTGTATTATTATATAAAATGAAGCTTTTGCGGATACTGTGCATTTCTGATACTGTGCAGCACCGAGTCCCAATCTGATGTACGTCCACGCTGGGCGCACAAAAGCAGATGCGTACGCGCGCGTCATGCATCGAGAAGCTTAGGGACTCCGTAGTTTTGTGACCCTGCTATTTTATATTACTATTACTTTATCGGTTCCCTATCCAATGTTCCTACCCTCACGTTAAATCGACTCGATATATTTATTCCAAATGTAAATTTGTTTTTATTTTATTTTCTGTCTATCCAATATAATTATCTTTTATCGTTTTATCACAAATAAGTCTGTTTTATCACAAATAAATTGATTTTTTGGGTTTGATATCGTGTATTTCCCTTAATTATAAATGTTACTGTTTATGTGTGCAGTATTGTTTTTCTTCCTACGTTGTGTTTGAATGTGCTTAGTTCATTGTAACTGTATTTGTCTTATAAGCTATTTTTTTATTTTTTAACTTAACCATTTTAACATTTTTTTATGTACCTTAAAATTCTTGCCATGTTTAGTTATTTTTATAATCGTAGTTTTATATAACGTATATATATTTTTTACTTTCGTTGGTATACACGGCCCCTTGAAAACCAACAACATGTTGAATGGGTCACCGTGTCTAAACAAGTGTTAATAATAATAATAATAATCGAGTGAATGCTTTTGTGCGCGTGAGCAACGCGCACGCGAGTACAGTAACAAAAAATACTATACAACAGTAACAAAAAGGCATGCAGTTGTAATCCTACAAAATAAAGAAGGTATAAGCTTCATTTTATATAACAATAATATTTCGGGTGATATGTGAATATACCGCACTTGTCGTGAAAATACCGAACGCGACTTCGGCTCGTTCAGTATTTATGACTCGTGCGGTATATTCTCATATCACCCTCAAAGCCATCCAATATTATATAATTATCAGTTTCATAGTTATGATGATTGGCCTTTGATAATATCGTTGAGAGTTGAACCTTTATTTCATTGGACAAGATTGTTTACGGTATTTCAAACAGTATGTCTGGTTTTATTTCAGTGTAATTGATCTGTGTCGTAACGTGAAAGAGCGTCTCAACAGCGAGTGCAAGCGACATGGAATACAACACCGCCCTCTAGCAACATGCAGGTAAGATGTCGATCAAATGGCTCATTTCATATTGCAGATAAGGGTTAATATTCACAAAGCTTAATCTATGCAGGGTACTTAAAGGCCCTGTAGATGATCTGTTTTTGAGCGATTCTGCGAATAAAACCATTATAAATCAAAAGAAAGACATCAACAAACTCATCCGAAGAAAATTCAGCTTTGTCAAATGTACCACGTTTAAAAAAAACATGAAAATCCATATGCATTTTCCTGGTCTTGGCGGGGTGTTTCAAATATTCGTTCACAGTTGATCGGGTACTATATGTGGCTTGCGTCATGCACTCTGTGGCGCACATACTGCGTGTGCACACGATCCATAAAAATGCATCGCGTTGGAACACGCACACGGAGTACACAGCGCCCATGCATTTTGGACCGCGTAGATGCGAACCAAAAATAAGTAAATCGTTTGCAAACGATCTAAATAATTTCATCTTTACGGATTATTTTCTGGTAAAATTATATCATTTCTAGCATAAACCTTTCATTGGGTAGTTGCTATTAATTCAGTCTTTACTTTCAGAACTTTTCCCCTGTAAACTCGTCGATTACTTTTTGGGGTCACTGCAAATGATCCACTGGGCCTTTAAGTCAGTCACTTAAAATCCACAAATTGATGCATGCTCTACTCAGTTACATCACAATGTCTCTGCCACCTACTTTCAACTGCTGTTTCATGTACAATTATTTTCTTTTCTTGCAGAGTGACTCAAACCTATGATTCTGGTGCATGTGTGTACTTCTACTTTGCCTTCATGCATCGTGGTATATCCAACCCTATTGAGGTGTATGAAGACATTGAGGTATAAGTAAACCTTATTCACTCAAAACCGATCCCCCGATCCCCTGAAGTATACAAAGTATACTGCTGATGGGTAAGGTGCCATACTACATATGTATTCCAAGCACCGCAAATTTCCATAGACCTTTATCACGGTTTGTCTTTGTCTTGTTCCCCACTGCATGCATAGTACGTACGTGTACAGTACGTGTCGGGCATGATCATTGCGTGTGCGTGTACGTCTGCGCCTGCGAGATAGCGCGTGCAGTCTTCCATTGTTGTTTTGAGAGAATCAATGTCCGCGCTGCGCGTTTTCTTGATCGCACCACGTGCATGTCATTGTGATGCACACAATGAACATTTTCAACATGGGGCCAAACTATTTTATTTCGGCAAGCCTCGCTTTGGTTACGTTCATTTTAATAGGAGAAAAGGGAAGATGGCCGCACCGTGATAAAGGTCTATTATAAGCCATAAAAGCATCAAGTGTATGATTGAATGGCACACATCACTGTAATCGTTTTTAGTCGGTTTTGTTCACATGTATTCGAACATAACACATGCGATCGTCACTCTTTTAGAAAGTGCGCATAAGGGTCATTCTATAAATTTGGGGTCCACTTTTTCTGTCCCCGTTACATCTGACATCTTGTAAAATGTTGTATTTTGTAAATTCAGGACATATTCTTTAAATGCCTTCTATTTCAAAGAGTGATTACATAAAATACAATTCATAAAAACATGGTTTGAAGGCATTTTTAATGATACTTGTATGGCAAATAGCAGTATGTCAGGTGTAACGGGGACAGAAAAATGTCACACGTTGGACCCCAAATTTATAGAATGACCCATAAGCGAGTTCCCATATGCCTTTTAATGTGGAAGTGCCCAAAACCATGTTAATGAGGTGCCGAAAACTATGCTAATAAGAAGGCGCAGTTATGCATGTCCAGGTCAGTATTCTGTTAGAGCTTTTAATGGAGATCTGTGCTTGGAACACAAATAGTTTGGCACCTTCTGGGACATGATTGACTATTGACCCCTTTCAAACATGTGCGAATACGCCATTTTGGGAGTCGAATAATGCTGAGTCAATGTGGAAGCGATGTGCGTTTGCATTGTGTGTGCCTCTGGTAGGCGTAATGCGTAGGCGTAATGCGGTTTAATTCACCAATGGGAGCCTTAGTTACGCGTGCTATGGACACACATAACGCACATGCACATCGCTTCCACAATGACGCGGCATTATTTGACTCCCAAAATGACGTCATTGGAAAGGGGTTTAATGTGGGAACAATGGTCTCGTGGTTAGTGTATGGGTCAAACTTTTAAAATACAAAGCATTATACATGTATTTCCACTTGTTTGCATCCCCTAATGTCTGGTTTATAGCAGCATTCTACTGTAAAGATAGTTTGCAAAACCATTTAATTGTTTTTCTGTAGGCAGCAGCAAGAGATGAGATTTTGGGAATTGGAGGCAGTTTATCCCACCATCACGGAAGTAAGTTAAATTTTTCTTTTTCACTAAAAATGAAACTGCAAATTGCAGCAAACAAATTTTGTATGCAAATAGTCATCAAACAAAGTTGTTTTTTATGAAAGATACTTGGGATCAACATTAAAAGTATATTCTGATATCTTTGGATTCATTTTACGCATGTGAGATATATGCCCAGAATCAATATATGCCCAGTCTTAGGCCAAGTGCACCTTTGAACCAATTTAAGAAGCCATGTGTGTTTCAAAATAACATGAAATATTTGTCAACCAGTGTCAAAATTTCAAGTGATCTGAAATTCTCAACCAGTGGGGTCTGTAGAAATTATAAAATACTTTTCAGTGGGGTCATTGTTTTAGTTAACAGATGGCAAAATGAAAAATCAGCAAAATTGGTGTTGCGCCTGGGACATCCTTCCATTGACGCAAAAACTTGAGAAAAAAAACGCCTGGGACAGACATGTACATATATTTTGTAATAAACATTCCAGAATAAAATTTGTGGGTTTACATAAGTTTGGTAATGCCCAACACACTGGACATTTCATGAAACGTGAACTGGGCCAAATTTCATAGAGCTGTTTAACAGCCCATTTTTCGTTAACCGAGCGCAAGGCTATTTCATAGACATCGTTAACGGTAAGCAACTGAAAACCTGCCTTAACAGCAGAGCGAAATTTTGCTTAAGATAGTGACGCAACAATGGCGGTTTCCAAGCGTGCGCATGCTTAAGCACGCCGCGGCCGTGAAATAGCCTTAATGTTAGCACAACTTTTCTGCTACAGTAAGCACACGTTTTCAGCTAGCGCTCATTGTGCCCTGATAGTTATTGCTGAGCAGTCTGTTAAAGGTCAAGAATTTAAATTTTCACCTTATTTTGAATATTTACTTGTTTTATCCGTCAGTTGGAAAGCTTCGTAAACAGTGGATGACCAAAGCCATCTCAGAGCCTGGAGTAGAGATGCTACGAGCCGTCAAGAAACATCTCGACCCTCAGAACATCTTTGGAAATGACTGCTTGATATGAATGATGGAGCTACACCTCACACCCTTCCAAAGTTAACTGCCTTTCAGAGATTCTGTGAATTTGTTACGCCTTCAACCATAATAGATTACAAGCCTTTGCTTCTGGCATTCCGTTTGTTTCATTTAAGGATACTTGCCAATCTGTATCTAGTGAATTAAACATAAACTCATTGCCTATGCACTTCAACTCTTGCAACATCAGTGTAGTAAATACATGTAGCATTCTTGATCCTAAAGCCAAGCATACATCGACCTTGCAAGTGGAAGCAACTCAACTGGGGCCAATTTCATAAAGCTGTTTATCAAAAATATTTGCTTTAAACAAAGTTTCTTTGCTTTATAAAAATGGGTTAGCAGTCAAAATCTGATGTGATGTATATTTCAATTTACTGGTCTACTCCTATTCTTGCTGAAAACACAAGTTGACATACAATTTTGACTATTAACCCATTTGTATATAAAAGCAAACAAATTTTGGATTAAGCAAATGTTTTTGCTAAACAGCTTTATGAAATTGGCCCCTGATCAGTTGCTGATCAGGTGCGTAGCGGGCACACCAACAGCAACTGATCAGTTGCGCAACTAGCGGCAACTGGGAGCATCCAGCCATGTCTGCATTTCCATAGCATGCACATCGACCTTGCAGCTGGAAGCAACTAGTTGCTGTCGATGTGCGCCTCACGTATTCAGACGCACTCGTGGAACTGGTCCGTTGCTAGTACGTGTACATCAACAAAACTGACCGCAACTGGATACATGTACAACTAGTTGCTAGAAAGTAGAACATGAACAACTCGCTGCAGCTGAAATTTTCCCAGTTGCAAGTAGTTGCAAGTGCGCGTACATCGACCTTTTTAAGCAACGGTTCAGTTGCTCCCAGTTGCCGCGAGTTGCTTCTAGTTGTGAGGTCAATGTACGCTAGGCTTTAGTGTAATATTTTTTGATGCAGTAGTTAGCAATCAAATATGCAAAGGAACCAGTAGAATTACACACAAACACATAATAAATGTGTACCCGGTATTTAAACTTCAAAAGGGCCAACTGACCTATTTAGATAGTACTGTAAAAAGTTTGTACAAAAAGGTCAATACCAAATCTAAATGAGGAAAATGCATTACAACATGTGGGTATTTCCACGGTAAGGGGGGCATTTTGGCAACACAGACCATATTTTCGAGGAAATACCTTTGTCTGGTCTAAAAACTAAAGAAATAAGTTTAAGTTGTTCTGAAGAGATAACTTAGGCCCAAAAAGGGTTACAAATAGTGTGACAACGTCAACATGCTTTTCTAAAAACCCTGTGTACAAATTTTCAATATACGCTCGTAACCGGGACGGACACTTGTTATATTTTAGGCCGTCCCGGTTACGAGCGTATATTGGACATTTGTACATGGGGTTTTTAGAAAGGCATGTTGTCGCATTATTTGTAACCCTTTTTGGGCCTAATTTTTCTCTTCAGAACAACTGAAACTTATTTCTTTTATTTTGAGACCAGACAAACATATTTTCTGGAAAATATGGTCTGTGTTGCCAAAATGCCTCCTTTACCATGGAAAGACTCGTATTACCACAAGAACATGAAACAGAGGGAAGGCAACATCTCTTGTGAGATAAATTTACAAAGCTCAATCAGGTGGACATTCCATTGAAAATGAAATGGTGAGGCTAAGAAATATAATCGTGGATAATTGAAAAATTATGCCAAAAGAAGAAATAATTATTCTGTATATAAAGCGGGCCTCCCACTGTGCGATTTTGGCCACGAATTTCCTACGAATTGGTACGATTATCGGAGACTGCCTATAGACTCTACACACAATCGTACCCAATCGTAGCTATTTCGTGGCAAAAATCGCACAGTGGGAGGCCCGCTTAAGACGAAACATCTTGTCCTTGTTACCTAAGTGGCAACACGAACCTGCAGCAGCTGATTTATACTCAGTAAAAAATATCATGAATTCCAACCATTCTTGCAACCTCAAATTACAACCAGTTTTTGGTATTGCATTTAAATTAGAAGAATGTCAGGAACCTTTACTTATTAAAAAAAAACCCAATATGAACTTGTTTGACAGACGTGGGTATCAGAAAGAAAGCATTCCAACTAAATGCAGTTTACAGGAAATGTTTATGGATGTTAGAATAAGTTCAGATAATGCAGTATATTTCATAGTAGTGCATAGTGTACCCTTACTTTGTTATAAGTTCTACAATTACAGTATGTTTGATTTGAGTTCATTTACAAAAAACACATAAGCCATTCAAGATATTTCCTAATAGAGATTTTCTGTCATGCCTTTCGGTGAACAGTCATTACATCAGTAAAAGTGATTTGCTGTTCTTTAATATTTTGTCTGCATATTTCTGAAAGGCACAACAAAGTCTCCATGTTCATGAAATATCTTAAATGGTTTTTGTCTGGGTTTTGCAAATAAATTCTTTGTATTTAAATTACTAAAAAAAGCAGCTGAAAACGAATTTTCATGTAAAAGTCTGCTGAAGTTATTTTATGTTCCAAGATTTGTTTTATACTTTGTTTTATTTATACAGCCAACATTAATGAGTGATTTATATTGAGTTGAATTTTGAGACTATACTCGTTAAAATATTTGTCAGCTGTGAAATCTGCTGATGTTTAATTTGTATCTGCATTAAAATGTACTTTCTGGTGGAATTATAGCAAAAACCAATTATGGAGTGTCACTGTGTTTATGTGGGAGTGAGCTTGAGTAAAATAAAATAAGTATAACTGATTAACCCCCTATCCTACCCCTAGAACTATGGGGGATATTCTCCCCCATAGGTAATGTTGTTTTTTTCCAATATGGCAGCGCCTGAACTTTAAGATCGGACCGATACGGCCGGTTTAAGCTAGCGCAATAATCCGCTGCCCAATCGCCACCAAACTCCGTCTGATAGTTCTTGAGACACTCGCCTTGCGTGTGTCTACGGAATTTCGGTACCATTTGTCCACTAAATTCTCCGAAAATAATGTTGGGAAATGAACGGGAACATGTGCGATGCATCTACGTGCATGATCGATGCATTCGATAAAAGCCGGATTTTCCGGAACTCCCGGAGTTGCCGGAACTACTGGGACAAAAATAAATCCCAGCAGTTCCGGCAACTCCGGGAGTTCCGGAAAATCCGGCTTTTACCGAATGCATCGATCATGCACGTGGATGCATCGCACATGTTCCCGTTCATTTCCCAACATTATTTTCGGAGAATTTAGTGGACAAATGGTACCGAAATTCCGTAGACACACGCAAGGTGAGTGTCTCAAGAACTATCAGACGGAGTTTGGTGGCGATTGGGCAGCGGATTATTGCGCTAGCTTAAACCGTATCGGTCCGATCTTAAAGTTCAGGCGCCGCCATATTGGGAAAAAAACAACATTACCTATGCTTTAATCTGAATCTGAATGGTATAGTCGGCAAAGCCTCCATCAGGAAACATCACACCAACTGTTGGGGGAGAGTATATCCCCCATAGTTCTAGGGGTACCCTTATCCCAACGAGATGTTTTGAAAATAAAGTGCTGTGGGTACAATTTTACTTCAATACCTGCATTAAATTTGTCCCGAAATTTGTTCCTTGTTGCAACTTATCTACCATCAAAAGTGAAATGAGAAATTATAATTGGGCTTTTTTTTTTTTTACAGATGAAACTAAACTTTGTCAATCACGAATCTCACATAAACGGGTGTCACAGAAAGTGAGTCTGGTGCCTGCATCACGTCGCGGGTATGGATGAGCACACGCGCGGGGTCGATAGGCATCAGACTTCAGTGAGGTCACGTCACGAAATACAAAATAAGCAATGGGCAAATGGGGGTGCAGTGGGGGACTGTTCCTTGCTCTATCATGTCGGGGGTGAGACAAGTCGACCGTTGAGACAACTCGACTCGAGACAAGTCGACTGTTGAGACAACTCGACCGTTGAGACAACTCGACCGTATGTGCGATAAATAGAAAGACAAGTCGACCGTTGAGACAAGTCGACCGTTGAGACAAGTAAAAGGGGAGAGGTGATGGTGCTTACCTAGACTTGGTTCCAAGTCCGAGATCCTGTTTTGTTTTCCGTTTCCGATTTTTGAAATGTATGGACAGGGAACTAGTCTATTTCGGTTCAGAATCTCGGACTTGGGACTTCTGCACGCCAGCTACATTCATGTATTCATTAGTTAGATTTACATACAGCGCGGTTTCCGTAGCGACGGCCAATTGGAGCGTATACAAATCCGGGTGGTCGGGTCTATATGCTTCACAGGTAAGATGAGGTTTACCATTTTCGCAGCCTTCTTCTTAAAACTGTTTCTGTGGTTTGTTGTTAGAAAGAATTAGTGCCATAAGCATGAAATGTTGTAATATTTTGAATGGAAATAAAAATAAAACGTACTCCTGACACTTACTCGTGTCAAAATACACATCTGTTACCTTTTGATAGAATGGAATAGTCGCGTGGCGCCCAGCGAGCTCCCCGCACCCGTACAAAAGACGAGGCGACCGTTTGCCAACTCGACCGTAAACCGAACCGACCGTAGTTCAAGTTTTTCTTTGAAACTTGGAATTTTTATGTCCAAAAATAGTGCCACTATTAATGATGTGTCACTACACCCGTAACTTAGGTTAGTCAATCGGTGGACGTAAAGCAGTGACTTAATTGTTGCATGCACTGTGTGGTCAAGTTGGTTCACGGTCGAGTTGGGCAAACGGTCGACTTGACCCGAGTCAGTATTATACAGCATCCATTTCGTAACAAATTTACCTACTTTCCTGATGAAGGGTTCGACGTCACATAAGCCCTCCTACATTTAAACCTATGAGACAACTCAAGAAGACTTTTTTCTACCCTAAAATCTCCATATTTTAAGAAAAAAAAGCTTGCAGTGAGTGGTCGTGGCTCTAATTCATGGGTTAATTTATCTTGACAAACTCCTTCAAATGAGAGGTCTGCAATTTTCAGGTTATTAAAACTGATGTTAACGTGGATTTTGAAGCACAAAATCAAGGTTGTAACTTGTCTCCTGCTCGAGTCCCAAGTCAAGTCAAGTCAGGCATATTGGTCAAGTTTGCTCGTTAAGTCAAGTAGTCACGACAATAAATTTGTCAAACTAATTTCAAATTGAGTCTTAACAATGGAACTCACATGCTTTTAGCCAAGGTTTCTTTAGTGCTGAAATTCGGTCCCCAAAATGGGTGAATCAAATTAAAAAATCTGACTCATGTCAAGTCTTTTGAGGTTTTAGTCTCAAGTCAAGCCATATCATTTGGGGTTGGAGTCTCGAGTCAACTAGAGTCTGAGTCTCGAGATCGCCTGCACAAAATAAGGCAAATTTTAGCAATCATGTTTAAGATCAACATTTAAACGGCATGAGGAAATATGCTTGTAACACTGTTGTAATTCAGATATTTAGTTGGTTTTATACTGCGGTATTCCTTTTTAAACAAAAAATGCTCTACATTAAACATTTTATACATGTATTGCTTTTTATGTTAGTAAATTCTACTTTAAAAAATGTTAGATACCTCAGTGAAACAGAGTGAAATAGATATATTTTAATCTGGGGGCCTCTTCAGAGGCCCCAGAGACATAAAGTCTTGGAGAAAAATATTGGACCACCTATGTCTTGAATTCTTCAACAAAATCCCTCGGCAACCAGGCTTATGTTTATGATATTTGGTCTTAGACAATAGTCATTAGCTCAGGAGGCTTACAAGGCATCAAATATGTAAGACATGCCTTAAACTATTCTTACATACTTATTTTTGTTGTCTATGCAGGTTGTAGGTGGTCCAATAATTGTTTTCCCAAGGCTGTGTGTTGGAGCTAGGATGTTGCAAAGTACTCAAATTGTGCTCAAATCACCGTAGGAAAATATCATGCTGTCCATATCATGCTGAACTCCTCTTTAAGTTTTGTGGCAGTTCCTTCAACCTTGTACTTTTGAATAGTCCCTGAGAATCTGCAACTCATCACAAAGGTATTGCCAAGGCGCAGATCCGCCAAGGCTTCCTGCAGTGAGTTCAAGCTGAGCTCTCGAAGTAGTCCTGCCTCAGTTGGACTCTGTGCACAAATACAAGTAAAAAGGTTATTGGTATAAATTACCATACTTTGCCTTTCCTGACATATACATGTGTCACAGGAGCTAATTAACAGATGCAGGTTTTGGATGCATGTTTCTGAATTAAGAGCACCTAACCAAAATAATAGAAAATTCCCCCACACACCCCTCCACCGCCCATAAAAAGTGAATCTACATGAATCTACCTGCTTCTGCTTACTAATTAGGGTAATATTTCCCCTTAGGTGGGGGTTTGGTCACATTTTTTTCATGCCCCAGGGTGGGGATTTTGACAAAAGGAAATCAGATTGTCTGTGCACATGGGAGCAAGACGTGCATTATTTTGCATCGAATGGAGAACTCTGTCTTCAGTCTTAATATTCAGACAATGTCAGACCTCAGGCCTATTTATTATTACTTATTTAGGACAACAAATGAGAGATTGGCTGGAAATTAGTTTTTTCTTATTCCTAAATTTGGGTTTTTCATTAAATCAGCAAGTTACTGAGGTTTGATAAGTAATTTTAAAGATTCTTTTCTGCTCAACTTCTCCATTCTTACTGCATGTAAATCTGAGTTATATGATAACATATCAATTAACGTAACGTGAAACCGGGTAGAGGCCGCGCGGCCCGGCCCCGCGCCGCAGCCGGGCGCGGCCCACGACCGCCCGGCCCAGGCAGCGCTAGGCCAGCCAGGCATGTGCCGGCACAGTCCGCGTATGGTAATCCTTCTAATTTTAAGTGATTACCTGTTGAAGATTCAATTCAGGTGATGTTATAACCATGTCATGTACTCCCATATTCTTTCACCATCTCAACCATCTGCGAATGTCAGTAAATTATCAACGGATATGTCAGAATGTTGTATTATTTACAACAGGTTTGTAAACAATCCGACACGACCATGTACCAGCAGACGACACGACTCGCAAATACATCCTCTAGGAGATTTCTAATGAATATTCATTACAACGTAAGCTCCCTGTGACTTCGACCAATCATATCGTTACGTCCTGTTTTGGACTTAATTCCCATAGACCGTGTACAACTGGCGTGCAGAAGTCCCAAGTCCGAGATTCTGAACCGAAATAGACTAGTTCCCTGTCCATACATTTCAAAAATCGGAAACGGAAAACAAAACAGGATCTCGGACTTGGAACCAAGTCTAGTGCTTACCCATTCAGTGACACGGCCGTTCTGGTCGACATGTTTTTATTGTTTGAAAATAAAATGTTATTTTAATTTCAAAATTTAAGTGTGTCCGCTGAGTTGTCTCGTCGGTCGACTTGTCTCGAGTCGAGTTGTCTCAACGGTCGAAATGTCTCAACGGTCGAGTTGTCTCAACGGTCGACTTGTCTCAAGTCGAGTTGTCTCAACGGTCGACTTGTCTGACATCCATCATGTCTATGGGGCCGGGGGGACTTACGTAGCTTTGAGAAAAAGAACCACCGAAGATCTATAAAAAATCAACGTTGAAGTCGTCAATCCGGAAGTAAGTGAACAATTCCTGGTAAATCCAAGAACCCATTAGTGGTAAGTTGAGTGGAATGAGGTTTATAAAAAGTGAAGAACAATTGCATTTTGGGCTACAGTGTTTAGGTTTACAGTGTTTAGATTCACTTTTGCTTGGCCGGCTAAGTTGGACTGTTTTGTCCTAGTTCACTCCTGTCTATTTTTCTCTGCATTATTCAGTATTACATCGTAAATTGCGCTTTCTTATGTAACTTTTGTTTATTGTTCACTGCATGTAATTTGTGTGTGCTTGTTTTTGTTTTTTTTATGTATTGGCCGAATAAATAATACTTGGCCTAATAATAATTTTGTAATATGGTCGAAGTCTGATGGTCGCGGTCATCATTGCAGTGATTTGACCCTCAGGCTCAAGGCCTGGCCCGCGCGCCCCCTACCTAGCTGATCGACATCGAATGCCTCTGGCCGTCTGAAGACAGCCAGAGCGGTAAACCGCCCCCAGCGGCCGGACGTTTTTTGGCGCATCGCATGGGGGCGTGCTACGTGCCCATATTCAGACCATTGCGCACCGAGGTGCTTTTGTGTTTTGATTCTAAACAAAAATGCAATTTAAGTACGCTCAAGTATGTATACATTTTAAACCAAAAATCCACTGTACTTGAAAATATTGATGTTGACACAAGTAAAAGCCGACGACGAACGTGTTCAAACAAAACAGACGACTCTGTTGCGCCTGGGCTCAGAACAACAACCTTTATGAAATAGGCCCTTGCTTTAATAAGCGAACATTTGTGCTACCGGTATGCTTAATCCAAGATTTCTGATTAAGCGTAACATGTTTTATGAATTTGATTAAGCAGCGCTCTCTCCATTTCATAAAACTGTTTGAGCACTAGCAAACCAAACGGCATGCTAACCTACCAATTTTTTGCTAACGTGATGCCATCTTTTTTCTTCGCCAATGATTCTCGGAAAAATTTGAGACACATTTTCCAACAGATTCACAACTTTCAGCTGTTGTTGAAATATTCCTGTCAGCGACGGGCAAGGGTCTTCTGTGGTAGTGATAATCATCCCAGTTATGGAAACATAACCAATGATGGTACTTTGAAAATGTTGCCGTTGACTTATGAAAGCAGACGATAAACGCGTTAGAACAAAACAGACGACAGCTTTGCGCGCGCACTCTCTACGCGTGCTTAGAACAACAAGTTTTATGAAATACGCCCTTGCTTGAGCGAATATTCGTGCTATGCTTAATCAAAATTTTTGATTAAGCGTAACATGTTTTACGAAATTGGCCCCTGGTTGCGTCATGCCATTCTTTCTATTGAGTACGGCATTGATTCTGTACTTCACACCTTCCACACGCGTGCACCCAATCACATCACATTACAAAAATTTAGTCTGGTCATCTGGGCCCAATTTCATAGAGCTGTTTAACAGCCCATTTTCCGTTAACCGAGCGTCGGGCTATTTCATAGGCATCGTTAACGGTAAGCAACTGAAAACCTGCCTTAACCGCAGAGCCACATTTTGCTTAATATAGTGACGCAACAATGGCGGTTTCCAAGCGCGCGCATGCTTAAGCATGCCGAGGCCGTGAAATAGCCTTAACGTTAGCAGAACTTTTCTGCTACAGTAAGCACACGTTTTCAGCTAGCGCTTAAAGGTACACACCTGCCTACTGTTTACATGATTTAGTGATGTAGCAGCATTGACAATACTTTTTTGATGGTCGTTGCAAAAAAAATGTCATCAAAATATCCCGTAATTTACTAAAGAAGTGCAAAAATAACAAAAACGGTCAAAAGACGGGTTATACGCTTTACCAGCCGTTTCAACTACGCGAGAGCCTCACGACTTTGTCACAAACGATTCGCTCTTTTCCTGCTCAGGATATCTCCAATTTTCTGCTCACGATTTCACTGGACAGCCCGGACGACCGAATAGGAATTTCCGTTTTTTTGTTGAGGAGTTGGCATCATGTTTTTTTCTTCACGAACGTATACGTGCACCGAAGCAACACGCCTACGTACATGTACGTGCATGTGTGCACTTTGCCGTGCATGCTGCGCGGGGCAAATTTCTACACTCAACGGTAGCCTGCCGTAGCACGCGCTCGCTCCCGTTCTCCGGACTCTCGAAACAAACAATTATGTTCGAATTTTCATACTTATGTTTAACTTTGTTTCATACCTGTATAAATAGTCTCTCTTTTGTCAATTACTTATAAATATTGGGGGGAAATCAGAGTTGAATTTGGTGCAGTTCTGCAGTAACAAACTTTTATACGGCTGGAAATACAACTAACTCACAAGGTCACGTGACCTTGGATTTTTCAAAAGTGCTCAAAAACGGCCAAATTTGACGGCGTCTTTTCAGGATATATCTAATTTACTCTCGAATGCGCTTCAGAATAATGTATGGGTCTATTTCGAGCCCAAAATAGCCCAACAAAGAAGGTGTGTTCCTTTAAGCAGCTCTATGAAATTGGGCCCTGGATACAAGTAAGCATGTGCAAAGAAGAACATCAGTACACCAGCACCAGACATGCAAAAGGCTATTAATTCAACTGCATTTCTTCTTTTATATACAGGTTACATCCATCTGTGATTGAGTGGGTGATGCGCAGAATATTCAGACTACTGAAATTGAACGTCACCATGGCTATAGGTCGAGGAATCTACAAATACCTGGCTGCCGAACACGTCCTGATTGCCTACATGATGGCGTCAGGCCTCAGCATACCCACAAAGACCCAGTACGTCGAGCAACGCATTGCAAAAGTGTTGGGTGCACCAACGTACAATCAGTCAACGTGTCTAACCAACAGAACGAGTCCCGAGTACAACGTCCAAGTTGAAATCCAGCGGCAGAGCACAATGTGGATGCTGTACCTCACAGTGTCAATACAATTACCCGCGTTGGTTATGAGCAACATCTGGGGCGCATTAAGCGATCGTTATGGGCGTCACGTGGCTTGCGTCCTACCCTGCATCGGATTAACAATAAACTACATCATCTCTGCTTTAGTGGTTGTATTTGAGCTGCCGCTTGCCATGCTTATTGGTGGAAGCGTGATTTTAGGACTTTCCGGAGACCTCACAACACTTGTCGTTGGTTGCGCAGGGTACATCTCGGACGTCACACTCCCCGACAGTAAAGAGAGAACCGCTCGTTTCGTAATGATTGACCTCGCGTTTACTCTTTCCACGAGCGTCATCCAATTTGCAATCGGCTATATCATCAAATTATACGGCTTTGCCGCTCCATTCTACCTCGGAATCATCTTAATAAGCATCTGCGCTTGTTTTATCATATGCTGTTTACCGGACAGACGTAGATATGTAACAGAGAATCAGAACAATACAACAATCCAAACGAAAACTAGTAAGACCAGCCCGCTCAACATTCTGAAGAATATCTACCAACTTTTCCAGACCCCGCCTGGGAGTCAAACCAAGCGAGCATGGCGTCTCTGTGCTTATAACTTCATCATTTGTGCCTATATTATGCTGATTGTTGCTAATTCTGTCATCAGTGTGCTGTACACAACGGGCCAGCCGTTTTGTATGAATCCAGTGCAAGAAGGGCATTATGGGGCCTCCATGTTTGCCATTTACACAGCAGGTATTAAAAGCATTAAAAAAACATTTCATAATTTAAAGGAATTTTTACACTTCTGCAGTACTGCAAGTGGGAAACACTGCTTGGTTTCAACTCCGCTTCAAATGCAATTTTTTTTGTCTTGTGTAAAAATCACTTCAATCAAAATCTATAGAGCGTGTCTGTACTAAGCATGATTACCATTTTAGAAAGGCTTCATACCATTATCCATTCAGTAGAACAGTACAAACAGTTATAAAGCAAATTTAAACCTGCTTGGTCCGGGGTTTTTGGCGATGCGTGATTGCAGTATTTTGGCAGTAGAAACATTTAGTTGAGTGTGCCAATTCAACTGCCACACGTAGTGTTCCCAATATCAATATTTTGTCAGTGTAGTAGAAACAGCCAGTGTGTCAAGATTTTTCCAGAAAATGGATTTCATTCTAACTTAACAATCATATAAAGTACCTCCCCAAAATTCTATTGGGAAGAAAACAGGAAATTTGCAATCTCTAATTTGGATGTGGAAGTGAAAAGGTTGATGTAATAACTGCACTGCTTTATGTAACCGGATAAATTAGTTTATAAAACATTGGTGTTTTTTTTACGATATCCGTAAAAATATACGGATTGAGAGCACTAAATTTCAGAATGGTAATGATTAAAATATGACAAATGAGATTGTATAAAAATCTCAACACCCCTGAGGAAAAATGGGTAGGTCAAAAATGTGATTTGGACACGCTCCTTTAAGCCGTTGCGCATTGCTAAAAAGCCGTTTAATGTCAATGCCCGCAGTACGAACATGCTCAAAGTTTCCACTCACAAGCAGGCTGGGTTTTTTTTAAGTGCAGGGCTAAAAATTCATTAAAAAATCGAAAGCTAATTTTAAGACCTCTGTTGCCCCTGGTCTTGGCCTTGGTGTCCTTTTGTAATCCTCCCCTAGACACCTTGATTTTCTAATGGCAGTCCCCTTTATTGGCCACAATCTAAGCCAGTGTGATTTTAGCTTTCAGTACTTACATAGACTGGATATTTTCTCTTTAACAGGTACTCTGTTGGCAGGAGTCGTTTTTCAGAAGTTTGTCCCATCATTTTGGATCATGTATCTTACATCAATATCCGTGATTGCATCCACTGTGCTCTTGGCTCTTGCTAAGACGTCACTTTTCCTTTACATTGGTGAGTATCAACATGTGACTTGTCAACTATTGTTAAATCCTGACTTCCCTGAAATTTTTCGTACCATATTTTTTTTCTTCAAGCTTTTAAAATGGCCAAAAACAAAACAATAACTACTTCCATGTATCCATCATGTGTATATAGCATGCCTTGCATTGTTCGTTTTCCAAATGCTTAATTATTCTGAATCCATGTGTATATGCATTGGCTTGGTACGTTCACATTCTGATATGGTTGATTTGTTCTGCAGTACTTCCCTATATGTTGGCATTTTTCACAGCATCTTGGATTCTTTTTCTTGTATATTGTAAAACATTTTATCTGGCAAACTTTATTAACCCTTTGAACCCTAAATGTCACATTTGTGACTTCCCCGTGAACAATGAATAACCCGATGAGCCACTATTGTGACTTTTGAGTGACGTCTTCATTAACCGGTTGACAAACCGGTGTCATTGCGCATAAATAATTTAGGGTTCAAAGGGTACCTTGGAAACTGTCTGAGGAAGCATTTCGGTTGCATTTTTCTTAATTTTTCTGAAATTGTGCCATCAAAAAAAAAAGTGTTGGAAAAGGAAACGGTACATTCTTTTTTGTATTCCAGCTCTTGGTGTTGGAATGTTCACGTACATGGCTATTCCACTGTCCAGAAACAACATGGCAAATCTTGTGGGCCCAGATGAACAAGGTAGGCACCAAAGATTAGTGTTGACAATGCATATAAAATGAAATATATTTGCAGACCCCCTACCAGGGTTCTCCCCAGGTTATTTGAAAATGTGTGGGGGCCCAACTGCGAAGCCACGGCATGGGGTCCGGGGCCCGCTTAAGGGCCCGGGGAAAATTTGTGACTTTACAAGCTTTCTGGTGCATTTTAGAGCTATCCTGGGGTCCTGAACTTGAAGGGCTTGTTATGAATTATTTAACTCAGTATAAAAATCTTTTTATTTTTTTCAACTTGTTTGTATACAAGGCAATGAGGGCCGAGTCAGTCTGGGGCCGAGTTTGTACACAATGTAATGGGGGCCGAGTCAGTTTGGGTACGAGTTTGTACACAAGGCAATTGGGGCCGAGTCAGTCTGGGGCCGAGTTTGTACACAAGGCAATAGGGGCCGAGTTGGTCTGGGGCCGAGTTTGTACACATGGCAATGGGGGCCGAGTTGGTCTGGGGCCGAGTTTGGGGCCGAGCCAGTCTGGGGCCGCAGTCGGATACCAGATGTGTGTATGGCTATGCACGTATATTGCACACAAGCTGCGTTGGACATAATATACTTCCGGGTCGGTACCTTTGGGTACGACCACCTGTACCATGTGTACGTACGTGCAGGGAATTTCACGTGCAGGGAATTTCCCCTTCAGAGTAAGAGGCCTACCCGTGTTGTAAAACGCATGCTGATTGGCTGATAAAAATAATATGACCTGTTGCTGGTAAATTCTGGCCAATGACGTTAAGTTAACAAAAGGTGATCGGCATGAGTTGGACTGGTTACCGCCCTACTAAAGTCGGCAATATTTTGGTCCGGAAACCAGACTAGGCACGTTCCGGCGCCCGTGGACCAGCACCGGGGGACCGAGCCGGCCAGCCGTACCGTATCGAGAGCTGTTTTTGGTCGGCCGTGCGAATCGGAATGAAGTATTTTTTTGCCATGAATTCTCTGTGGTTCTTTTTTCGCGAAAGACAATTTACGTATGGTAATTTTATTGTATTCTTTAGCAGCACCATGTGTGATATTTTTGATTTTTTGTTGTGCGTATCGGGAGCTGAATTTTTTGATCGGCAATTTTTCCTGCGTATCGGGTCGGAATTTCAGCGTATCGGGCCGATACGCACGTTTGTACGTGGGGAGAACCCTGCCTACTTATGTGATGTATATGGATCTGTCCACAGTCATGTGGTACATTAAAAAAAACAAGTCGCTAGTTCTGTTCAAATGTCTTTAGCTTATCTCAAAATGTTTTATTGCTGTTCGCAAGAGATAACTTGCCCCAAGAGTAAACAAAAATAGGGCCTTAACAGACATTTCTGAAAGTCCCATGTACACATTTTTGCACATGTTTTTGTATATGTTGGGTTATTTCAATACTTTTTTTTTTTTTCAATACTGGTCAATACTTAGCCCAATTATGGCTTATAACTTAATAAATTACCACCTTAAAAACAGTTTTTAAAATTAAACATCATTTAAAATTGTTTTCCTCCACTAAGATACTAAAGATAATAAATCATGTACACATAGCACCTTAGGCACAAGATAGACCACTCTCCCCCGACTGCCATAGTACGTCAAGGTGCCATTTTAGTAAGCAAACTAGATGCACCACAACACAGATTACGCCACGAGAGGCATGTAAAACAGACACAAGGCGCGTCTAGTTTGCTCACTAAAATGGCACCTTGATGTACTACACTTTATTAAATTGATTTTGCATGAGTTGTCTCCTAGTTGAGTTCAGTCCGTCTTTTCTTGACACGGGTTAACTAGTTCTCGCGCCCGAATGACGTGAACATGGCCCAAGAACACTGCACTCGGTACAGGATCACACACCACCTATCCATCGAGAACAAGTTACCCGTGTCAAGAACAGTTCGCCCAACCTGGACCCATGGTGCTATATTATATTTGTTTTATGTGACTTCATCTCCTTTCAGGTGTTCTGTTTGCATTCAGTGGTGGCCTGTGTAGCTTAGCAGGCTTCACAGCTTCACTTGTATTTAATGCAGTCTATTCCAGCACACTTCATTTCATGCCGGGGTTTGTGTATCTGGTTATGGCTGGCATAGGAGCGGCAGTCTGGCTTGTTATTATGTGAGTAAACTGCATATAGGTCATTCCATAAAAATGAGACACAGTGGTCCCCCTTTACATTACCTTGTGACACTTATGGAATTGATTTTTTATAAATAACATGAGGATTATTCAATAAACTAGTGTGATCTTCTGAATACAAGTGTGACATTTTGAAACTTTTATTGAAACTTTTGAAAGGAGTATTAAATTTTGCTCATAATGTAATTTGAATTACTAAAGTAAAGGTTCTGTAGGGTGGGTGAAACCACCAGCTGCCCCTTCCATTTCAAAAAAGACTTGAAATGTAATACTAACAGTTGAAAATGCTTTTGTAATATTCAAAACTATGGTGAAGGAGAGGCGGGATGTGATTGGGGTTAGTTGTGTGAAGGACGGGAGTGGCAACATCGTGACGGACAGAGGTGGCATCAAGGAAGTATGGCGAAAGTACTACGAGAAGCTGATGAACGTGCGACAGGGTGGAGGGTCCTTGTGACCAGATCTCTAACGGGGAGGTGATGAGAGCTATGAAATGCATGAAAGTGGGCAAGTCAGCTGGTCCATCTGGAGTGGTGACTGAAATGATGAGAGCTTCAGGAGACCGTGGAGTGGCTCACGACCTTGTGCAACGGCATCGTGGCAGAAGGCAGTATACCGGAAGACTGGAGGAAGAGCATATTGGTACCATTGTACAAGGGGGACGTGCTGGACTGTGGCTCGTACCGTGGCATCAAACTGCTTGAACATGCATTCAAGGTGGTGGAGAGGGTACTGGAGAAGAGGATTCGATCGCAAGTGGAGATTGATGACATGCAGTTCGGTTTCATGCCAGAGAAAGGGACGACTGATGCGATCTTCATCGTGAGACAGCTTCAGGAGAAGTACCAGGCGAAGAAGAAGAAGCTGTAATATGCGTTCATCGACCTGGAGAAGGCTTTTGACAGGGTGCCCAGAGAAGTGGTTAGGTGGGCCCTCAGAAAGTCGGGTGTGGGGGAGCGGCTGGTCCGGGCTGTAATGGCACTGTATGGAGGGGCTCGCACTGTGGTTCGAACGGGCGGCGGCAACAGCGACGGTTTTGGAGTGGAGGTTGGGGTCCACCAGGGATCCGTACTCAGTCCGCTGCTGTTCGCGACCGTGATGGATGTGGTGACGAGAGAGGCGAAAGAAGGACTGCCATGGGAGCTGCTCTACGCAGATGACCTGGTGTTAATGGCGGCCACTAGGGAGGAGCTTGCCAGGAAGGTGTCAGTGTGGCGGGCCAGCCTGTCGTCCAAGGGAATGCGGGTGAATGTAGTAAAATCAAAGTTCATGATCGGTGGTGTTGGTGCGGGGGCCGTGTCACAGTCCGGAACGTGGCCATGCGGCGTCTGTGGCAGGGGCGTTCAGGCCAACTCCATTGAGTGTACGAGATGCAGGAAGTGGGTCCACAGGAGGTGTAGTGGTGTGAAGGGGAGCCTGATAGCAGCAAGAGGTGCGATGTTCGAGTGTAAGAGGTGCAGGGGTGAAGTGGCACAGCCATCCGCAGCTGACCTGGAAGGCCTGGCGGTGGATGGGGAGTTGTACGAGAGGGTGGAAAGCTTCTGCTATCTTGGAGACACGTTGGATGTAGATGGTGGTGTGGAGTCAGCGGTGACTGCCAGGATTAGAAGCGGTTGGAAAAAGTTCAGGGAGTTGGCATCATTTCTTACATCTAAGGGGCCACCCCTGAAAATGAAAGGGCAGGTGTACGCAGCATGTGTTAGAAGCAGGATGGTGTACGGGAGTGAGACGTGGGCAATGAGAGTGGACCAGGAGGAGAAGTTGGAGAGGACAGAGATGAGGATGGTGAGGTGGATGTGTGGTGTGACGCTGAGGGAGAGGAAGTCCAGTGAGGAGCGGAGGAGGAGGTTGGAGGTGGAATCGATCAAGGTGGTGATGAGGAGGAACAGGCTGAGGTGGTATGGACACGTGGAGAGGGCGAAGGTGACTGGTTAAAAAAATCAGCAGCAATGGTGGTGGAAGGGGCGAGATCTGTGGGAAGGCCGAAGAAGACCTGGCATGATGTGGTGAGGACTGATATGAAGTTACTGGGCCTCAAGTCGACGGACGCCCAGGACCGAGCCCAGTGGAGACGCGCCATAAAGAGACCCAAGTCGGACCCAGCAGAGACTGGACAAGCGACTTAAAGCCGGATATGGTGATGATGATGATGATGATGCCAAGACATGTCCGTTTGTAAATTATTTTAAATATTAAACTTTATGTAGAATGTGCACGGGAATTTCTTAACAAAATATATTGCAAATGCATCAAAAGTCACACTTTGGCTTCCATTTTTTGTTGTTGAAAGATCCACATTTGTACACTCTGGGATTTTGTAGAAGAGTTCAAAAAAACTGATCTAAATTACTTCTTGATTGCCAATTGACAATCTACAGGGTGGTTAAACAAATTTAACCCAAATTAAAAGTGATTTTTCACCCAATTTGTTTTTACCCAGTTTTGATGAGTACATGTAGGTTGTTTAGCACTACATGTATTCCTGAAAGAAAAATAGTATTTATTTAGCTTTTATTAAGATATGGCTCATTATACATGACTTGTACATGTACAAAACTTGCTTGTCCACGGGAGCTTCTTACCACTTTGGAGGTCTTCATTGTGTTCAATCGTGCTTATATGTATGAGAAATGAGGCTCCAGTGGACAAGGAAGTTTTGTACATGTACATGCCATGTATAATGAGCCATATATCAAAATCCACTTAAGCTAAATCAATAATTTTTTTCAGGAACAGTGCTAAACAACCTACTCATCAAAACTGGGTAAAAAAAAAAATTCTCTGAAATTACAGTTAGTGGGTGAAAAATCACTTTTAATTTTGGTTTACTTTGTTTTAACCACCCTGTACATGTAAAAGGGCCATCTTTATCAGGGCTAACAACAAGCCACTTATGTCAAGTGTCAATTCAAATGTTAAAGTCTTTATCATCAAGTCTCAAATCTTTGAGATCAAGTCTTGATTCAAGTCCCAAGTATTTGAAGTATGAACTGAGCTTTATTCTGATGTAAGGTGTATTTGATTGTTTGATTGCAGGATCCTTCACATAAAAGAGCCAAGACCCAATCTGCAGTATCAACCTCTTGATGTGGATGAACCTCGGGGTATGTCAACTTAGGCTGTAACAACTTAAACTATAACAACTTAAATAAAAAAAGGAAACCCATCTTTAAATGCAAATGATCAGAAATCTGTGCCATATTTCAAATAGAGGTGTAGGGAAAGTCTAGACTGTCCTCTGTCCAATGGTACCAGGATAATTATGTAACTGTCATGCATGACTGAGCAAACATGGCCATTATGAAAGGTGGTGAAATCACTGTGACAAGCTCACTTCACTTGAAAGTGGGATAAGGGCAATGAAGTGATGAAAGAACACGTCTTTCCAAACATTACCATGGCATAAGATGAGCAGTCAAAGACACGAGGAGACGATGTGAGCTGTGTATTGAGAGAAATGGTGGGCATGTCGAGGGCACACACCCCTGAATTTATCTGTAAGGTAAGGTTTTTCTTGTTATAAGCAGAATGCTGTATAACAGTGCAACTGTACTCGTTTCTTTTTTTCAATTTGGACTGCTCACGGGACGTGCTTTTGGCCAACGGGAATTGCATGAACTGATATTTAGAAACATTGTATGCTTGGTTTTATTTACAGAATATCCATCAAGTTCTGCAGAAGACCTTGAAGGTTATAGCTGATGGAGATGGCTGGTCTCATCATGTAGTGCCATTGGCAATTTGAGTGCCTTCAATTCATTTTCATAAAAGGCCACCTGTCTTTCCCAGTGGAAAAGGAAATTGTAAGTTCAGGAAACTTTTCCTGAGTCCAGCGGTTACTTTTCCTGGCCAACGTCTGCCCAGGAAAATTGACCGAGACGAAAAGTCCAATGCGAATACAGAGAGTCGGTAAAAGCACTCCGGAAGCGTACGTCGAGGCCGTGAAGGTCAAACTGTGGAGGGACACTGCGCATGTTCTTCCACGGTCTCGGTAAAATTTTACAATGTCAAAAAGTCCAAATGCGGAAAGCAGTAAAATATAGCCATTTTTCATTTTACCATCGTCTCGGTAAAACCTTCCAAAAAACAAGTCCAATGCGGCTTTCATCATTTTAATATTTTATAGTAAACTAAATAACACTGGTAATGACTGGTAAATTTTATATGCTCTCTCATCCTGTCTCGGCCACATAGGCATACGCTTTACTATTGGGAGAAAGGGTAAGGGTAATGATCAACTACTTAAAGGCACAGGCTCGTCAGCAATGCGCGCGCGCCAAATTCGTGCTCTGAAATACGCTCCATGCCTTTGCTACATGGAGCTGCGTATTTTGTGGCACGAAATTGGCGCGCGCGCGAGCCTGTGCCTTTAATGCCTGGTTGAAAGTGGCATGATTAGAATTTACGGCAGGGGTTCAGTTGGGGGTAGATGGCAGATTACGCACCCACTTTTTATAAGCACACAAGTTCAATTTGATATTTGTATGGTACCTGTTTTGTTTAAAATGTGGATATAGAAGTTTTTACGTTAATAATTATCCTTTTTATTTTGCTTAAATAACTGCAAATTTGCTGTTTTGGTGTATTGGTGTTGGGGTTTTCAGTGTTAGCCGTGCACTTTTAAATTTTTTTTTTACATGTAAATTGCAGCAGTAGAACAAGTACTTTATTTTCAGGGAATTTTTTAAAAGTCGTTTCAAACTTTCATTGGGATAACATTGTGATTTTTTTTCACTTTCCCAGCCTTGCAATAAGACCTTATGTTGTATTCTTGTATTTTTGGTGCTTGTATTGACATGAAACAGGTTTAAATGGGACATTATACAAATGATGAATGTTTATGAGTGCAAATAGTACAAATAATTTCATGAAGTGACAGATTTTAATGTCCTATTAGAACCTGTCACCGAACAAAATTATTTGTTTTAAATAACACCAGAATAAATTCCTATCATCTGAACGAATAACAAACGACACGTGACCCATCAATAATAGATATTTATTCGGGTGTTTTATAATATGTATACATGTAGCTACATTGTAGATTGGAATTCCTGCCTCTGATTTCTAAGCGGGTGTAATAGGATATTTTTTATAAACAGTATTTTTTTATGCAACTTTGAAGTGTGTGCCTTAGATGATGGGAATTTTCAAGGGAGTTTATCATATATTCTATAATGGGCAGAATAACCTAAAAGCATATTTATTAAACTTTTTAGATGGCATTGATTATCCTGAAAAGGCTTTTTGATAAAGTTATGTTCATGTTGTCACTGAGACTTTCTTAGACTGGATTCACATTGAGCCTTTTTACGCATTACGCTTGTAAATTTGACGCCCTTCGCTTCAAAATAAGAAAAAGCGGCGTGGAGAGGATTTGTTGTAAATTGACGCACTGAAAATCTCGATCACAAACTGCTTGCCGCCCAAGTTGATTCTGTGGTTTTTAGTGCGTTGTTTTACTCAAAATTCTCAAAAGTCTTGATGTGAATCGAGCTTTAAAGCAGTAAGTGCCAAGGAACGCATATAACTACTCAACCCTTTTCTGAGGTTTATTATAAACACATTCATTTTAAATACATGTATTTTCCTACTCATTACCATTCCAAAACAGTTTGCGTGCATTAAAAACCACCACATTTCCATATATTATAAATAGGCATGCAACTGGGATTAATATAGAAGCAGGAAAATATTATGAATATCTGAATTAACTTAGAGTAATTCAGGTTCCACTGATAAAATGAACTCTAAATCTGGGCACCTCTATCTACTCAGCACTAGACAAAGTCCAACATTGTGACTTTACACCTATCCTGTGCTAGGTGTACATGTGCCCTATGGCATCACAGCAAACAAATTTGCATACATTTGGTTGCAGGTCAAATCCTCTTTGAATTAGGTGACTTTTGGCATTCCTATTACTGGTGGCCATGACGGGCAGGTTTTTAAATTATGTGACAATAGATTCACAAAGTGGCTCGTCGTGCATGATGCATAGTAACAATGGGACTGCCCCTGTCATAGCTGCCAATGCAAAGGGTCTCTTTCCGTGTATATCCGCCATAGCTGGGTGGATTTCCAGTGCGTGGAGTATTTAAAGAATGTGTCCTGAATTCACAAAAATAAAATGTAACGGGACACCAACATTGGACCCCTAATTTATAGAAAGACCCAATTGTCTAATCATTTAAGCACGGGTTGGAAAATTTGTTAGAACTTTTTAAGGGCAACACAGCAAAAGCATAGGGCCCTGATGGCAATTTGCCTTGGTGCTGTGGGTTATTTCAAGGCCTGCAAGCGGAATGCATACCTTCAATAGAATATCTGCGTACACCCCACATCCCTAACGTATTGTGAGTAGTGTATTATACTGAATTTCAGTAATGTATTAACATATTTCATTTTGTATCAGGGTAAGGAATTAATGGCTGAATTTTTAATACTAGATTACCTGATATTAAGTACATGAAAAACAAAATATTAATATATTCAAATGATACCTTCCTCATTGTAAAATACACTCAATAAGTGAACCCATTTTAAAACTATAGAATTTATATAGTGGTCCCACTAACATAGATACTCTAATTCATCACTGAATGCAAATAAACAATACTGCATATATTATTATAATAAAAATACACCGTGTACATCGATTGTATTATTATGTGACCATTCATTTAACATGGCTTTTGAAAGGTCTATGATGTATATTTTTTTAAACATAAAATTAATGTATATCAAGCTAAAATCTTTTAGAGAACAATTCAGTTAATCGTGCACTTATAGAATTATGCCGAGAACAAACACCTGTTAACCTTGCATATCATGGAGAATAATTATCCAATTTCCACAATTAATTGGGGTTTGGCTAGTCATAAACATATGTTCAAAACCGACTGGGTGATAATAGCCTGAGCCGCAGGTGAGGGCCATTATCAGCATCAACAGGTTTTAAACGTATTAGGAATGGCCAAACCCACTTTTATTCCCATTCATAAATGGGTCTTTCCACGCTAATGGGCCTATTTGAAAGATAAGTCAATAATTCCTTTCAAATGTCTTCAGTTTATCTCAAACTTAAAAACATTTCCTTGTACTATTGTCAGGAGATAACTTTTGCCCAAAAAGGCAAAAAATTGCGGCCACAACATACATTTTTGAAAAGCTTGTGTACAAATTTTCCTATTACATATGTAACGTGGACAGACCAATTTGTGACATTTTTTTCTGTCTTTGTTACATACGTAATAGGAAAATTTGGGCACGGGGTTTTCAGAAATGTATGTTGTAGGACTATTTTTCTCGGTTTAACTGGATAATGTAAAGATAAAATTAAGACATTTGAAGTGAACTCGGACCTAAGATCTTGTATGTCACAGAAATGTACCCATTACTGTGGAAAGACCCAAATACCTTTTGTATAATGTGATATATTGGTAATTTTTTTTTTCTCACGTATTTTATTTAAACATAAATTTTCCCTTTACAATAGACTATGTAAGTTGACCTCGCGAACGTACGAGACCACGATTATTTCCGGGCACAAGACCCTATCTCTTCAACGCACGTCGCGAGCGAAATTCTTGGATTATTTTGTTTACGCAGGTTTTTGTAAACTCAGACGGCCCAAAACGGGTATCTCTAAATAAAATCTTGCATTCCAATTGATGAAGTGGGGTATATAATCAAAAAATAAGCAATCGAAATGTAAAAATTCACGATCTTTTCTGTGCCGACAAGTCAATCTTTGAAGATCGTAAACTACATGCAGCAAAATATATGCAACACGCACAGCAGCCGACGTACGTAGGCCTACAGTGTACATACAGACCTCGCTAGCGATAGGCAAAACGCCATCTACCAAAAGTAGAGCTTGCAGATTTTTGTTTTAGAGTGCCCAAGTTCAAAGCATTCATTTTCACATGAATCCACACTTGGGTCATCCATTCTAAATTGGATGAAGAATATGCTAGCAGAGAAATTTATTCAGGTCACGAAATTTTAATAAATTGTTATCGTTTTTAGAGATAATTATGCATGTATTATATATTGTAAAAAACCATTTTAGTTACCCGAATCACTTTCGGGTCGGTTGTATACTTAAGATTGGACAGAAAAATTTATATACAAAAAACAAAATCTCGCCCGTGTTATAGGAATAGGGGTTTTAGTCGTGTTGTGCCCGGAAGCTCAGATTTGACCTTTGCCGCGAGACTTATAGTCTATTGTGGTTTCAATTTGAGGTCTCACTTTCCATTTTGAAGTTCATGATTAAAAAAACCCAGAACTTGGTTGTTGTTAACATATAAAATCCATGTCTATTAGCAAAATCAGTGCAGAAACTGATCTGCTTTAGAATTGCTTTTTTGGAGGGTAGAAAAAAAATCCCACCTAAAAACATCTATACACATAAATAAAATTAACATTCATGATAATACAACTTCACAAACTAAAATTTGAATTGTTTTAAACTGCATATTTGTTGGTTTGCTATTGCTTTCAGTAATCGATGCACTTTTTGGAAATTGCACAGATTTTTATTGTTCGCGTATTAAAAAGGAAGAGTAAAATGCCTTACTTTACCTAGATTATTTAGTTGATTTTGGAGTTTTAATGCTGAAATAGTATTTATATTTCGTCTTTCTAGTGAATATGTCGCATTTAAAACAAAATGCTGTAACACACCATACACATAAATTATACAATGGAGGTAGATATTTAGGTAAACTTTAGTTGGAAATGCCCTGAGGTTAAGGGTTCAAGACGAAGGATGCAAAGCCGTACATTCACACTATGAGCAACTAACAATGGAAATTTGGCACAGACCATTGTTAGTTGCTCATAGTGTCAGTGCATTGTGTAATTAACTTATGCATTACAAACTATTTGTTTGCAAAAAGGAGGGGGTTTCCCAGTGTCTCTGAATTGGCTGTTGAGCACCCATTGTCTACGACATAACGTAGGTTGATTTTCTTGATTATCTTGGTCGATTTTGATAGAATATAGACTTTCTCATGCAAGAAGATTCCCTATCAGAATCGGGGAAAACCTCGATTCTAAAATTGCTTGGTTTGACCAGGGCCCAATTTCATGGAACCCATTAGCACAAAAATTTGTTTAGCACAGAATTTCTTTGCTTTATTTTACAAAACTGGGTTGCCAGCCAAAATCGTATGTGATGTGTATTTACTGATATTTTGCTCCTGTTCCTAAAAATACAATTTGACATACAATTTTGGCTGGTAACCCATTTTACAGAGCAAAGAAATTCTGTGCTAAACAAATTTTTGTGCTAACAGGCTCCATGAAATTGGGCCCAGGACTTTTTTGAGACGCCCTGTATATCTCTGTATTTCTGCAGTTTGTGATAGTTTGTTCTATACGAACAAGCTATTGGTATTATTGACCTTAAGAACCATTTGGGGCGTTACCATTTTTACCTAACTACTCTCGTCCATAATGCCAGTAGTACTAGCAGGTCGCAGTGTTAACTAGTCTTCTCACCAGCCGCTCCTTTGCCCTTCTTCTTCTTCTTGGCTAAGTAGGCAGGGTAGCCATTACAAGCATCTGTCATGCTTTTTAAGAAGCCTGGTACTCCCGTCTGAAAAATAAAAACAACAAAAACCAATACTGTTTGGGTCAATGACTTGCAACAGGCATGAAGAATTGGTGTTGCGGGTTCAATACCCACTCATGGTATCTGTGCCATTGAGGAAGGTATTTAACCACAATTGCTCCATCCTTCAGAAGGGATGTAAAGCAGTTGGTCCATTGTGTTGTGTAATGCACTCAAAAGATCCCACAGCACTCTTTGTAAAGAGTAAGGGGGTTATCCGGTGTCTCTGGCCGTCAGCTGCCAATGGCGCCACCCACCTACATGTATATATATCTCGATGTTTAGGTGGAAGACACCTACACATGTAATGTCTGAATGATGTATGATGTATAAAAACAAAAATATTATTACCACGTGACCTTGTTAAATGTAAGCCTGTGCCTAACGAATCGAATATTCAAAAATGTGATCGTCCATTGAATACTCGAATAGCATTTTACCAAATCTAATATTCCGTATGTGCTTTTTCCACTCCAAACCAAACATGTCTTTCACCTATGAATAAGTAAAAATCCTTTTTTCCTTTGCCGAAACGGCCGCTTTGATGTCATTTGTGACCTGTCACCACAAAAGGGCAGTAAAGTCAGTCCCTATCAAAATTAAGATGTGACCCTTCATTCTAAAGCCCAACAAATTGTCTTTAATTTGAAGGGTCACATCTTAATTTTGATAGGGACTGACTTTACTGCCCTTTTGTGGCGACAGGTCACATTTGTGTTCAATCACGAGTCCAAGGGCCGACGATAATTTCTGTAAAAACTCTTCGGGCCAGAGACTGCCACATGCAAGTTACAACATAAAGTCTATAGTAATTAGTTTTTAATTATTTTTTGAGGCGGCAAATTTGGCAATAAAAAGGTTGCTGTAACTTCCTGTGAGCTGTGAGTTCAATTAATTTCACGGCAAACCTTTTTCTTAAAATCGTAAAAATAAATTCATGCATCGAATATCGAATATTCGATCGAAAATAAAACAAATTTTTTGAATAGTAAATTATTCAAAAATGCACAGGCCTAGTTAATTGTAAGATCAAAATCCAATAACAGCAGCTTGGGCTGTGCTGAATATTTGATAAAAAAACCCCAAATATTTGAATAATGATTTTTGTTTTCTGGACAGAAAAGAAAAAGACGGGATGTTAATGACTGTATATTTTTGTATAAACATTTTCACAACTGTTTCTCTACTGTAGATGCCAACCCATTTGGCTTACATACTCCAACACTACGGACGAGGCATGCACACAAACACATCCTCCACGTCCCATGGAGTCGCATTGAGGTGACGAAGCGTGGCTTCATTTCAAGGATTCCCTCCACCTACAATGGGCTCCATGGGAAGTGTGATGTGTTCGGTGCACCTTCCCTTTACTCCTTTCGTAAACAGGTGTCTCAGGCTCTCTCAAATTTAAGTACCTAAATATTTTTCCCCTCAATGCATGAGATGTATTTCTGTATATATTATTTATTTGTACTATACTCCGTATGTTCCGTATCATATTCTTTTCATTTGAAAGCATCCCAGTTTTTGTGATATTTACATAAGTTTCCTTTGTTGGGGGCGGGGGGAGGGGGGAGGGGGAGAGTAAGGGGCAACTGCAGTGAGCTGAGCAATTATTTATTTTGATATTAAAGATTTATGGATGATTTATTTATTTACGTGCATTTTGGTCACGGGTGATGCTAGCTATATACCGGTAATTTTTCTAATTTAGTTTGTAATTTTGGTATTTTTCAAATTGTTTTCTTCTTCCAAATTTCCTTTATTTATTTTGTGTTTACATAATTATATAGGTACATGTTTATATTTATAATATCGTTTAATCCCATTCCTGTAACTGGCACATTTTTTGCTGTTGGATATGGTTAATAAATACAAATACAAATGTATTTTTTTTACAAGAGTGATATTTTCTCCAAGTTGCTCTGACAAGGGTGCTCCAAATGCATGCAGTGGACTTAATTTTTGCATTTCTGACTTGATTGTACCGCATTAAAATTTACTCTACGGTATAAATGTAGGCCAATTCGGGAAATTGCACCTAATAAATCATGACTAAATCAGGCTAAACAAATATTCAATATTTGATTGAACACTTGGTTACAAAAATAATTTGAATTGACTTGACCCTAACAGCAGCACAAGAATGACTGACTAATGGGTCTTTCTATAAATTAGGGGTCAAATGTTGGTGTCCCCCGTTACATTTTACATCTTGTTTTTGTAAATTCAAGACACATTCTTTAAATACTTTCAATCTCAAAGAGTGAGTACATAAAGTACAATTCATACAAAATGGTTTATATTTTTGTACGAAAAATAACACATATCAGGTGTAACGGGGGACACTAAATGTCACACTTTTGGACCCCTAATTTATAGAAAGACCCTAATACATTTTATCTGACTGCTTTGCTGTTACCTTAATGACATACACATACCTTAGCAGCCCAGTTGATGAGAAATGTGGGAATCATTCCTTTGGGGTTGTCATAGTAATGCATGAAAGCTGTGAACAAGAAGAAATAACATTATTAGAAAGAGGAATGAAATATGACCCCATTCACATCTGGGAAATCACTTTGATGAAGATTCAAGACCGATTCGGTGAACTCTTCTTTCAACTCAAGTCTCTTGCCTTAAATGAACTGACGAGGACTCAAGTCACTGACAGAAAAGACTTGACTCGAACTTGACTCTTTTTTTTTAAATTTATTTATTATTTTTTATATTTTTGTAATAAAATTGCTATGCAATCCCTGATTTTGTCCCATTTTGGGGAAATTCCGAACAAAACAAATTGATTAAAACTCTGGCCAGGACAAGAACAACAGCCTATACATGGCTGAAAGTTCAAGTAGACTGATTTACTTACCTTGACCAACTTATCTTGACCAACATGCATGAGTTTGACTTGACTTGGGACTCGAAGGCAGTTTGACTCGACTTGGGACTCGAAGGCAGTTTGACTCGACTTTGGACTCCAAGGCAGTTTGACTCGACTTTGGACTCCAAGGCAGTTTGACTCGACTTTGGACTCCAAGGCAGTTTGACTCGACTTTGGACTCGAAGGCAGTCTGATTCGACTTGGGACTCGAAGGCAGTTTGATTCGACTTGGGACTCGAAGGCAGTTTGATTCGACTTGGGACTCGAAGGCAGTTTGACTCGACTTGGGACTCGAAGGCAGTTTGACTTGACTTGGGACTAGAAGGCAGTTTGACTCGACTTGGGATTCGAAGGCAGTTTGACTCGACTTGGGACTCGAAGGCAGTTTGACTCGACTTGGGACTAGAAGGCAGTTTGACTTGACTTGGGACTCGAAGGCAGTTTGACTCGACTTGGGACTCGAAGGCAGTTTGACTCGACTTGGGACTAGAAGGCAGTTTGACTCGACTTAGGACTAGAAGGCAGTTTGACTTGACTTGGGACTCGAGGGCAGTTTGACTTGACTTGGGACTCGAAGGCAGTTTGACTCGACTTGGGACTCGAAGGCAGTTTGACTCGACTTGGGACTCGAGGGCAGTTTGACTCGACTTGGGACTCGAAGGCAGTTTGACTCGACTTGGGACTAGAAGGCAGTTTGACTTGACTTGGGACTCGAAGGCAGTTTGACTTGACTTGGGACTCGAAGGCAGTTTGACTCGACTTGGGACTAGAAGGCAGTTTGACTTGACTTGGGACTCGAAGGCAGTTTGACTCGACTTAGGACTAGAGGGCAGTTTGACTCGACTTGGGACTCGAGGGCAGTTTGACTCGACTTGGGACTAGAAGGCAGTTTGACTCGACTTGGGACTAGAAGGCAGTTTGACTCGACTTGGGACTAGAAGGCAGTTTGACTCGACTTGGGACTAGAAGGCAGTTTGACTTGATTTGAGACTCGAAGGCAGTTTGACTTGACTTGGGACTAGAAGGCAGTTTGACTCGACTTGGGACTAGAAGGCAGTTTGACTCGACTTGGGACTAGAAGGCAGTTTGACTCGACTTGGGACTCGAGGGCAGTTTAACTTGACCTAGGACTCAGAGGCAGTTTGACTCGACTTGGGACTAGAAGGCAGTTTGACTTGACTTGGGACTCGAAGGCAGTTTGACTCGACTTAGGACTAGAGGGCAGTTTGACTCGACTTGGGACTAGAAGGCAGTTTGACTCGACTTGGGACTAGAAGGCAGTTTGACTCGACTTAGGACTAGAAGGCAGTTTGACTTGATTTGAGACTCGAAGGCAGTTTGACTCGACTTGGGACTAGAAGGCAGTTTGACTCGACTTGGGACTCGAGGGCAGTTTGACTCGACTTGGGACTAGAGGGCAGTTTGACTCGACTTGGGACTAGAGGGCAGTTTGACTCGACTTGGGAATCGAGGGCAGTTTGACTCGACTTGGGAATCGAGGGCAGTTTGACTCGACTTGGGACTCGAGGGCAGTTTGACTCGACTTGGGACTCGAGGGCAGTTTGACTCGACTTGGGACTAGAAGGCAGTTTGACTTGACTTGGGACTTGAAGGCAGTTTGACTTGACTTGGGACTTGAAGGCAGTTTGACTCAACATGGGACTAGAAGGCAGTTTAACTTGACCTAGGACTCAGAGGCAGTTTGACTTGACTTGGGACTAGAAGGCAGTTTGATTCGACTTGGGACTCAAAGGCAGTCTGACTCGACTTGGAACTCAAAGGCAGTTTGACTCGACTTGGGACTCGAAGGCACTTTGTCTTGACTTATTCATTCCAGTACTGGTTAACTGCACATTGAGCCTACCTTTGGTCCCATTGTCTCCACTATCAGCCATGACCATACTTTGCTGAAAGTCATCCACACGAATAACCCCCGACTTAGGTGGCCTTGATTTGAACGGTGAACTGCGGCCCAATGTTACCCATATATGCTGACCGTTCACATCAAACTCCCTAGAATCCCGAATAAATACATACTGACAGGACTGGTTAAGAAATATTTTTTTAAATGTTCTCTCTCTCCATCTTAAAACCTCTTAGTAAATGTTGCACCATGACGTGAACAAACTATCTCTTTTGGAAATGTGTGGTTCTTAAAAGAATCAATGCCTGTTAAAGGAGCATGTTCAAATTTTTCCAGAAAATTGATTTCGTTCTAACCTAACAAGCATAAAAAATACATCCCCAAAATACTATCCATGGGAAGAAAACAGTAAATTTGCAATCCCCAATTTGGATGTGGAACCAAATACGTTGGTGTTATCACTGCATTGCTTTATGTAACCCGAACCGGATAAATTAGTTAACTAAACTTCGGTATCTCCGGAAATATACGGATTGAGAACGCAAAATTTCAAAATGGTAATGAGAAAAATATGACACGAATGGTATCAAAATCTCAACACCCATGGGGAAAAATGGGAGGCTCAAAAATGTGATCTGGTTACGCTCCTTTAAAAGTAACCAACGAGTCTTAGGCAAGGGTCGCACAAATTATGAGATTCCACTCTGTCATAGTATTAGTATAGTAGCATTACGAGATTTTGTCCGCGTGACCCCAAATCTATCATGATAGTATCATGATAGGTGAATGACGAGAATTCTAATCATCCAGTTGTTTTCTATTGTGATACTATCATGATAGATTGGCATGTGACCCCTATCATCGTTCATTCTATCATGATCGTATCATGATAGAGTAATTACGAAATTTCCCATGTGACCCCGGCCTTAGTAAGGCTAGTATTTTTATAGGGCCATATAGCCACAGCGAATGTGGATTTCCTGCTCATTAGTTTCAAAATGCACTGGACCACTGGTCTAGTACAGCAGAGAATTAAGCACTTGACTAAGGCTTTATTATAAATAACTAGCCTCGGTTCAGTGGCTGTTTTGAGCCCTGCAAATAATTAACTAAATTATCAGTCAAATAATAAATAATTGGGTAATATCCAAAAACAGTCTGAGAGAGAGTTTTGAGGCAAGGATACATCTCTGGATGACATTAGGAATGGAAAATTGACCCTCCAATAGATTCCTCGTCTGTCGTCTTCGTTTATCTCAAGTAACTCTGTGGCAATGAATGAAAGCAAAATATTGATGTGGTTTTGGACTATTATGGGATGAGTTTGTTTAGCCATGGAGAAACACTGTTCATTTGGTACATACTATCATACTTTTTGGGGATTTTTTTTCATACATTGAACACGGATTTGGGTGAATTTATATATTGGAATCGATAGCTTATTCAATTCTAAGATATACTTCCCACTGACAGTTCCGTCGCAAATGTTGCATTTCTGAGATAAATTAGAGATAAAATTACTGCATAAAGTAATGCACAAAAGGACGTGGCGAGCGCGGTCTGTGCGTAAGCGCGACAACAGAGGGCGCTGTGCACTAACTGAAGGCAATTTTTGAAGAAGAAAACGTGATTTTTCTACAGAAAAGCAACATTTGCGACAAAAGTGCAAGTGGGAAGTATATCTTAAAATTACATTATGTGTTGATTCCAGGAGGTAATTTCCTTAAAATCTTTGTTCAATGTATACGAAAAAAATCCAATTTTTTTCACATAACCTTTGAGAGACTGTCCAAAGTTGTCAACATTTTCACAGTTATACAAAAAGTAAGAAAGGGGAGGGAGTAAATCATCTGTAAATCTCGCTGTTTGCTCCAGTTTGCTGAAAAATGCAAAGAAAAATTATGTTGGACTAGTTTTTTTCCGGTTTAGAAGAAACATCGGGGGAAAACGAACCAGGGCACAACATTCTTGAGAGTGGTAGGACCTCCATGGTATGTTTTTCAATGTTTAATTTTGCCTGTAAGGTAAAATTTCAGATTGGTGAACGGCCGCCATATTGAATGTGCAGCCATGGCAAATATTTCGCCATGGACAATAAAGCTTGATCAGCTAAAAGTGATTCATCACGTCCCAATGTAAACGTCAGAAAATCACTTTGAGCCTTTAAAAAGTAGACGGCCCCTAACCTTATACTTACTGCTGACATAGCTATCCCAGCATTTTCGGTAGTCCAGGTCATTATATACTTCATAACAAACTTTTGGTGCAACACCGTCCAAGGTCCCGAACATTTTGTATTCATAAAGGCCAGAATTCTGGAGAAAATAAAAAGAAAGAGAAAGCGAAAAACTCATTGGTTAACTAGTCTAATAATAGTAGTAATGTAATTTAGTTCCGGGCAATACATATTCCGCCACAGTGTAATTTTAATATTCCTGCACTTTTTGCTGCACTTTGTCCGACAATACGATCACTGCTTGAGACGGTGTGAACGTTGGAAGTTGAAGCAAAAACAGTCACAGCTTACATTTTCGACGCCATCTTGCGTGTTTTGATTTTCTGATGTTCTGTGCGAAATGAAGTTTGGAAAAAATTTCGTTAACTGGTCGCCACTTATTTATTCTCCTGATAATGACTTAATAAAAAAATAATAACCACCAAAACATGTTAAGTTTATGTGTACTTTATGTGGTATTTGCCACGAAACCTGCGAAGCGATGACGTAAAGTCAGATAAAAATGGTCTCCGCTACCGGTCCTCATGTTCGAAAAAATGTGGAATGTGTGGACACGGGAACCAGTCTACACTCTTTTTTTCTTTTTGTTACCGGTGCATAGACTGGTTCCCAGGCATTGGAACAAACGATGTAAATACCTGGCGATATTTTCGATGAATCTGTACCCCTGAGGACCGCATAAAGAATTCATAATCAGTTAAATCAGGCTCATCCAGCTCACGACATGCTTTTTCAAATTCCTCATCATGGAATTCTAATTCCATGGCGAACTCGAGAGACGAAAAACGGGGAGGCCTATCCGCAGCGACCGCGCGCAGCGAAATCACAGCATCTCACGGACACTATAGTATGGTCTGGTAATGCAAACAACGTGCTTTATTTGCGCGCACAACGGGAAAGACACCTGACTTTTGGGTACGTTCGGTTAGCCATGGAGGTTCCTACAAGATGTTATTCGATTTCATTTTACCAAACCTGGGATGGAAGAAAAACCATTTCCGACGGTGTCAACAGTCTTGGATAGGATAGCGGACAACCGGTAGGCTTAGATTTTCGGTTAAAGTTTTGCGCCTCCTTAATTTACCCATGGATACCATGATTGACCTGATTTTCCAGGCACGATTTTCTCTGTATAACCATGGAGGTATGTACATTCAGTTTGGGCCAATAGTTAAAACACGGTTACAACGCGGTTCTTTGATACGTGGTAGAAGTACGGTTAAAACACGGTGGAACGGTGGTATATTTTTTTAACCGCCGCGAGAAACGTCAATTTTAACCGCGAAGATGTTCACTAAAAAACAGAGACCAGTTTAATTAGGCCTACGAGCTCGACACGAATATCACCAGGCTTCGCTCGTACCGTACCCTGGGATATGCTAATCCATTTGCGCCCTCATTGGCCAAATCTTTTACGACACGTGACCATGAGGTCACATCTTTTTCTTGTAAACGGACGTATAAAAACAATTTTCCAGCAGGCAAGGCAGGTTTTGCACACAGTACACTTATTTCATTCGTCAATCTGATTTTTGCACTGGACATATAAGCATTAAAATGATATATATTAATTATTCGTTTGGCAGCAAGCAACCTACAATGCTCCGCGCGTCTGTAAATGTGACCTTTGCGTTACGTATTTCCTTCACAGAAATCTGTGAACCACATCAGCCCATCCCACGAATTTATATATACGTCCAGCAGGCTTTAGGGCTACAGTGTTTAGGTTCACTTTTGCTTACCCTGGCCGGCTTGGACTGTTTTGTCCTAGTTCACTCCTGTCTATTTTTCTCTGCATTTTTCAGTATTACATCGTAAATTGCGCTTTCTTATGTAACTTTTGTATATTGTTCACATCATGTAATTTGTGTGCTCTTGTTTTTTTTGTTGATGTATTGGCCGAATAAATAATAATAATAATAATAGTAATCCCATCCCATCACAGCGCTAGCTTGTAAGGGCGGTTGACGGTACGAGCGAAGGCTAGGCGCAGGCGACAGCAAAACGAACGCGCTGGTGTAAGTTGGTGGCGGTGTTAAATGTGTAAGCTAAACGAACATTGATGCGACCGCAGCCTCGCTAATGACACATGAATGAGGGCGCTGTTTAGCTTGCCACTGTGACTTTTGTTTTGTGAAGCGGTTGATTGATTGTTCATTTTGCTTGATGTCTGGTTTATTCAATGGTTGTTTATTCGGTACGGTCGCGGTTTGAACTTGCAAGCAAATCCAAATCTGAGCAGTGCTGAATGTTAATAACAGGGTTTAGGAAAGAATAAAGAAGTCTTCCTCCATGATCTGACATGGCTTCAGACCTTGTGTGCAAAACATATTGACTGGCTGACAAATTTCTTAGTCGGGTTTCTTCACAAAATCTTAAATGTTCCCACTCGAAATGTTGGGTTTTTCCATCAAATCTGCACATTCCAATGCTAGATGAGTCATTTTAAAGAAAATACATTCCTTATCAACTTCTCAACTCTTACTAAATGACTCATCTGGCATTGGAATGTGCAGATTTGATGGAAAACCCAACATTTCGATTGGGAAAAATTTAAGATTTTGTGGGGAAATGTTTAATATGCCCCAACTACGGCCACGTACTGTAGTTAGGCCAGTCCCAACTGTGATACCGTAGTTGGGAAATCCCAACTATAGTTAGGACACAACGGCGCATCACACGTACACGTACAGCGGAGCGTGAAGGGATATGGGAACTGTGAAATTTAGCCCTGTACCCGGTGCCCCCTTTGTCTGGGCCCACTTAAATAACCACCACAAGAGGCACGACGCCACGAGTGCGTGAAAAGTAACGTGTCAATCAAATACGGAAATGCATAAATGCTCCGCTGTACGTGTGCTGCGCCGCCGTGTCCCAACTATATAGTTGGGATTTTCCAACTACGGTATCACAGTTGGGACTGGCCCAACTATAGTTGGGACTGGCCCAACTATAGTTGGGACGGTCCCAAGTATAGTTGGGACCGTTGCCGTAGTTGGGGCATAACAGAAACACTTTTTTAGCCAGTCTCATATATTTTGCACATAAATGTATCTGGTTACATAAAGCAGTGCAGTGATTAAACCAACCTTTTTGCTTCCACATGAAAATTTGAAATTGCAAATTTCCTGTTTTCTTTCCTTGGATAGTATTTTGGGGAGGTATTTTAATATGATTGTGCATGTTGAATAAGTTATAAATTCTCACACAGAATCTTGTTTCAGTTACATCAGTTTAACAAGCTGTTTATTTAGGCTAATATATCAGGGCCAGGGAATGAAATTATGTTTTTCTTTTCCAACAGATCTGAAATCAAGTTAACTTCACTGACTATGCACCCAGTCATGGAGCAGACACAAGAAGACGAGCACACAACACAACATTCATCCGAACCAGATAATGAAACAAACCCAACCCCAGAAATAGGTACGGTATGTGTGAATATTGCAATTCACGCTCACCAACTTACGTCACAGCCTCGTTTACATTTTGATCGGTGTGGGAGCGTTGGGTTAAAGGGGCTGTGTCACGGTTTGCGCATGCGCAGCAAAACTTGAAAAAGTTGGGCTAACTTTTTCAAATTGTCGCTGGGTTTTGCAAATCCTATTTAATCTTTGCCATCCCTTATAATTCTTTAGTAATTTTGGCAGTGGTGTACTTGTCAACACCCAGGTTGTCCCGATACATTACTTTTTACTTGAAATAGCGCTGTTTGCCGTATTTTTAAGCCGCCAAACATCAATATCACTGGGTGTGCGACTGTCGTTCAAAACATGACAAACGACATCGAATGATATGAATGACATGAATGGATACAGCAATTTGTTTAACCTTGATTTCCACCAAAACTGGTATGCTTATTTGGTCGTGACAGCAATTTTACAGCATATCTTCTGTCGATGGAAAGGCACCGTGACCGCTGCCACTGTACCAATTTTTTTCCAGACATGATCGAACGAAGGCACACAACACGATGAAAGAACACACACTGCCCATGGAGCACGCGTGCTAAGTACACGATGTACATTTACACACACGAACCAATGGCGAAATTGCACTACATTCATCTGAGCGGGCACGTATGTCCAAAATTTGAAGGATTTGGCGCATGCGCAAACTGTGACACAGCCCCTTTAACATGCTCCTCGAAATATCAGGTTTTTTTAGGAACTTATACTTTGTGTCACCGAATTATTTTACTTTTATACCTGTCATTAGATTTTGGACCAAATTTCTGGAAACTGATCATTTCCAGCCCCACATTTTATTCCGACATTTGTCATGTTCTGTTTAATAACAACATTGATTTAATTAAAGTAGAGTAAATTAAAAAAAAATTTGTCACATACCTTCCAGAAACAACGCAGAAAAATGACGAAACACTCGCCAGATACGAAGAGATGTTTCAAGCAAGATATACCAGCGATGACCCTATGTACAAGCCTTATATTGACAAAGAAATGGACCCACCCCCTATTGTGACGGATTACTTTGTGAGACGTCAACGATCAAATTGGAGTGATAAGTACGTATTCGCATTTCCAGACTTTTGAGAAACTTGGTGGCAGCAAACATATAACGGTCCCACGTGATCAGTCCACTTTTGTTTGCGCCATTTTGAGCGTGCGCACTTTAGCTCAAGAGTGACGCAAACAATAACTGACTGGTCACGTGGGACCGTAATGTTTGCTGCCGCCAAACGTCTCAAAGTCTCCCATTTATTTTTTTACTTTTTCATTATTTGGTTTCAATACCATGGCCAAATGTTTTAGCAAATCAAACTCCAGACTTTGGTTAAATCTGCAGGTCATGAGTTCAATCCAGGCCTGCCCGCATCCATGGCGTTTGTGTCCTTGTGGGCAAGGCACTTGGCCTTAAACTGCCTATCCCCACCCAGGAGCAAATAGTACCTGTGAAGGTGTTGTGTTGGATTAGCTCATTAGTGCCTGACACCGTGTTTACACTGGTCCCGAGCTCGGGATCAAGATTTGTCCCCTGATAATGCGACAGTGTTAACCGCAATGATCCTAAATGCCGCGTTTACAGTCTGTAGTTGATCTCGAGTGCGGTACCAGAAGTTGCAGTCAAAGGTCATGCTCTGTGTGTGCATGTACTGATCAATGTGTGCATGGGTTCGTGCATGTACTTGAATTTCGCGGACTTTTTCCCCGCTACGGCTGTGGAGCGGATGTGGCAGGTTGCGGTAAAGATTAATTGCTTATCTAACCGCAAACTGATCCCGAGCTCGGGATCGAACCCTCCGCCAACGCGAGACCAAAATCTCGGGGTCTGATCCGGTGCCAATTTGGTTCCGAGAGCGTTTATACTCAGTTTGTGATCCGGGGCTGATCCCGAGCTCGGTGTTAGACCCCATTGTATACCATTTGCAAGATAAAACTCTTTATGGATTCCTGGAATAAGGGCATAATCTAAAGAAGAAGTTGGTAAATTAGTCGGCAGAAATTTCAGCTACATAGATGCATCAGTTCTTTAGAAAACCTTCAAAATCCATCCATGGTGTAAAGTGAATGGTAAAAAAATTTGTGTATGCACACATAAAAAAAAAAAACTAACTTCAGTTATTAATTTATCACAAAAAGGACCATCATGGACAGAAATAAACTCATTAATGCAGGGCTGAAAATTCATGAAGGCCAAGGAGACCATTGCCTCTGTGGCCCCTGGCCGTGGCCTTGGTGCCTATTTGCAATTCTCCCATAGACTTTTTCATTTTCCAATGGAAGTACATGTACCCTTTTTGAACTCAAAAAGACTCCTCCAAAAACACAAATGGCAGTGCCCTTTCAGTAATAAATGTACTGCCCTGCTCCTGCTATCAACACTAAGGTTTTTCTTGTCAACTCAGATGATCACTGCAAATGATGTACATGTAATGCACCTGTCAATTGTAATCCCGGCCCTGGGGGACCCGGGACTAGCGGGGACTGGGCCGGGGATGTCCAAGTGGCCCAGCGTGATACTCCCACAATGTCCCCGCACAATCCCGGCCCCGACATGCGGGGCCGGTATAGCGGGGCAACAAATTGTACAACCCCGGCCAAGTCCCTGCTATTGTCCCGGCTAGCAGGGCACGTTTTTTTTGACATCCCCGGCTATGTCCCCGCTACTTTCTCCAAAGTCCCGGGTCCCCCAGGGCCGCGTTGACAAGTGCATAATGGGTCTTTAAAACCACAATACTGTACATCATTTGCAGTAACCCAGGATTTTACACAAAAACTATGAAAGGATTTTGCAGGTTTTTTGAAAGATTAATGCATCAATGTATTATGTGGCTGAAATTTCTACAAGGCATTTTATCAACATTATTATATAGTTATGTAATGCAACATCCTCTTTATAAAGGTTTTCCAATCGTGTAATCTGTCTTAAATGTCAAGATCTGAGTGACATCTCTTCTATTCTTGTTTTAGCAGTGCACAAGGCCAAAGAAACCAAGACAGAGGCTACAAACGTAGATACGACGACCAAGAATGGCAGGGTAACAACCAATCAAAAAGACCGTTCCCTGACGGACAATACCAACATCAATCGAGAGGGTGGGGCCAACAGGATCAAAGGGGGCAGTACAACCAGCGATGGGACAGTCACCCCCGTCAAGATTGGAATCAATGGAATAGACAGGGTCAAGGGTCGCAACCCCCACGAGGTCAGCAGGATAGACGACATGATGATCGGCATCGCGGTGGACAATCGTCGAGTCATCGGGGATCCAGCGAACCAGAGTGGACATAGCATCTTAAGTTGTGCTGTTATGGACGCTGTTCCAAGCGACAAGCGGTTTGAACTTTAAATCTATTCTATGGCTATAAACTATAAGACCCTGGGGCAAACTTTATAGAACACGTTGCGCTTAATCATAAATTTTTGATTAAGCATAGCACGAAAATTTACTCAAGCAAGAGCGTATTTCATAATGTTTGTTTTGTTGTTTTAAGTGCGTGAAGAAAGTGCGCGCTCAATATGCTGTCATCTGTTTTGTTCGAACATCGTCTGCTTTGCTTATGTCAACATAAAAAAATTCAAATACCATCATTGGTAATGTATCCATTTTGGGATGACTGTCACTACCACAGAAAAACCTTGCCCGTTGCCGACTGGGATATTTCAACAACAGCTGAAAGTTGAGTCCATGTATCTGTTGGAATAAATGTCTCGTAATTTGCTAAGTATGGCGACAAAAAAGATGCCGTCACGTTAGCAAAAAATACGGTCTCGTATTGTGCAGCATGGTATAAAGCAAACGGACTGTTGGTTGCTAGGCAATGGTGTGCACCACATAGCAACAACAGCGTCGTATGTGATTTTCCAGACTGCATCTCCGTATGCAAATGTTACATGCAAAAGGCTAATTTGATGAAGCAAACTTTTGTTTTTATCCCAAGGTAAAATTTGATAGCTAGGGGATCAGTATATTCATTCACCATTAGCAGGGTCCATCCAGTTCATGAACTGTATGTTTTGCTGTTTAACATTGTCACTTCATAACAAGTTGTTTGTTCTTAAAGGCAGTATACATCATTGGTAATCTGGAAAATCAAAATTGTGCACAGATTTACGCCTAACTTACACAATATAAACATGATGACCGTAGAAAACTTCCCCTGAAATGGGTTTTTTTCTGAAGTACTATAGTCTTTGAGAAATGAGTAAAATAATTAGTTTTCGTCTCATGAGACGAAAAATCAATTCGCCCCAAAAACCATTTCGCCCAAGTGCCATTTCGCCCCAAACCACTTCGCCCGAGTGCCATTTCGCCCCAAAGTACTTCGTCCAAACACTACATCGCCCAAATGACACTTCGCCACTTCGTGCTCAGGCTGTGTTTTTTTTACTGTTTTCTCAAAAGTTAGACGACGAAGTACAGAGCTGGTTTTTGCTCAGGATGGTTTTAATCATGCATATCTTCAATCACACAGGGGGATAAAACTATTTGTAACAGTTTACCAATCATGTATACTATCTTTAAAGGTAGTTTAGACTTTGTGAACTGCTTGACTCGGCAAGAACACACAACATGTAGTTTAGTTCGTGGTCCATAATACAGGGTGCACCACCCCCCTAAAAAAAAACGAGTCCAGATTAAACCAGGCAACCTTAGAATCTGTTTCCCTGGATCATGATAGGGAATCTTCTTTCATGAAAAATAGTCTTTATTGCATCAAAATTAGTAGAGCGAATCAAATGTTATGTAATTTTTGGTGTAGCAAAGTCAGCCTTACATGTAGTTCATGAACCAGATCTGATTATTTGACAAGAACTGGCAGTCACTCCTAGTTAAGGGCTTGTCTTGTTGCACCAAATCATGACATAACATTAATGATTCGCTTGACTGATTTTGGTGCAAGACTATTTTTCATGTAAGAAGATTCCCTATCAGGATCCGGGGAAAGTTGCCTGGTTTGATTTTGATATTTTAATTTTGACACCCTGTATTTTGGAGATAATTGAAGGAGCTTTATTTCAGAGGGAGCTTTTTTTTATCAGGGGTTGATATTAAGAGAGTTTACTGTACTTGTACAATTGTGTGGGAAAAAAAATGTATTGCCTATTATGACAAACTTTTCGAAGTAAGCTAAGTTATACAAATAATGCCAAGACTAGCTATAAATTCTATTAGCTGTGTTACAGCACATGTCTTAGGGTTGGAGTTAACCCTGGTTCAGTGAACCATTTCTTTGCTTGCTTTTTAAATTGATTTAGATCAGGGGGTACCGTACAGGGGTAGGGCTCGTCGTTTTTAGACTTATTTCAAGTCTGAGATGGCGTATACTTCACCAGTTATGAGAAGTACCCTGTGCATAACTGGTACATTAACACAAAGTCAGACTTGAAATAAGTATAAAAACGACGGGACCTACTCAGTAGTGGATGTCTGCACATTTTCATACTGGTACCCCCTGTTTAGAGGTGTGGTTTCTTATGCCAACCTTTTCTGCCATTAACACATTAAAAAAAAAAAATCACTTCATTTATGTTTTGCGTGTTTGTTTAATTGTTTTTGAGAGGGAATTGAGCTCTATTAAATATATGCATACTGGGAAAAGCTCATTAATTTAAACTGTCCATGTATAAATGAATCAAAGGTCTTTATGTCAACTATAATGGTGGATGGAACTTGGAAGAATATTGTGTTCCATTCATCATCGACTTGGGGGACCAATTTCACAAAGAGGTGCAAACAAGCTTGATAAAATTGATGTGATTGTCGAGGGTAAACAAACGGCCACCTATTTCTATAACACTGGTAACCTCTATTAATAACGATAATAATAATGAGCATTTGTATCGCGCTATACAAAGATCAGAGCGCGTAACAATGAATGGGTGAAGACAAACAAATAACAAAACAGTAGTCAACGGGAATCACTGGGTACATTGTTCACAAAGGAAACCGAAATAAGAAAGTCTTGAGAGAACGCTTGATGTGGGACAGCGACTCAGTTTCTCTCAGATCGACTGACGACATGTTCCACAGCCGAGCTAGGACCAGCAATGCTGAAGGAATTATCCCCTGCTTTCCTCTTGGATCTTGGAATGGAAATCTGAAGCTGAGCAGAGTCGCTGGGTGTTAGAACTGTTGAAGTTAAGCAACTGTATGAGGTTAACTAAATATGATGGAGACTGATCATGCAGGCATTTATAGATGAAAGTGAGAATTTTAAAAATAATGCGTTGTCTAAAGAGCGCCGGTGACCAGATCACATTTGTGAACCCCCATTTTCCCCACGGGTGTTAAGATTTTTATACCATATCTTTTGTCATGTTTTTCTCATTACCATTCTGAAAGATATCGTCAAAAAAACCCCGATGTTTTATAAACTAATTTTTGCGGTTCCATATAAAAGCAGTGCAGTATTTACACCAACCTTTCTGCTTCCAAATTGGAGATTGCAAATTTCCTGTTTTCTTCCCATGGATAGTATTTTGGGGATGATTCTTATAGGTTAAAATGAAATCCATTTTCTGGAAAAATCTAAACATCTCCTTTAAGCAAGAGTTTTGTGCTTTAGCTGTTTAATTAGTGGCACTAAATTTTGCTTAGGACGAATTGCTTTGCAAAAATTGGTGCCAGCCAACATCGTATGCGATATGTATTGCAGTTGACTGGAAATCTGATACTTTTGCTAATATAATAACATAAGTTTACATACAATTTGACAGGTAACCATTTTTTGCAACAGCATTGTGAAATTAAAGGACCTTATTAAGATTTTCCCAGAAAATGGTTTTCGTTCTAGTAACCTTACAATTATATACCAAAATGCCTCCCCAAAATACTATTCATGGGAAGAAAACAGGAAATTTGCAATATCCACTTTGATTGTGGAAGCAAAAAGGTTGGTGTGATCATGGAGCTATAAAGCTCCATGGTGTGATCACTGCACTGCTTTAAATTAAATTAGTTTACAAAACATCGGTGGTTGTTTTTTACGATATCTTTGAAAACATATATGGATTGAGAGCGTGAAATTTCAGAATAGTAATGAGAAAAATGTGACAAATAATATGAAATCAAAATCTCAACACCCATGGAAAAATGGGGTTTAAAAAATGTGATCTGGACACGCTCCTTTAATAAATTGGACCCTGGGGAAGAACGGTGCGTTGGTTTTTGATCAATTGAGGGCGCACTATTATATTGCATGCACTTTTCTTGGATCAAGAGTAACCACTGGTTACCGAGTTGCTCATCTCAACAAGTTTTCTTTCCGATTTCGGAGCCCCAAAATACATCATTTTGTGCGGGAATGACTGACTGAAGTTACCGTCTTCATGCCGGTAGGCCTACTTTTAGAAGGCTAAAAGTGATTTTCTGACGTTTACATTGGGACGTGCGTGATGAATCACTAGTTTTAGCTGATCAAGTTTTATTCTCCACGGCGCCATCTTGCCTAGTCTGCACGACCAGCATGACCAGGATGGCGCCTGTTTACGAATCTGAAAATGTCACCTTACAGTCAAAATTAAACATTGAAAAACATACCATGGAGGTCCTTGGAATGTCTAGAATTCTGCACAGTGGTCGATTTTTCCCGACGATTCTTTTAAACAGCAAAAAACTCGTCCAACGTAATTTTTCTTTGGCATTTTCTCCGTAGTTGGTAGTAGTAGGCCTACTCGTGGCAACTTAACCAATTTTCCGTGGAGGCCCATACGTCATAATTCTCCAAACATGGCAAACAATACAATACCACAAGTCGGACGTCGCATAAGCCCTCCTGCACTAAACCTATGAGACAACTCGGAAATATTATAAGTTTTTCCTAGTAAAATCTTCATTTTTTTCCACTCTAAATTTTGTTTTTGGTACTATGAATTCCGTTTACTGGTCGCCACTGAGACGCCGTGTGTTTTTCACTCCTAAAATTACTTCCCTACAAAATATTTACACGTTTTGGTGGTTATTAAGTCATCATAGTGGCGACCAGTAAACGTAATTATTATATAAAATTAAGCTTTTGCGGACACCGTGTCTTTCTGTTACTGTGCAGCACAGAGCTCAGATTCGATGTGCGTGCACCACGAACACGCGTACGCGCGCGTCATGGATCGAGGGAATGGATTGTGTGCATGTGCAACGCGCGCCAGAGTACAGTAACAAAAAATACTGTACAACATTAACAAAAATGCAAGCAAAAATCACAAAAAGACAAAAATCTCGCGGAAATCTTTCAAAACCAAGCTTCTTTTTATATAACAATAATAATATTGGATGTCTTTTCGGGTGATATGAGAATATACTGCACTCGTCATGAAAATACCGTTCAGTATTTTCATGACTCGTGTGGTATATTCTCATATCACCCTCAAAGCCATCCAATATTATATAATTCTTTCCTTTCCACGAGACCCGTGAATAGGGCTCCGGAACCTCCGCCCTGTTGCTGTTTTCCACCCAAAATCTGTGGCAAACTCACGCAAATGAAATTTGTCCCTTGGATCTGATATTTGCTCAATAGGTGCACTCACCCAAGCGTTTAAATATTCCGAAGCGTACGCATCGATCTGAAATCGGTGAAATCTTAATGCAAAATGTTGACCCTCCGTGTGATAAGAATAAAGCAGTTTACTCCAAAATATCAAATGTGCGCAAGCGCGAGAGCGGAGAGATCAACATGTTGCGTTCGAGTGTACAGTTCTCTCTCACCGACCCGAGTGTCATGACTGTCGTCCGCACGCGCAGGAGTATACTTATGTTAACACATCGGGGACATGCTTGAACGAAGCCCTTGTATTGATCTCTCGTACTTGACCTCTGCCTTCGTGCATGCGCACATTTGATTTTGGAGCAAACGTCTTATTTTTTGCTCACGGAGGGTCAACATTTTTTAAATTCTCTGAAACTAGATCGATGCGTACTCTTAGAAATATTTCAACGCTTGGGTGAGTGCACCTATTGAGCAAATATCAGACCCAAGGGACAAATTTCGTTTGCGTGAGTTTGCCACAGATTTTGGGTGGGAAACGGAGGTTCCGGAGCCCTGTCCACATGCAAATGTTGTTTTTCTAAACAAAAATCACATTTTCTCCTTCAGAAATTGCATTCAGTTAGCGGACAAGATGAATCATTTACGTGTGCATGCAACGCTCTTTATGACTGTCGAGCTTACGCACTGAGCACTCGCGCCGTGATTTTGTCCATTAATCTCTGCAGTAATTTTATCATTTATTTATTTCAGAAATGCATATATTATCTCCCCCCCCCCCCCCTTCCCCACCCCCCTCCCCTTCCCCACCCCCTCCCCCTTCCCCACCCCTCCCCTACCCCCTACCCCCTCCCCTACCCCCTACCCCCTCCCCCACCCCCTCCCCCCTCCCCCACCCCCTCCCCCACCCCCTCCCCCTACCCCCTCCCCCTCCCCCTACCCCCTCCCCCACCCCCTCCTGCTGAACAACTAAAATGGTAGTGTCAATTCTTTATACTTAAAGCAGGTTTTGTTTGTAAATGATTTTTCATTTTTTTCCAGTTAAACATCCCACCCTTAATTTGAACTTTTTTTTCTCCGTTCCTTCAGGTACCATTCATTATGGGGACCTGGCTTATTTTCTCTTTGATCGCCATTGTCTACATTATTGGTGTTAAGTTTCTGGGTTGGACCGATAAAGCAGAAGCACCAAGTCTTCTCCATGCAAACTCACAATTTGTGCATCGTCTACTTGAAGTATGCTCCATATTAAAAGAACCGTAAGTACAGCATGTTGCCAATTCTTCATTGTTAATATCGATACTGCTTTGTTGTGGGATTATCTTTATTGCATATAAGTTGAGAAGTTGATCAGAAAGTGTTTTTCTAACTTTTAGCTCACAAAATCTGGCGAGAGAAGGTGATTTAGCTTGCGTCGGGGAGAAATGTTAATTAACACTCACAAAATCTGACATTCAAAACTTTTAGAAACACTTGCCACCAAAACCTTTGTATAAAGTTTCCTTGCACAATTCATAGTTCCGACCTGTCAATCAAGCCGAACCCGCCGACCAATCACAACAGAGCTAGCAGACGGCGCCCACATAGGTCAAAGTGATGCAATCATCACAAACAATCACGCGATTTTCTGCCCATACAGTTTGTATGTTGTATGCGCCAGTGACCGGGTGAATTTTGGTTTCAATGTCGGGCGATTCGCTGTTCAAAGGTAGGAAAGCGCATTTTTTATGAATATGTCATTCCTGCATTACTAGCCCTTCGTTCAGTGTGTGCTACGGTAACTGTCGACCCTAAAACATAAATACCTTTCAGTTTTCTCCAATGAATCTGTGCTTTCCATGCCGAGTACTGTTGCTTTGTACGTTGTGTCACCATTTTTTTGCAATGGCTTGTGAGCACATAACAACAATATCTAAGGGGCGGGGTTAACTGGGCAATCTCGGAACTATGCATTCACCAGCATTCATTTTACTATGATAATTTTGACTTGATTACTGCTGCAGGTATGTCCCTACGTTTTTGTGGGGCAGGTCTGGACACCTACAAACCACAATTTATGCAAAATTTGGGAGATTCAACGCACCATGGCCCAAGGGGGAAAGGTTCACTTACATCATGCCTGATGGAGCAACGTGTACATTTGATATTTTTGAGCCAACGGAAAGCCATGCAACGGGAGGTAAATATGTAAATTGACCACTCTCACAGACCCCAACTTTGTAAAAGAAATGCAAACTTTTGCATAATAAACGCCATCAAGTACGCGTACGCACATCCTGGAAAAATATTCCAAACAGGCGTGCGTGTTGCTCAAAATTTGTTCGAAATATGGTGCAGCTAATGCGTGTCACTAAAATATACGTGCAAGATCCTGATGCACGTGACAATTTGTAAGAAGTAAACTAACCTGCAGACATTTCAGTTACATAGATGCATCAGCGCTTCAGAAAACATTTAAAATCCATGCATTTTTGTGTTAAAGGAGCGTGACCAGAGTTTCTGGAAAATAGTTTTCGATGTAACTTACCAATATTATCAAGTAACTCCCATACACACCTCCCATGTCCCAAAAACCCGAAAACATTCGCAATTTCCAGTAAAAAATTGAACAAAACTATCGAGTACGCTTTCAGCGGATAAACGTTGATACTGGAAATAATCAGTGGATTTTCGACGATATCCTCGGAAATATGCGGCCTAGAAGCACGGGAGTTTCAGTTTCGTAATCAGAAAAATATAACGGAGGTTATGATATAAAAATCTCATCACCCATAGGGTAAGTCCCGGGGAGTTATGGGTAAAAAAATGTGATCTGGTCACACTCCTTTAAATGAATCGTAAAAAGTGTGTGCACCATGACACACGTTTAAAACAATAAACCTTCAGTTGTGAATTTCTTACAAAAAGTACCGTCATGATCTTAGACATAAATAAATCATGTCGAGTTTGTTACCGTTGCTGTCAACAACTTTAAAGGTTTTTCTTGTCAACTCGTGGAGTAAAATTTGCAAATAATAAAATGGCCTTTAAAGCATGAATTTCCAAACTTCATTATGTTTTTGTGTTGACAGGTGACTATACTCTATGCGTTGTACCAGGCATTAATAACCACAGCGAGAAATCCTACATCAGGACATTTGTGTCTCACGCTCAGTCGCAAGGATTCCGTCTAGCTGTCCTTAATCATTTAGGTTCACTGCCCAATGTACCACTGACATCACCGCGAATCTTCACGTATGGTAAGAACTTGTTATGTGGTGTCATTATGTTTAAAGATAGTATACATGATTGGTAAACTGTTACAAATAGTTTATCCCCATGTGTGATTAAAGATATGCATGATTAAAACCAACCTGAGCAAAAACCAGCTCCGTACTTCAGCTAACTTTTGAGAAAACAGTCAAAAAAGGGGTTGCAGTCATTTCGCCCCAAAACCACTTCGCCCTGAACCATTTCGCCCTGAACCACGGCCTGTGCACGAAGTGGTTTTTGGGCGAAGTGGCATTTGGGCGATGTAGTGTTTGGACGAAATAATTCGGGGCGAAATGGCACTCGGGCGAAGTGGTTTGGGGCGAAATGGCACTTGGGCGAAATGGTTTTGGGGCGAAATGAATTTGTCTCATGAGACGAAAACTAATTGTTTTACTCATTTCTCAAAGACTATAGCACTTCAGACAAAACCATTTCAGGGGAAGTTTTCTACGGTCATCATGTTTATATTGTGTAAGTTAGGCGTAAATCCGTGAACATTTCTGATTTTCGAGATTACCAATGATGTATACTGCCTTTAAATGTCTCGTTTGTTTTCGTAAACATTTTCAGATATTTTAGTTTGAGAAACCTTTGTAAAAATGAAATGTGCACAAAATCATTTTTTTTGTCAATTTGTTTTATTGTGTATTTTCATGTCGTTGAAATGTATAGATGTGACTTCAGATTTTTGTTGCTTAATTGAACACGTACAGTAAAGGAGCCTTTCGATCCATATGTACATGTAAGCTTTTTCATCTGCTTTGCATCTATTGTGCATACGTTGGATGTTCCTTGGTTTTGCGTACGTGTCAGAAGCGTTTCATAGTGGTTCTGACAGAAGTGCAGTAGACACAGAACATGTACGTACATACCGTATGGAAAGGGGCATGTGTACGTGTATGAAATAAATTTTCCGCTCCGCAAAAAAATGAAAATCATAAATGCAATTCATACACAGCGACTTAAAAACATATGTATGGAAAGACACCTTAAAGTAATTTATATGAAATATACTCACCCAAAAAGAATCGCAATAGTCTTGAAATCCCTTGAATACAGTGAACTTGTGGATAACAAGGCACTGATTGACCTTTTGTTTTCAAGACTGTTCTGCTTTAGTAATTAACTCTAGACCCAAGAGGACCCGATTCCCAAAGTAATAAAATGTTAGTTTCTGTTTCTGAGAAGATCCTGCAGTTACAGGTTCAATCAACCTGATTGAACCTGCGTAGGATGATCTGCCCATGGCATCTGTACATTTGCCGTACAGTGCAGGGGCACAGAGAGGCACTTTAGGTACAGTGGCACACCCTGCCTCAGCGGCTCTTACGTAGGCTGGTGCAGTCGGCCTCGCCACAGGAGATAGTTACACAGTATCTCTCAGCCTCCTTAATAGGAGTGTAATTTGCATTTCTTCTTTTGAAGTGTGTAGTTTCTTTTGTGTCTTGGGGAAACACCGCGTATAACTATACAGGGCTCACCAAAGTATGTCGGGTAGGGTAAAAACAAACCCTAATAGGCCGTATTTCTGAATGCGTAAGGGCGCTGTCAAGTGGCCCTCGCCATGTGCGCGTGCCTTCCAAACGTTTACTTTTAATTGAAATTAACATGCCCGCACCACAGGCCCGCTCTTCGCGTATGTGACTTTCCCCACGTACGGACGCGTAATGATTCTCCTCATTTTCCAATGTGGCTATGGCCATTTTCCCCCAAATCACCTAGTTCGAGCGCCCACACGCGTTCAGGAATACGGGCCGTTGATATTTTTTTATTCTTGCCAGGCGATACCGATGAATACAGCGTACTGGTAGACAATGTCAGAGAGAAGTTTCCATCAAGTCGGCTTATTAGCATTGGTTTCAGTATGGGCGCAAATATCATCGTTAAATACCTTGGGGAAAGACCGGAGCGCCAAGCATGGTTCCTGTGCGGAGCGTCGGTTTGCCAGGGATATGACATCACAAAGTAAGGCTCCTACATTTCTGCTTGAGGCCTTGTGTTTGAATTCCATTGGGGAGTTAAGAGTTTATGATTTCTTGTATTCAAGATTGCCAATTTCATTTCCAATATTTCTACTGCCCAATTAATTAAAAATCTGTGCTTTGAGTCCTCTGAAAATACGTTCAAATCTGATAATATTTGCAGAGTTGCAATGACTCAAGCCATTGATTCAATCCGAGTCAGGAATCTTGGCAACTAGACTCAAGTCCAGCAACTAAGGACACAGTTCACCATAGCTGTGGTGACTCAGGCTTTGTGCAACTGTTGGAGGAAACAAAATGTGTGCCCATCTTTTTTTCAGTGAGGATAATGCTACTGTTTGGAATCCATGCAAAATGTACCGTTTTTTGCTCCAGAAGCACCACAGTTATAGCGGATACAGGAAGAAATGGATTCTTCAAAAGACTTAACTCGACTCAAGACAGAGTAGAAAAACTCAAGTCCTCAGTTTATGCAAAACATTCGGTGGGTGTACTTCAGAAAGTACACCTTATATTGTCAGTCTGTCGCACAATAATTTGCTACGTAAATCTGTGGCTACCTAAACCAATATTGCCAACTCGTTTACGAAAATCCCATTGACTCGCAATCATAGGTGAAAACTTGGGGTTGTGGGTTCGAACCTTCCCCGGCTGCGGTACCTGTGCCCTTGAGCAAGGCACTCGACCACACTTGCTTCATCCTTTGGAAGGGATGTAAAGCCGTTGGTCCAGTGTGTTAGGGAACGGTAACGCACTATAAAGATCTCAGTGCATTCTTTCGTGAAGAGCAAGGGGATTCCTCGGTGTCTCTGGCCATTTCTAATTCTTCATGGGTTTCCTCACGCTTGCGAGTGACAGTGCAATGGGCATTTTTGAGGAATCCTTGGTATGAATACCAGAAAGAAATAATAATAATAATAATAATAAATCCCAAATTCATTTGTAAGTCGTAATTTTTTGTGAGCCTGGTGAAGAAAAGTAGATGCAAGGCTTTAGTGGTACTCAACAAAAACATTCATGCTTGGCTAATTTGAAAGCTTGTATTTTCTCTCAGAGCAAGTTACGTCCTCCATGAGTGGGAAAACTGCCGTCGCATTTACAACTTCATGATGACACAGAACATGCTGCTTCACATCCGACGCAATAGTGGTATGCTGTTTGGAGAACAAGCTCAGGCGTATTGGAAGGATAGGAACAAGGAACCAATAAACTACAATATAGATGAGATTATGAACTCAACCAGTTTGGTTCAACTAGATGAACACATGACACAGTAAGTACCGGGACATAGCCTAATTTGAGTTAATCTTTATGAATTGGGCTATGCTACAGTTAAGTCCGTCACAAGTTCTTACAAGCGTTCACAAATACGCGAGTTTTAATTCAAGTGACAAGCTCTTCAAATGAAGTGGAACAGAGGGATTCTCTTCGGACGAACTTGCAGCGGACTTGCGGCAGACTCACAGTGGATTCATGGCAGACTCGTGACGAACTCGTGACGGACTTACGCTGGACTCTTGACAGACTCGCGACGGACTTGCGACAAATTTGAAATGGACTCGACTGAAGCCTTGACATTTGGACACTTCAGAAAATCTTGATGAAGATAAATGCTTGAGTTTTACATGAAATAGGTTCATGTCGTTTTTACTGTTTCCTGTTCTTTGAGCATATGCATTGTTAGTGAGTAAAACAGGCAGACATTCTAAAAAAAATAATAGAGGAATTTAAAATTGTCATCGAAAAAGAGGGTCCGAGTGCTTTCTTTTGTGATAAAATTTGCAAACGAAAAGATGTGTGACGTAATACAATGGCTCAGCATCTGAAACTAGGCTGCCAGTGCTGATTTGAATTTTGTCAATTAGGGGTGGCGTTTTTGGCAAAAGCTATCTTTTCATTGTAGCTCTACTGAGAATATGGAGTTTTTTGTCTCGTTGCAGCAAAATGATACGGAGTCAGAGTTGCCAGGATTTCTACCGGGATTGCAGTAGCTCAGAGCATATTGACAAGGTTGGGCATTTTAATCATTCCATTCCCCACCCCCCTCTAGCATTCCTTTTAATAAGTTAATTTGAAATTACATGGGGCATGTATGCAGGTTTTGTAGCTGAAACCTCTGCAGGCTGCATAGCTTGCAAAATTTTTGAAAATGGCATAAGCCCCATAGGCTTGCGTGTAATTATCACTGGAATGTTGCGCAGCTTAAGCAATAAAAAGTTGTGCAAGCGGGCTTACGCAGTGCGTAAGGATTCGTGAAATCGGCTACTGGTTTATTAACATATATTTATATACAATGTAATCATATGATACAATGTAATCATATGCCTGAATTTGTGGCATGAAATTAATGTATGTACTACTGAGTGAATTGGTTTGTGCCAAAGTTGGCATGCAACTCAACTGTTCTGCAAAAGTTGACTTTAGACCCCTTTCACAGACAGCCATCTTTGTAGGCAAAATACAACTTTGTATTAAACAGCATCAGAAAAATGTTCCAAACACATGTGTGTTGCTCAAATTTTGTTCAAAATATGGCTCATCACAAAAATTAAGCTCAAGATCCTAATGCATGTGGCAATCTCTAGGCAGTGACATCATTTGAGAGAAGTCCATAGACTGTTTTCCAGTAACGTCATGGCTTCCAGTTTCCACCATTTTGGGGTCATTTGACAATCATGACCCATGTGGCTCGAGTGCTAATTGGCAAAATAAGAAAAGCGTATTGAGAAAAGCGTATTGGTTGCACTTAACTCTAATGCTTAACCTTGCTTTATGTTGTTGTACCATGGCGGTTAAGATAAAATGTCTTTCTTTGTACCTATACATGTACCATGATTCAAATAAAAAACAATTTCGCTAAATTATAAGTTGAGCATGTGCTCGATATTTGAACGTATTGTGCATTGATTGGCAAGCGTGACACTCAGATTTTCCCAGATGTTGCACGTCACAGAAAGAGTTGAAAGAGTATTTTTCTGTTCTTACTCCAAGGTCCGTATTCCCCTACTGCTCCTGAATGCCGCAGATGACCATCTGATCCCAACACGACACAATGATACGCCAGGTCGCTACACCGAGCGTGCTCCAAACGCCCTCTATTGTCTGACCAAACACGGCGGTCACTTGGGATTCTTTGAAGGTGGTTTCTTAATTCCGAGGGCAGTAACTTGGATGGATAGAGCTATTGTGAGTTATGTAAATGCTGTTATTGCTACTAGGAAACACGTCAGTCTTGAAATATCTTGATGTTATATTGTATTGCAGGGTTGTAGTCGAGTACTTTTATGCCTCACGCTCGCTTCCACAATATTGGCCGCAATGTATCACAAGCTTTAACTCTTTCAGTGCCAAGGCCGTACGATCTCGTTTTTAACTATTTTTTTCTTAAAAAACGCCAACCGCCGTACATGCAAGACATACAAATATCGCTAGAGGGCGCATTGATCTATCATAATATGCAATATCATCGAGGTACGATGTCTGTGGTTTCATAGAGCATTGAACATATTGGAAAAATATTTTGGGCGAGCACAACACCATGACCTTTCAGGGAAATTCCATGATGTACGGTATAAGAAGTTGGTATGAGCTAAATATGAAAGTACAGCAGCCGATTTCACGAACTCTACGCAATTGCGTAAAGTTTCGTGAAATCTGCTGCAGAAGTGAGCAAGAGGCAGTGCCCTAGTTGGACTGAAACCAAATGTTTTAATATTCAGTGCTTTTTTACATTTGCATACCTGCCAACCAATCCAAAATTGATTGCTTTCCGGGAATGTTTGGTGGTCAACGGTCATGTGCGTGCCACTAGACTTACAAGGGCATGCGTAAAATATACTCACCAGCGTACTTTCATTCGAAGATGACGCACGAAAATACAAGCTGTATTCCGATTTACGAATTTCCTCAAAATCGTTTATATTGTTAACTGTGCGTTGTATCAATTAGTTTTGTGACTTTTCCCAACGTATTTGTCGTTTATAAGCCTACATTTTGCGCATGCATGAACTACACGGCACTATAGTATCTTCGTTGGTGCCCACTATTATACTTGAGTCGGCACACTCAATATGACGTTGACCAGTGTTGGGTTTCGACGTATTATCCGAAGATGCACGAAGGTGCCCATCATACTTGAATAAACACACTCAAAATGATGGTCACCAGTGTTTTGGTTCGAACGGATGATACACGAAGAGCATCATGCGGCCCGGCGTGCTGTGTACATGAAAATGGGTGCAGGTCAACTCGACCGTTGCACTACATTCCAATTTTTTCGCTCGGCAAGTATGCATTTGAAAACAGTATGAAAAAGTGTGTGAAGTTGTAAATGCAGTTTACATTATCCAAAAAAAATATTATATTTAGCTAGTTTATCCATGCTGCTTAAACAACAAAATGTACCAGCACTATCATCTAACAAAACACAATGGTTCTAAACTTTCCCGTTCAAACTGACTTACAAGAAAGTACTTATTCCATTCTGATCTTGGTTCTGAACCACAACTGTTCTCCTTGCACCTCTATCTGTAATAATATACACTGTTGTTAGAGTGTGAAATTATTCAAGTGGCAGATAATTACCAACCATAATAAAAGCATCCCAATGACTATAGACACTTTGCTTGGGGGCAGTCACCGTGCGTCATGCACGAGTAGGCACTTTGTGAATGGATCTTTTGTCACATTTAAATATGGAAAACTGGTGCAAAGGGTGTATAATGAATAATTTATCATGGTGCTTCCATCTTTGTCTTATTCAGGGGCGCAGCTAGACCATTTTGAATGGGGAGTGTGACAAAATGTTGCCGACTGCTGCTCGGCCTTCGCGGAGTTAGTGCGTGTAATATCCCGTTGAGAATCACTGTCCGCGCACTCTCTTGATCGCGCAACACCTTTGACATTGTGATGCACACAATCAACAATTTCAAAACGGGACCAAACTATTTTTTTCTGCAAGCCTCGCTTTGGTTACGTTCATTTTAATATGAGAAGATGGCCGCACCGTGATAAAGGTCTGTTGGATGTATTAGAGAATTATAAGTGCTATGGGGTGTAGTGCATGCTATGTCTTTCAGACCTAAGCCATAATGACGTCACACTTTGTTTACGTGTGCTTTCCTAGACTTCCATCAAAATGTTCGCATGTTTACAAAGTATGTTTCGGGTCTATTTTATACCAAGTGTGTGATAGTAAGTGTAGTATACGACTTTCTATTTGAAAGTGAAGAAATCAGTGTGCTAGCCATTAAGCAAATGTACACCAAATATACCAAATTCTTTACTTTCACAACTTTTGAAAATGGGATAAGCCCCATAGGCTTGCGTGTAAATATCACAAGAATGTTGTGCAGCTTACGTAGTGCGTGTGAAATCGGCTGCTGTGCAGTTTATAAAGTCCACATATACTATGCTATTGTTGCTACGTGGTGCATGCAAATACCTAGCAACCAACAGTCTGGTTGCTTTATGCCATTCTCTCTTAGAGTGAACACTGTATTGATTCTGTACTTTACATCTACTATGTAGCAACAAAAATTTAGTCTGGTCAAGTGTACATCAGACGCTATTCATGTAAAAGGCAAATTTGTCTATGAAACTGGCCATATGTTTCTCAGGGGAAAAAATCTCATTAGTCACTTGGTGAGTTATACACTGAGCAAAAATATAAATGCCCCATGTAAATTATTTATGTAACATGAATTTAATATATTTTGCAACCCCTAAGGCTAATAAAAGTTTCAAAGTATGGGGCGTTTATATTTTTGTTCAGTGTATTTTTTCTATTAGTAGTACCGTACTTGCTAGCTTACATGTAATTGTAGGCGAGTCTTTTCACGGTAAAGGGGGATTTTGGCAACAGACCATATTTTCCAGAAAATACCTTTGTCTGGTCTCAGAATAAATAAAAAAGTTTCAGTTGTTCTGAAGAGATAACTTAGGCCAAAAAAGGGTTACAACATCCCTTTCTAAAAACCCTGTATATGCTCGTAATCGGGACGGACACTTGTGTTACATTTTAGGCCGTCCCGGTTACGAGCGTCAATTGGAAATTTGTACACAGGGTTTTTAGAAAGGCATGTTGTCACACTATTTGTAACCCTTTTTGGGCCTAAGTTATCTCTTCAGAACAACTGAAACTTATTTCGAGACCAGACAAAGGTTTTTTCTGGAAAATATGGTCTGTTTCTGAAAAGACTCATATGACATGTACAAAACTGGCTTGTCCACGGGAGCTTCTTACCACTTTGGAGGTCTTCACTTATGCTTATGAGACTCCCTCTCTGCTAATAGACCGTATCAAATAGCTGCCATCTTGTACTTGGGAAATCAAGAAGTAACGGTCAGGTGAACATTTGATGATAAAGTACTTTATACCACAAGTGTGTTTTATTATCCAGGTTTTGTGCACGTACTGTTTTGTTAATTTGATTCACAAGTTAATTATTCTACTGATTATACCACAATAGTTGTATGGTGCAATTTTAGTAGGATCAAATCAGGAAAGTAAGTTTTTGTCAATAAATTAATGTAAACCAAGAGTTCCCAATAACTGTTTTAGCTTTAATCTTGCAAAAAATCCGTAGGATGTCAAGACTTAGGCCCGCTTCAAACGTCACGTGTCAAATTAAACTTTTGTTTTTATTCGACACGGCAAAAGCACGACATTTGGCTCAGCAAATTGATTTTGGCACGGCAGAAGAATTTAGCTCGACAGGGTCTGCTGTGCTAACTCAATTTAGTGCTTCTGCCGTGTCGAATTAATTTCAGTTCGAAATTGGGCCGCAATTGTGTTAACAATTAGGAATGCGCATGTTCACAGCGCATATGTGAGCAAAGAAATAATCAACAAACAAGCGCATCAAAATAATAAATATGGCGATTACAATGGACAGAATGGAAAACGCACGTACATGACGTGCACACTACCCATCCGCCATGTTAAATGTATTTAAGTTCGACGTTTGAAGCCACTGCCGTGCTAAATGGAAATTTTTTTCGACACGGCCTAACTGGCGTAATGTAAATTAAAAACCAAATTAAATCAACGCACCATATAAACTGAATCAAAATCCTGCTATTTCTAAATCAGAAACACTACTCAAACTGCAAGCAACCACACCAGCATATGTATATATTCAATAAAAGCATTTTTTTAGGGCACAGAGTAGCACTTTATATATATATACATGTATAAAAAAAAGCGTAACAAGACCTTTTCCCGAAAATGTCAAAACTGCATAAATCATTATTGCACAATTATACCTAATTAAGAAACAATTTTTTTTTACAAATACCACAACATATGACCCATTGCATACACGTTGTACGCAAAGACGTCATTCTTAGCCCAGTTTTCAGAGGATATGGCGCCACCCACACTTTGTTTTTGTGAAGCTCGTATGCAGGGTTCGATTTAGACGGGTGCACGCATGCACCTGTGCATGTAAGGATTTGTATTTACGTGCACGTACTTTTTTTAGGCCCAATTACGTACCTGGTATATTTCCCCACGTTGAACCAGCCATAGACCAACTTGTCACAACGCACGCACAGTACACGCAATGCACGATAAGACGATCGATCGATCAACCAGCGCTATCACAGTACATATTGCCAAGACTGTGCGTGAGTGTGGCCGTTTTCTAAACACTTCCTTCGTCTATATGTTCCAGGTACATGCAATTCACCATCCAAGCAATACAGCGCGTGAGCACGTAGCATAAAAACGACTGGAAAAACACTAGGGGGGTATCGCAATTCAGCAATTGGGTATATCCCTCTTGGCCACCGCTGTATGTTGTGCATGTACACTACAAACACATGCATAACGCGATCGCAGATGATCATTTCCAATGCACTGTATTCAGATCATACATACATTTTCGTGCGATATTGTGAATCATCTGATAGCATACCTGCCAACTAGTCCGATTTTATCGTATTTGTTAAGTGTTAAAGTGTTGAAAATCAGAACAATCGAAACGGTCGACTTGACCTGACTCCCCCGCGCCGCATGTATTGTGTACATGAAAACGGGTGCAGTACTAGGTCAACTTGACCTTTGGTACCAACCCGACCGTTGCAAGTTTCACTAAAGTCTGATTTGTTTTTTTACTCGGCAATGTTGGCAGGTTTGCGATAGTGACTTCTCAAACCAGGTACATGTAAGGGTACCGGTATCAAACTTTTGGAGTTTTATTTCTTTGATGAAATAAACAATAGTGACTGTACAACAAATGCAATTTTATTGAACAAAACAAAATACCATTATTAAACAGCGAATACATAAATAATACTCTTTTTTTTTTTATGAGATGTGTGCACAATTTTTAGAAAATAAATTTAAGACTTTTTAAAGACCCGCAGACACCCTGCATTAATGCTGACCAACACCCTGTTCACCACGTGAGGGCGCTGTTCAAAACGGTAATACATGCAACAGTTACAGGCGTGATAAATGAACGAAAATGACACCAGCAGCCAGTGAATTGTTTGGCGACTTTACACCTAATTTTTGAATGACTCGGTTGTACTTCTATTGTGTTTTTAGAGGGGGAAATGGACTATTTTTGTCCAGGTGCTAACGGTACCTCTGATAATCAAAACAGCCAGTGGAGAACCCTGCATGTCTTGCACAACATTACCTTTTTCAAGGAACGATTTCTGCTTTACCAAAACCTTTGGTCTATCTTGCCCTGCTTGTGAGCATTAGAATCATGAGGAACATTTGGACGATGTCAACATACAGGTTAAGAGATGCGAAGATGTACTCCTCCTGGGAGATGCTGTACTTGTGCTTTCCTCCAAGCAATAACTGGGTGTCAAACACGATGTACTGTCAAAAGACAACGGAACAGGTTAAAATAACTCGGCAAAGACTTTGGTCCCGTTCTACATTATTAGGGAAGTTGCAGGGACCTGCCCGCGAGTTCGGGTAGTAGTGTCTGCCACGTGTATCATATGATGGCAAAAAGAATGCTCTGGTGTAAGTTGGTGTTACACAGTGTAAGTTATTCGAATGCATCTAGTGATTGCTACAATTACTTACCAATCCAAATATGATAGCTCCAATGGAGGCATACACAATGTCCAAAACCTAAAGAAGGAACAAATCGAGCAGATGTAATTGCAAGCACGACAAAATGATGAAGCTCTGATCATTCGAACATGTTACATTCTTTTGTACAGTCGAACTATGGAAAAAATCAATGGAACAAAAATCCACGGTTGGTGACGTAGCATTAAATGGTTAAATTATTTAACGCCATGTGACCTGCTATCGTCCAATTAAATGACAAGGATCTACTCGGGCATTATATAATAGAGTATAATGAAATACTACTCACTCGGCTGCGGAAAATGATCGCAAATATTCCAAAGAGAATCAGTCCTATTAGGGCCACAAACAGCAGGCCTGACAACATGGTGAAGTCAATCTGATGCACAACACGGGGGAAAAACATGCATGACACTTCAATAATTACAGACAGATTACAGGATTGGAAAACTGTTACAAACGGCATTATTTCCAAGTGTGATTGAGGATGTGTATGATAAAAACCAACCTGTGTATAAGTCAGCTCAGTATCTCCTCTATGTTTTGAGAAAGCAATAAAAACAAATCTGTCCATGCTTTCAAGAATTTGCACGAAGCCACCTTTTTATTTAGGCAGGCTTACTGGCCATAATACTGCACTAACAACGGAGCCATGATACCATGGTAGTCAAGGAGCGATAATGGCAACATTGCTTTGATACTTTGGTGATAAAGCGCTATACAAGAACCAGCTATTCTTATTATTATTAAAACAGTTGCTCTTACCTTGGTTTGAAAAGCAAAGATTGTCAAGGCCAATACCAAAATCTGCAATAAAAAAATTGAAGGTGTAAAAGAAAGTTATTTTTACAAGGGTGATCAAATGAAATACGGAACTAAAATATAAAGTTCACTGGTTTATCTAGGAATGCAGGCCTTGATTTTTAAAGGGCACTAAGGCCAATTGGGAGGGGCACCATGGCCAACTTTGTTACAAATGTGTATTGTGGCCAATTTCATAAAGCTGTTTAGAAGAGAAAAAAATGCTTTGAAAAATTGGTTGGCAATCAAAATTGTATGTGATGTGTATAAGAATTGCCCGGGTTCTGCTAAACTTGCTAAGAACAAAAGTTGACATACAATTTTGACCACAATAACTAACCCATTTTTAAAAAGCAAATAAAGTTAGCATTAAGCAATTGTTCTTCCAAACAGCTTTATGAAATTGGTCTGTGGTTGTTAATTAGTGTATAGTTGGAGCACGTTTTGTCTAGTGGGTATACAACTGTGCTCGTGATCGAAGGGGTACATGTATATGTTCGAGCCCCACTTGTGCTAATGTGTTTGTGGGTCTTTCTATAAATTAGGGGTCCAAAAGTGTGACATTTGGTGTCCCCCGTTACAGCTGATATGTGTTATTTTTCGTACAAAAATCATTAAAATGGATTTTAAACCATTTTTTATGAATTGTACTTTATGTACTCACTCTCTGAGATGGAAAGTATTTAAAGAATGTGTCCTGAATTTACAAAAACGAGATGTAAAATGTAACGGGGGACACCAACATTGGACCCCTAATTTATAGAAAGACCCTTGTGTCCGTGGGCAAGACACATAATCTCAATTGCCTCATCAACCCAAGCGATATTTGGGGAGCTGTTAGGGGGAATGCCACAATCTATCTGCTGATGGGATTGTGTGTCTAATTGGCCAGGTAGCCACCTAGTTGAAGCGAAATGGTTCTGGTGATTTCCTGATAGCAGCAGTAATGTTAATGGCAACAGTGCCAGGAGTACCCTAGGGTAGACATGTGCTCTATACAAGTGTCCACCATTACATTATTATACAAGTCAAATGAAATTTAAAAGGATAAGGCATGCTGGCCTCAGAAAGTGTTTATATTAAAAAGGCATCGGGGCCAACTAAGCAGGGTATGATACTGTGTTTGCAACTTACTCCCGTGATTCCAGCAGCAATAAGAACTGTGTTGGTCTCATACACACTGCATGTTAGTCCCAGCAACACTCCCTCAGCCACAGTCTATCCAAGCAATGCATAAAGGAAACAAAACGCTGTAAGGTGGGGGCACTAAGTTACAGTATTTATTCCACATTTCTTCATAAGAAAAATGGATAACAAGACACTGATCGACCAACCAATTTGATGGATGATCGAATTTCGATTCGTTAGGCACAGCCTTAGTTGTTGTATCTTGCACAATGAACTCGTGGTTAAAACCAAACATGACATGAAAGCTGCCATTTATTTCCCGAAAACGATCTGTACAACAACTACGAGTGATAATTTCAAACCACTGCCGAACTCCACGAAACGTTTGGTTCAGTCCGGTTGGGAAGAGCATGTTTGGCAAAATCTCGTTTGGCTCGTCCGTTCAGTTACAGCACTATTTGGAATAGACCAGTTGTGTGATAGATTTGCATAAATCGTAGAGTCCCGCCTTTACGCTATGGCGCTCGCATGCGAGTGAGTCAAGCACTAGACTACCTGGCAAATAAGGCCATTTCCAGGGGGTGCACGCTGGTCCATAGTAACCGGCGCGAAAATGTGTGCGGTACCTGGAATACCTCGCACATTACTCTATGCGTTTTTAAGCTGGACCATCCAAAATTGTTTAAATGAACATGTTGAAACATGTAGTCATCGAGAATTTTGTCAAAATTACGAAAAAGAACGTGTTTCTTACTTGAAATCGATTTCAACTTTGAAAGCTGGAACGTTTCGAAACTGCAATGATGCATTTAAGAAAATAGAGCAATGATTTGAGGTTATGTGGCTGGTTTGAAGATGCTTATCAACATGTTCAATCAACATGGTCCAGCTTAGAAATACATAGAGTAATGTGCGAGGTATTCCAGGTACCGCACGGTTATAATTTGCCAAAACGGGGCCGATTTGCCATTTCTCAGTCCCCTTAATACTTCAGTCAGCGTAAAACTTGCGTTTCTGCTTTTTTTAACTGTATATACATTTTTTTTTTACATTGATAAACTTACAAACAGCAGCAGGGTAATGAAGTTGATAGGGAACGACCGGCGTAGATTTGTGAAGCATGACAGTGCAATAATTAGCACCAGCGTCACAGCACTGCAAGGAAAGATAAGTTAAAAACAAAGTCATCAGTGAGAATTTTCTTTACCATTAGTCTGACGATTTATCCCTATTAATGTGCCTTTCTAACTTTCCATCAATAAGTGCAAATCGGATGTAAAAACCCAGATTTGGCATTTACAAAATCTCTCCTTTGTTATGTAAAAATATTTTTCAAACATACAAACTTTTTCCTCGTGCATGCACATGCACGTATAGTTGTAGTCGGAAGTTTACATACAACTGTGTTAAAACTGGTGTGCTTAAACAAGTTTGTGTTGTCACCATTTTTGTAACAGTCTTTACTAAAGTTGTTATTTTGTGGAATTTATTTATATACCACATCCAACAGCGGAGGGACCGCCAATTACAGGAATGGGAGCAAGTGTGGTTGAGTGCCTTGCTCAAGGGCACAGGTGCCACAACCCGTCACGGCCAGGAATCAAACCTACATTCGAGTACTAGCACAGGAACTTAAGTTCGACGCACTAGACCGCTCGGTCATAACACCCCACGTGCTTGCAGTACTTAAAACATAGCTTATACACCTTGCAATGGTTCGGATAGTCCTGTTTACCATTTTAGGTGATGATGGTAGTGGTGTACATGTATGTAAACTTCTGACTTCAACTGTATATTCTGTATAAGACAGGAGTTTGCACAAAATGTTGACATTGGAAGCGTGGACTTGCCATATAAGGCCTTTTCCCACTACCCACCTCCGACCTGGGTAACTTTTCTACCCGGGTAGCGGTAAATAACCTGGGTTACATTTAACCCGGAGTTTCTTTTCACACGACAAGCGTTAACCCGGAGAAGCACTTACCCGGGTCGTCTCTTACACGGGTACAACAGCGACCCTTTTCCCACGGCATTTCTGCATGCGCACGTACCCGGGTACACCAATCAGCACAAATACCCAGAAACCATTGCGTGTGGAAAATCGATCGATCGATCGATCAGGCTGAGCACGCACACACAAACATGGCGGACGACACAGAAACATCGCTGGCGATTTTGCCGTTAATATTTCGCATGTTTAATAATATTTATCGATGTGTGCTTTGTTACTGGCCCCACACGTATTTTGTTGTACCAGTTTGACAGCGCCATTCAAGCGCGGGCGCACTTAATTGCAACCTTTGACCCAATCATTATTGCGGTAATAATTTAACTCGCTAAATAGCCTACCCGGGTAGGCTGTTGTCGTCATTTCCCACGACAAACGTTAACCCGGAGAATCGTCTCAAGGTCGCTGTTAACCCCGAGATTGGTGGGTTAACCCACCTCCCGAGCAGGGCTAGAAATTACCCGGGTTAAGTGGCATTTTTGGCCAGATAACCTGGGTAATTCGTAACCCCGAGATTTGCCGTGGGAAACGAACCCCTAACCCGGGTAATCTCGGGGTTAATTTTTTCTGTTACCCGGGTTATCTCGGGGTTAAAGTGCCGTGGGAAAAGGCCTATACATGTATTCACAAATATGTCCCCCAAGGATACAGTTCCATATTCTTAACCAAGCATTTGTGTAATGTATGAGATCCAAGGAATATATGAATGAAATTTAGGTATTTCAGCTATTTTGGTCAGGTAAAAGTTTGGTAAGGTAAAACGTTTTACGACAAACAAAATTTGTCATATAAAGTTCACTACGACAGTTGGAATTGGTACCAGATGCAATAAAGACAACATCCAACACGTACATGGGGTGGATTTTATAGGGACATCAGAAGTTTTTCTTATTGCCCATGGAACTGGATGAAACGTGGAGACGATTAGGAACCAAAGTCACCGTTCTCATGCAGAACAGAGCAGTGATGAGGCATGCATTTGGTGTTATGCTAAGTGTGTACATTTGTGCGCAGAAAAATACGGTCATATGGAGGATGACGGGCTAGCTAAACTTTCTGAAAAGCTGATAGCAAAGAAAGGACATGTCAAATTAACCTTTCATGCTCCTTGATTCTGTTGTACATCTTCCATTGTTTGGTGCAAGTTAATTTTATCTTTGTTTATAAGACTAGCGCTGTTTAGTCAGTCGTGAAATTTCCAACATGATAACGACGTTAATGAAAACATAAAACATATATCTACCAATATGCATGAGCCAATTTTCTAAATATAATACAATTTCCATTTTGTCTACAATTTTATGAGTGTATACTTTTTCTGATATACCTGTATTTAAAAACATGAATTGTTACAAATTGTCAGAACTGGAATACTCACAAAGCAACCCAGAATGGCCATGAGTTTTGCATCATGTATTGTTTCACCGCATCACTGGGGAGAGAGTAATACCAAGATGTTACTGTTAGTAACTAATAGGTGGGCCAAAACATGTATACAAACATTAACCACTAGTGCAACATTTTATTGCATAAGTTGCACAACATTCTTCCGAAGATAACACGCAAGCTATGGGGCTTGCGCCATTTGTCAAAAGTTGCGCAAGCTGCGCAATGTTTGGTGAAATCGACTGCTGATCTGTTAACAGATCTGCAACTGAATCGGAATTGTGACCCCAGAACAAACACCGTGTTAACAGAACGTGTTAAAAGTCGTGCGCAAAAATGCAATTTAGTCGCTCAAGTATGTATGTACACCAATCCGAGCTGGAAAGTCATGGTCCGTGTACGTCCGCCATAGCTGGGGCCATCCAGTGCCATGAACTGTGGGATTTGTGTTGATGATATGCTGTTACATTATGTTGTCACTTAAATCGAACAATTTTGCGCGTTTATTTGCTTGTGAAGCCTGTGTACGCGTACGCGTTGTGCGCTGTTCGATTTAACAACAAGACAAAGCGCCCAGTCTATGGCAGTGGATGGCCCCCAGTAATGGCGGACTTGCAGGGAAGGAGTCCTTAGCAACCGGATTCGTGTATACATTTTAAACCAAAAATCCACCCGTCATTTTTAATGTCCATTTTACAAAATTCTACGTATCATGTTTTATTGTCCATTTCACAAAGTGCCTGTCTAAAATCACACACCGCCCGTCCAAAAGACGGGTGGCTAGCTGAAACAGTAGTTTGAAGGGGAAAGATTGGGAAATATTTGCCAACTTACACATAAATAAAGGGAATCATAATCCCTATGGTGATAGCCAGCTGTACGGTGAGAATGCCATACACCTTTTTGACAAACCCTGGGGGAAAAATAAAACAATCTCGTTAACATTGTACACGTATAATGCACCTATCAATAATTGTTCCTATTCCCAAACCAAGAAGTGTGCATCTCGATATTTAGAAAATTTTGCATTTGGTACCATTTTTAGGCCAAAATGGCTGGCCTTAAGACTAGCTTTCTCTTACCATGTCTGACATTTTGGTCAGCAAACTCAAAGTCATTGCCTTCGAGTCCCGCCTCACCGTCCTCGGACATTTGGCTGTACATGTCTGAAGAAAAGAAAACAGAATCGTATAAGAATTACATGTAGTTATGAAGGTAGCAATAACTTAAAGGCACAGGCTCATCAGCAATGTGCGCGCGCCAAATTTGTGCCACGAAATACGCAGCTACATGTACGTAGCTCCATGCCTTTGCTATGGAGCTGCGTATTTCATGGCACGAATTTGGCGTGCATGCATTGCTGACGAGCCTGTGCCTTTAAGATCTTGACACAAATGACCTGATGTGTTGGGTTCCATATCCAGCCACAAATAATTTTTCTCAAGGAGCTTGTTCAGATTTTTCCAGAAAATATATTTTTTTCTAACCTAGCTAACACTCACATAAATTACCTTCCCAAAATTCTATCCATGGAAAGAAAACAGGAAATTTGCAATCTCAATTTGAATATGGAATCAAAACAAAAAGTTGATAATCACAGATAAATTATATGTCACAAAACATGGACGATATCCTTGAGCACGAAATGGTATAAATACCGTACACGTTCGCCTCTAATCCCTCCTCATAATATGACATGATAATGCCCCAGAAAGTGTAAATTTGGTTAGGAAACATATGTTTAGCAATGAGAAAATATCAAGTTTTTCTTTGAAAACACTTAGGATTATTATGTCATGCTCCACAGACTTGTGTACAGAACATGTACAGTAGTTTTTCCTACGAAATTTCAGAAACGTGGATTTCATTTTATATAATCATATACACACATGTATGTACATGTAGGTATATGCATATTATGTCACTATCTATGATCAAATTCATAGGCATCACTTACACCAAAAAACACTGCACTCCAAAGAATTTAATTCAATACACAATCAGTGAACATTTAAATGTTCTTCAATGTCATGGAAATGATGGAGGAAGGAAGAATGCTGGTATTCAGCATGTTAAGTCCATCACTGCTACTGCACCAACTGCCAATGCCACACACCCCATTATAAATCATTGATCAGTAGGCCTACATGTATATCTATATGGTTGTTTCCATGCAACATCTGCTGGTAATATTAAAATGTTAATGATTTATACAAGGATTCTTCCATTTTTTTAATCGTCCAACAATAATCTGGCACATTCATCAGACAGTACTCTAGTCAGTATGAATTCCGTTTACTGGTCGCCACTGAGAGGCCGTGTGTTATTAAGTCTATGGAACAGGGCAGAAAAACAAGTATTTTCAAGGAAATTGTTGAATGTTTTTCACTCCTAAAATCACTGAGATGGTTTTGTCTGAAGTGCTATAGTCCCCCCTTTTCAAAACTAAAAATGGTTCAATATTGCCCCAGATCGCACCACAGAGCATCTAGAATCCATCTAGAAGCCAGTAGGGCTTCGCGCTACACGCTCGCTATTTCATTGTCATCAGCATGTCATGCTTAAAAATTTCATGCTCCCCCCCTTTCCCCCTTTTCAAAATCCTGGATCCACCCCTGCAAATCGTTTCTTCAAACACAAGTTACCCAGTTTAACTCGATGGAATTGATACTGCACAAAACCATTTCTGGGTGAGTTTAGAGCCTTAATATAATAATCAGTAAAATGGCAGTTCGTGTATGTGTAAAGGTTGTATTTTTCCTTGATTAAATAATGAATAATGAATAATAAATCATAATTGGTTGACGAGAAACTAGTAATCTAATTTTATTGGCCTTAGGTAGTGCAAGTACTGAAGTAGCAATAAACCGCTTCAGTTATTGATACCATCTTGCTCAGGGACAGAAAAAACATATGCTTTGCTCACTTGTTTGGCGGAATATTTTTGAATGCAGGTCACTGTAGTACTGTGCATTTGTTACAAATCGATCCGTGAATGCACAGAGCAACGCATGTTCTTTCTGCACCTTGAGCAAGATGGCGTTTACAAATAACCATGTTTATTTCATTCTGTTCCTTCTTTCATGAACACTACTGCGTTTATCAGTGTAGTGGTGACCCTAAACCTGCTAACGGCACTAGTGACACATAAATGATGTATGATGTGGCTCAGCTGCAGCCGATTTCACGAAACATACGCAGTTGCGTAAGCCGACTTGCTCAACATTTTATTGCGTAAGTCGCGCAACAATTTAGCGGTGATATCACACAAGCTATGGGGCTTGCACCATTTTTCGCAAGCTGCGCACTCTTTCGTGAAATCAGCTGCAGCTTTTGTGCAGGTGTTTTATGTTTGCTTTTTTACACCTGAAGTGAAGGAAATAAATTGAAGAATTCAGCAGTTCAGGCATGTCAGGCAGAAAAAAAGAAACATGAATTCCTTTAGCCGAGGTTACCTCAGCTCTATTAACTTTATCATGTGGTTTTCTCTAGGCCTAATACAGAAAACCACATGATAAAGATCCTAAGCCCTCAGCTCAGCTAGAAAAATTCCTCCATGACAGAATCAACCCATTTTTTTGTTCTAAAGTGACTTTCGATAAGAACATTTCTAACCGAGATTATAATCCTGGCTGCCCAAAGGCCGAGTCAGTCAGTTAAATCAAACCTAGACACAGCGTCCAGTTGCTAAAATGAGTACAAAAACAGTAAAAAAGTGTTCAGTTTTTTCCACACGAATCGACTAGCGACGTATCATTATCGATATCACGTATCATAGCATACATGTACACATCATGCTATGCACACGGTACAACCTCGTCCCCGGTAGTACTATTTACCGGAAAACATACTACATACCGGAAAACACCGGAAAACATACTAAATACCGGAAAACACCAAAAAGAAAACACTGGAAAACACATTAAATACCAGAAAACATCAAAATAACCCCCCAAAGCATACCCAGAAACACCCGAAAATATATGCGAAAAACAACCCGATGTTTTTCTGGTGTTTGTTTTCCAGTATTTAGTGTGTTTTCTGGTATTTAGTGTGTTTTCCGGTATTTAGTATGTTTTCCGGTGTTTTCCGGTATTTAGTATGTTTTCCCGTGTTTTCCTGTATTTAGTGTGTTTTCCGGTATATAGGCCTAGTAGGCCCCCCCCCCCATATCACCCGTTTTGGGGGTGTGCTTTTTTGTGTTTTCGGGTGTTTTCCGGTATTTATTGTGTTTTCCGGTATTTTCCGGTATTTAGTGTGTTTTCCGGTATTTAGAGTGTTTTCCGGTATTTAGTATGCTTTCCGGTATTTTCCGGTGTTTTCCGGTAAATAGTATCCCCCTCGTCCCCAGGTCATTTTTGCTCCAAGCTCGTTTCCAAAGCTAACTCGCGGAACACCCCTAAATTAAAATCAACCATTCCATAAAAGCGCGCCACACGGCTAGCTAAAAGCGCGCCATTTCTGGTGCGGGTTTGCAAAACGTAAACACATTATATGCGCATAGCGCGCGGACGTCAACAACCGGAAACCTACATGCACAGTCACAGTATACATGTTGTTTGTGTCACGACACCGGTATTGAATTTTAAAACACAACTCATGATTTCAGAATGCCTGGCTTACTAGAGGATTGTGATGAGTTGTTTGGGACCAGAGATCTGTATGAAATTCTGGCGATTGGAAAAGACGCTTCAGCAGACAAGGGTATAATATTTACATTTGGGGAAAGAAATGAGTAGTTTTGACGGTTTGACCTACCCCTAGAACTATGCACTAGTATTAACCTGTGTGAGACAACTCTGAAACTTTTAGAATTTTCTCTTCGTAAAATCATGACATTTTCCCCTCTTAATTGTGTGTTTTCAAACTAACATTTTTACACAGTTTTTACTATTATTATTAATAGGCCTAGTAGATATGTTACACAAAAAAAATAAATTCAAAATCACTTCAAAATCACCTGAGTTCAATATAAACAATATGAGCTGCAAGACCACAAAAAAAAAAAAGCGCAAGAAACATCCTGATAGGCTATGTGCAATATTTATGAAAATATGACCGTTTGAAGTTGCAAATTGTTTTATCGGTATCAAAAATGGTCAAAGAGACACATGTGTGCTAATGGGTTTCAGGATCCACACCATTCTGGAAGGTATCACGGAGATATAAAGCGTACAGCGGTCCAACAGCAAAAGTCTGTCCACCAGTGTTTTACCTAGACTCCAATACCAGCAGTCTAATAAATATCCATGCGCTGACTGACATTCACAACGTCCACTATATTGGCATCACCATAATGTGCAGGCAGTAAGTATGCCTTGAGAGCGTACTAAGTGGCATCAACCCTAGCAAAATGACAAGATCTTTCAGCCAATGATTTTGTTCCCATGACTTCCGTATTCAGCGCATGAATATTTCAAATGGAAACATTGTTGATCAGTTTCCCTGTCTTTTAAAAGTGCTCTTGTTATACAATAATGTGTAGCGGTTCATTAAATACTCCAAAATAAAACAACATGTAGAAGAAGATTAAACACAACCTGGTGAGGGCGTCCATGTGCTGTTATGTTATTTCAAACCCAGATTTCTTCTAAAGCGGGCCTCCCACTGTGCGATTTTTGCCACGAATTTCCAACGATTAGGTACGATTTGGTGAGATTACCAGAGACTGTCTATAGACTCTATACACAATCGTACCAAATCGTACCTAATCGTTGGAAATTCGTGGCCAAAATCGCACAGTGGAAGGCCCGCTTTTAATAGAGGAAAATCAGTTGCTAAATGTTGTGGATTGACTTGAACACTTGAAATTACATCAACCAATCAATGCCCATTGATTTAAGTTCCTCTTAAAAAAAAAAAAACCTTTTGTACATTTGCAAGGTTTTGACATGGTATTGCTTGGATGACAAACCAGGTTGGCAGAGAATTTTTATGTGCAGTAATGTCACGACTAAACTTGTTACCGTACTTCAATTTGCACAGTGAAGCGGGGTTACTACAAACTCTCACTAAAGGTCCATCCGGACAGAGTCGGCAGCGAAGAGAAAGAAGAAGCAACAAAGAAATTCCAAGCTCTTGGCAGGATATATCACGTTTTGAGTGACACGAACCTCAAAGCACTCTATGATGAAACAGGTGATGGTTGCATGATGGCATTCAAAAAGAGGCTCTGCATGTGAAAGTTATTATGCAAGGGAACCATTGTGATATTGCATGTAGAGCCTCAGTCTGGATTTATATCACGTTCTGAGTCACACAAACCTTAAAGCACTCTATGATGAAACAGGTGGTGGTGGCAGTATGAGGTACTTGCATGGAGTAATCCAAAAGGAGGCTCTGCATGGAAATGCCATAGTAACATTAATAACAGAGTAATTGTTATTGCTTGTACAACCTCATTGTTTAGACAATATGGCAATTCCATGCGAGGAGTAAATTGTAGTCAAGGCTCACAAGTTTTCACAACTCAGTGAGACTTTAGTCTTTGGTTGTCGGCAAATCATTTGTGTTGAGTCTAAATTCAAGTCCAAGGCTTGGAGATCAAGTCTTTATTTAAGTCCAAATCTTTGATAATAATGGAAACAATTGATAGGTGCATTATAATGATTGTTTTGTTTTGATAACAGGTGAGGTTGATGATGAAATTGACACACAGCAATGCAAAGATTGGTCTAACTACTGGAGACTGCTCTTTAAGAAGGTTTCTGTCGATGACATCCGGGAGTTTGAAGAAAAATATCAAGGTGAGAAAAACCTAGTTTTTGTAAAATCTGTTTTTGTTTGTCATCAAACTTATTTAGTGGGTCATAGCAAGATAAATCCTTATTGGCTGGATATTGAACTCAACTGGGTGATTCCAACATTTTTGGATTCCATTGGGATTCAATTCCATTTTGAATCCCAATGGGGTACCGTGGCCGAGCGGTTTAGGCCACTGACTCGCATTACTCGGGTGAAAACCTGGGGTTGCAGGTTCGATCCCCGGCTGCGGTGCCTGTGCCCTTGAGCAAGGCACTTAAACACACTTGCTCCATCCTTCGGAAGGGATGTAAAGCCGTTGGTCCAGTGTGTTGTGTAACGCACTTAAAAGATCCCAGAGCATTTATTCGTAAAGAGAAGGGGATTCACCCCGGTGTTCCTGGCTCGGCAGCCGAAGGCGCCACACGCCTATGTATCTCGATGTTTAGGCAGTTTCTTGTAGTTGCTGGGCACCTCTGAAAAAGTGTTTCACTGAGAGGTTCCCCCAGGGTAAAGAAGAAATATTTATTTTATTTTTTAAAATTAGACAAATAGCTATCAAATATCTCGCAAACCCGATACAAAACACTGCCAAATTCCTTGAATTTTGTATTTTCATCATCCATTAACAATCAGAATCACTGGGTACTTCCTGGAATCGACAAGATGATGAGAATCGATTCCTAAAAAAGAAATTGAATCACAATTCTGAATCCCAACTTAAAATCAATTTTAATTAACTCCAGAGAGAATTTGCACAAGCCTAAACAGTGTTGTCCACTACTAGACAATTTGTCCTCACATGGCGAACACTGATCATCCCCCTGTTTGCCACGTAAGGGCGCTGTTTAAAACAGATGCATGCAACTGTCACGCATGCACGGCTGTTATCGGCCGCGGATTGGGTCGCCAATGCGATAGATATGCGTTTAGAGGATTATTTTTGTCCAGGTGGCGGAGTTTTTTGTCCACTGGCAAATTTTTGTCCGTGCCCTAATGGTACCTCTGATGATTTTGTCCGGGCAGCGCGCCCGGGCAAAACAGGTAGTGAAGAACCTTGCTAAATTGAACTCCCAAAAGGTGTAAACATTACCAACAAAAAAGTTACTATTAAACGGCCCTATTCGGATGAACAAGAAAGTATTGATTATTTTCAGGTTCCAATGAAGAACTTGAGGAGCTGAAGGCCTCCTACTTGGAACATGAAGGAAACATGGAAAAGATCATGGAAAGCGTTCTCTGCTGCACTTATGAAGATGAACAGCGATTCGCTGAAATTCTTACTGATTTGATCAACAAAGGAGAACTTCCACAGTATAAAGCATTCACAAAGGAGGGCAAGAAACAAAAGACTGGCCGGCGGAAGAAAGTAAGATCTTGTACCATGATAAAATGCTCTGTCAAATACTACTCAAAATTTACCAAGTATCACCTGCCAATTTTCAGAATGCTGGAAATTTGTTTTCTTACAAAAGGCATCAATAAACATTTATTTGCCTGAAGGGAGAAGTATACCCAAGAAACAGCAGAAATTAACAAGTACAACTCATACATACTTTTTATACAAGAAGCAAGAAATATGACCCGCTGATGTGTGGTGTACTGAGTACACAGCCGTGCTCAAGATCGAGGGATTCGAGGCCCACTTGTGCCAACGTGTTTGTGTCCGTAGGCAACACACTTCATCTCAAAAAATGGGTTAACCCTTTCATGGTGAGAGACTTGATATCAAGTCCTGGCTGTGTATGCCTTGGGGGCAGTTATGCAGAATTAGCTGGGTCAGTACTACTAGGGCAGAGCTGGGGTTGATTTTACAAAGACTTGCGACACGTCGCAATTACCCAAATCTACCGCATTTCGCCAAACCCTTTGTAAGTTTGCCACGGGTTCACCATATGCGTAGCAAGCTCTTCAAAAGTGGGGGGGTTGGGGGGGGGGGGGGGGGGGTTGGGGGGGGTTGGGGGGTAAGCGGGTCCTTCTCTCCCACTCTCCGGGGAATAAATAGGAAAATGGTTAGCTGCCACTAAGGGTTTAAGAATGACATTTTTGCATACAACCTTTCAGTCATGTATAGGACAATTCACAAACAATTCAGAGACTCGAGTCCAAGTCGAGCCATTTCCAACAAAGACTCGGGTCCAAGCCAAGTTATTTGATGTTGGAGACTCGAGTCAAGTGAAGTCAGTAAAAATCAGCACTCAAGTCCTCAGGTCATTACAACACTGAATTTTAGGATGTAGCCAAACATTTTGCCAAATCGCCATTTAAATAAAACAACCAAACATGGGATGAGAGAAAAATCATGTGGCCCTTATCGGGATTCAAACTCGAGACCTCTGACTCAGCAGGCAGATCTCAGCTCTACCAGCTAAGCTATCCGGCACTGTGGTATACGAACCCAATTTTTCTCTTGATGTTGCATGGGAGCGCAACTGAGCAAAGTAACAAACCCATTATTTGGTTTGGTGCCTAATCACCATTGAAACTTGGGATGAACAGGTAGAACATTTAAACTGCACCCTGACTTTTTGTGCCATTTTCTTCATATTGTTCGCAGGCCAAACAAGAAGCGGATGAAGCAGAACATCTGTCAAAGGAACTCGGCCTCGGAAAGGAAAATGGCGACGATGCGCTGACGGCTCTCATTAAACAGAGACAGCAGTCTCGAGAGCAAGAGGCGGACAATTTTCTGGTTGGACTGGAGGCTAAGTACGGCAAACCACAACCAAAGGGCAAAAAGGCAAAATTGGGCAAGAAGAAATGAGCGAATTTTTTTTGCATAGCAGTGTGCTGTCTGTCAACACCATTGGAATATACAGCTGTCTATATACATGCAATAGTGTTTCTTAATTTGTGGCTGGCTTCAATGTTTAGCCATTAAGCAAGTATTTACTGGGCATGCAGTTAAACTCCAAAGTCATAAAAATTTGACATGCAAATTTGGTTCATTATGAAAAAGGCCAGTATTTAAAATACATCAGAATGACATTAAAGAAAAATGTTTAGAAAAAAAACCGGTTCCATTCAACTAAAGGGCCGTCCAAAGTTGTCAACATTTTCAGAGTTCTACAAAGCGTAGGATGGAGAGAGGGTTAAAGGCCGCGTATGACTTTACATGCACTGTAAAATTTTGACATTCATGGTACATGTAGTGACAACATTTTTTGATAAGTAGTATTTTTTGGGGGGAGGGAGGGGGTCTTGAAACATACTACTTTTTGTAGAAGCGTGAAGATGTTGACAACTTTGGACTTCTCCTGAGTAGGCCTACCCACCCAAATCATTTTTGTTTCAGTTTAGCTCAGTAATACATATTTTTTCTTGGAAATAAGACTATTTCATTTCACAGAGCATTACATTTTACACAGATCAAAAAAGATGTTTTGAAATAATTTTGTCAAAGGTTTTTTAATCTTGGCAATGTTTAATTTCCCGTCCAAGAGAATTCCTTAAAAAGTTCCTTAAGGAAATGATTAACACAGTGTAAGGCTAACTGAGTTAAGTTAACAAGAATACATTCCACGACCTTTCAAATCTATAACATGTTTGACTCGGAACTCTGTAATAGTGGCCAACTCAAGATCATTTTTGTGTGGGAGTCATTTTGATACTGTAACTTAAAATATACATATGTATTAAGAAAAATGTTAATGCCAGTCTTGATGTTTGTGTTTTATTTATAAGATTTTGTTCTTCAGAAAAGTGTGGAAAATATGTGACATGTGCCAAACTATTAAGTATGGAATGTTTGCAGCAATTTTCTAAGGCAGTTTATCAACATTCTTCAGTTCTGAAAAGTTCCTGTTCTGAAAAGTTGTTCAATCTTGTAATCTGTAGTTTAAAGGCCATTATATCATTTGCAGATGAAACTTCCAGGAACAACATCATTACATAACTGAAGAATAATGTTGATAAATTGCCTTTTTAGCAACATATACCTGAGAAAACCATGCATGATTTGTGTGTCCAATAAATGGTAAAGAAAATGTTTGCAAACGGGATAACATTTTAAAGCACCACAAAGGTACCATTTTGCACGAAGAAAAAAACGCTGGGTTTTTGTTACACGATCACTATCAACACTTTTAGTTAGGTTGTTTTTGTCGACTCGTGAAGTAAAATTCTGGGTCAATGCAAATTATGTAATGGGTTTAATGGTAATGCTACAATGTGAAGATTGAGAGGCTGGTTCCCCCTGAAATCGTATTTATCGGGAATACAAATACTCTATTGCAGTCATAAAACCCCTAATTGAAATTTGCAGTTTGGGGGTTAAAATCAACGTTTTGTGCTTTTTAATTTGCATATCCAGGAGACAGTTTTGATGTCACATTAGGCAAACGGGAAAATCACACTCGACTGTCCATGTTTTTCTGTACCTTTTTCTCCGATTTGTTGAAAATTTCGTAAACATTTTCTATTTAATTTGTTGTCCTACGTATTGCCTGTCGTAAGCCATTAAAAAATAAGAATTATGTTTTTACTTTCGTAATACTATTGTCTTTTCTTGAAGACTTGGCGGTATGTTTTAAACAACGTTCTCTTTCTGTGAGCTTGTTGACGAACGCTATTTTGTTTTATTCGGACGTTTTACATCAAAATGAATAGTACCGATAATAAAGCCTTTCCAAACAAATGTTCCGTCATATGCAGCAAAGAATATCGATACATTAAGTTAGCATTTCAGGCCTTTTAATTAGGCGCAACTTCGTTAAATCAGTTTATATGTTACTTTAATTTGGTAATCTCGAAAATCAGAAATGTTCACAGATTTACGCCTAACTTACACAATATAAACGTGATGACCGTAGAAAACTTCCCCTGAAATGGTTTTGTCTGAAGTGCTATAGTCTTTGAGAAATGAGTAAAACAATTAGTTTTCGTCTCATGAGACGAAAATTCGATTCGCCCCAAAACCATTTCGCCCAAGTGCCATTTCGCCCCAAACCACTTCGCCCCAAAACCACTTCGTGCATATGCCGTGGTTTAGGGCGAAATGGTTCAGGGCGAAGTGGTTTTGGGGCGAAATGACTGCAAACCCTTTTTTGACTGTTTTCCCAAAATTTAGACGAAGTACGGATCGAGATGGTTTTTTGCTCAGGTTGGTTTTAATCGAGCATATCTTCAATCACACAGGGGGATAAAACTATTTTTAACAGTTTACCAGTCATGTATACTATCTTTAAGTTTATCCAATCAACCAATTCATACACGCTGGTATGAAACTTTAAAATCTGACTTAAAATCACGGAAATATGCAAGTAAAACATTCTTATATGCCCTTCCCAAGGCTTTTCATATTAATTTGTATTCAATTGATTCACCATTACTTTCTGAGACCTATTCGACAATACGCTCACCTTCTAAAGCCCAATTCATCATTTGCAGTTACCCATAATTTTTAACAAGAAAAAAGTGTTAATACTTTATAATAGCAATGGTAACAAACACCACATGATTTTTGTCCGTGTAAAATGGTATACCTTTTCGGGAGAAATTGCCAACTAAATGTGTTTTTTAAAAAAGTTGTTTGCAGACTACGTTTTACCATTCATTCAAACACAAAAACCATACATGGATTTTTCAGCATCTATGTGGCTGAAATTTATACAACTACAAGGCAATTTATTAACATATCCTTAGTTATGCGATTCTTTTGTTCTAGTTTTTAGAAGTTGTCTAATCGCGTAGTCTTTAACACGCACGGAAACCGCGCTTTTGCGATGGGGGTGTAGAGCGCCACCATACGTTGCGTACGTGCCCATCTGGCAAAACTATTGACCAATCACAGCATAAAGTTGGGCGCGAAGGTAAAATCGTCTGCGTGTCGGTTTAAACTATCGTCTTTACTCCCACTGTACCTTGCACTTTACGAGAAATGTATTAGTGTATATAAGGTAGGTAAAATCATGTTCAGAACAGGCTTTCATAACAAAAATCCTAATTAAAATCTGAGACTATGTAAAAGTATACTTTTTTAAAGTTTCAGTTGGAATGTTAAAGTTTTGTAGTTAATAAAGGGAGCACAAAGACTAAATACAAGAACAGCCATATTTTTGTAACTTACCTTCTTCAAACTTACTCCCTCCGACCGAAGAATATTAAAGGATATTTTCAAGTAGCTGTTACAAATGCAATTAAAACATAACAAATTCCTTAAAATAAATCAAGCTGTTTTGTTATGATACAATGTTTTCATTGTCACTTTGTGAGCCAGAAATACCAAGGTACAGCCATTTTATAAAAGTTTCAGAGGGTACCACGCGCACGCGCAAAGAAGATTGAAAAACAAGTTTAGAAAATGGAGTCGGTCGACAGTGAAAGTTTACCGGTCTGCCGGTTTACAAATTCCCTTTGAAATAACCCCCTTTTCTGCGAGCAAAAAAATTAAGAGAAGCCTCAAAAGAACGCAATGGTGAGTTGTAATATTTTACGATGTTGTTGGTGAACTTGGACAAACCTTAGATTTAAAGTTAAGACAATATATCATAAATTGTTGGAATGAAAACGATAAACAACAACTTCAACAACCAGACAATGTTCAATGCCACGAAAGGCACGAAGATGAAAGGCGTTGCCGTTGGTCGGCAGTCGTGTGACTGTGCATTGTGTGTGAGTGTGTTTTTATTTGACAATCTCGGCTGTACAAAAAGAAACGGTATTTTTTCCGTATACATTGAACAAAGAGTTTAAGGAAATTACCTTGAGGTCCTTGGCTAGGCCTAATTTCCCACAGCACTTTTGTCGCAAATGTTGCTTTTCTAAAGAAAAATCACATTTTCTCCTTTAAAAATTGCATTCAGTTACTGAGTTAGCTGGTTAGTGCACAAAATAAAATACGCGCGCATGCAGCACCCTATATTGTCACGCTTACGCACGGAGCACTCGCGCCATGATTTTGTCAATTACTCTCTGCAGTAATTTTAGGCTGTCATTTATTTATCTCAGAAATGCAACATTTCCGACAGAATGCAAGTGGAAAGTTTGTCTTAGAACTGGATGATCTGTTGATTCCAGGAGGTAATTTCCTTAAAATGTTTGTTCACTGTACAACACAATTAATTAAATTGAAAACAGACAAAATACATTATTAAAAAGACAATAATAGGTCTAGACTATCCTGTCAGTGTCGAGGATGACACAAAAAAGCTGAAAACAGCTTAGCTAGGCATATTTCCATTGTGGTTCTCTACATAATTTCAATTCTGTCGGTCGGTGCCATGTCACATCCGGTAGGGCTGGAGTGAAAACAACGGTGTACCCGTGGTGACAAGTGTAGGAACAAAGCCGTTGTCTACGCAACACGTACACGTATATGGGTTTGTCCATGAAGTTGGGTCTCGTTTTGTGACATATCATATCTCAAAAACTGTCTCTCATTCTAGCCCAGCTACTTCAGTCAATATTTCATTTCAGAAAGAAAAGCATATCCCACTACAGCAAAAGTACTTGCATTATGGTGTACCAAACCACAGACTCAAGTCAAATGTCTTGACAGTGTTAAACATATGTGGTGTCCACGTAGCGTCGGTAAAACAAGAATCTCATATTCAGTGAGAGATTGCCCAAAGAAAACATGAATGAATATAGCCGGGCACTATACCTATCCGTTGCAACAAGTTGTAAATACATATTAAGTATATAATTAACACAGACTATACTGATGCTACGTGGACACCGTTCCCCAACTTCATGGACAAACCCATATCTAAGCATGAATGAATTTGTTTTCACTCCAGTTACCATGCTATGCCCGTATACAAAGCCAAAGGCATATGACACCGGGTCACAAAAGTGCCAACCTGGGCCAGGATCATGTGCGACCGACAGAATACATTACTAAAACTAAAAACAAGTTAAAAATACAGATAATTGTTGTGTTGCAGAGAATGTTCCTGTTTTTTTGTAGCCTTCATTTACTGGGTACATGAAGACGAAGTGAGAAAGGTAGGGCCCTAGCCAGTAGGGCAGGCCAATGTATTTTGGTTTATTAAAACGGACTGGGGCCTAACGTTAAATTAGGCCTTCCCCCTATATTTAGGCCATATGTGTAGGCCCTATAGCCTAGTCCCTACAGTTCAAACAAATGACCAGGCTAACATGACCAAGGTCTGGTTGCTGTTAGTACTAACACTAGTAAAACTGAGCAATGACGCGTGTTTCATTTCCATAAACAAATTTGATAAAATGATGGACAGACGCAAGGGAAAACCCGAACGTAAGTTTGAGATTTACTGAATTACAAAATCAAGATTACCATTACCAGAACAGTGGTGCACTCCTGTACAAACCACCTGATTTTGTTATGTCTCCTGTGATTGACATTATTACAATTGTCGATCAATACTGGTTAATTGTTTAAAGAACTTAGAAAGCGGGTGATTTTGGATACTAACACACAAGAAAATAAGCCACCTTTTCAGCTTTGAGAGAATGGAAAAATGTGATGTGCACAAAAATTAGACTTTAAGTAGGCACAGTAAGTTCTCATTTATTTTAAAAATTATTTTTTGAAATAGAAATATTCTGGAACTGGGGGTTAGATAACCGACGACAGTTTTTTTCTTCTCTTGGCCTTACATGTCATAATGAAGTTATTGCCATAACAAGTTTTCTTGTTTTTCCTTATGCAGATGAATTAAATTATTAAAAACATTTTCAGATCGAGGATTTCACCTTTTGCTCAAATTAGATTTTAAACGCATCTCTCATTACTTTGGTCTTGCAGGAACGGAATCCAAAGAGCCAGGGCAATTACTGGAGCCAACAACCCTCCTACGGAGTCAGCCAGGTTGACACCACCATGCCCACAGCTGATTGCCACGGGAAGGACTCGGAAGAACCATTGACGGACAATTTGCTTGACAGATCAGGTTTGTTTGATGAGCTTGTGTGCCAGATCTTGGACGAGGGCCAACCCAATATAGAAGCCAAAGTAAATACTCTTAACGAACAGGCCAACCAACCAGCGGAAACCGGAGTTGATAACAAGTAAGTCATAAGGCTTAAAACTGGAAGACTTCATTGTTTATTTTCTTAATTTTATTCAGTATCTTGGGATAAATTATTTTGTCAGAAAGGAAAATGCAAAAGAAAACTGTCAACTTGTCATTTCGTAGAATACACTACTCACAATAGGCCTATTAGCAGGCATGCAACTGTGTTTATTACAAAAAAAGAGGAAAATGAAAAAAAATCTCCAACTTTGCATGGGACAGATGAGGATAAAAACAAAGGAAATCAGCTGATCAACTGAAAAATTGCATGCTTGAGTTAGGGATATTATGTGGTGTGCGCAGATATTTTATTAAGGATGCATTCCACTTGAATATGATTAGACAATTGTAGCATGACAGACACACCTTGTCACAGGAATAAGTAAAAACGGACGTTTGAAAAAAGAAATAAAATGATGTGTAATGACAATGGTAATGTCTTATATTTTGAAATTCTGAAGTCTGTATTTCATATGCCAACTTATCACACTTTAAATTTTGCTTTTTTGCATATTTTCCTGTGACACTGTGATTAAAGGCACAGGCTCGTCAGCAATGCGTGCCCGCCAAATGTGTGCCACGCAATACGCAGCTCCGTAGCAAAGGCATGGAGCTGCGTGTTTCGAGCACGAATTTGGCGGGCGCGCATTGCTGATGAGCCTGTGCCTTTAACTGTAGGAGAATTTTTTTAATAACAAACTTTCTTAAACTCAGATGTCTCTTTTTATTATGAAACATTTAAATTAACTTTGAATTAACTTTGAATATAAACATATTTTATGTCTTAGCTTTTCCAAATGGTTTTGCTTGAGATATCAACAAAACTAATGCACTATTGGAAAGTTACATTACAATAAGTACAATTTATGAAACTTGTGATGTCAAAATTTAACAAAATGGACCTTTTATCCAACAACCTTCCATTTCATTTCTTTCAAATTTCCTTTTTTTTTAAAGATGGAATTGGCAAAAAACACAGACAGTATACTTTTAAAGGTTCATACTATCAAGTGAGAAATATTGTTATTTGTGTATTATGTTAACAGCTTTCAAGCACTTCAAATCACCACTCTTAGCAAGGATGTTCCTACTTCCTGGGCTAAAAGCAAAGTTGAAATGATCCATGAAACCCAAGTGCTTCCAAAGTTCCCACCCGGTGAGCCATTATATTGACTATCTGTGCCTCAGCACAGCTTCAACAATATCTGATGTGCTGTCAAAATTGGACACTTCTGGACATGTTGGTCAAAAAGAGTTTCACATGAGTTTCTCCTGATGAAAATCACATGAGAATGAGAAACACATGTTTGGAAAAATTCATTTTTGTGGTACCCCCACACCAAATATTTTCGAATTGTTCAGCCCCGTCCCAGTACACCAGTGGTTTATTTACTTGTTCTCCTAAGCAAAGTTTCAGCAAAACTAAAATTTGATTTTAAAGTTTATGATATAAAAGATAGAAAATGGGGAAAGCTCTGTTAAATTATGTAGGTTTTTAAAATGCAACTTTATATTACATGTACATGTATTGACACGCACATCTCAAGGATTACAAAATTGCAAAAATCTTTTTAAAATTAAAAATACCAATATGCAAGGAATCGGTACAATATTAGAGATCCACCCATATGTATCGCAAGGGATCCCATGCATACCCATACTACATCGCTTGCATGTGCAAACTCTTCTGTTGCTACAGCCAACAAAAAAACATTGACAATTCTTTTTCTCCCACAAACTGCAATTTTTGTTGGAGATTTACTAACATGTACAAATTGCACTCTTTGCTTGGGAAAATACTTTTGCACCACCTGTACTTTTTGTATTTTTTTTTCAAATAACACATTTCGTTAAGAAAATGTTACTGCTCATTCACAGGAATCAATGAGAGGCCTATCCATCCAGCATCCTTTGATGTAACCTACCAGGACACTCCTCTGAGTAACTCTCAAGGGGGTGTTATACCTGCTGCACATGTACAGGACCATCCATTGGGGAAACAAACTCATGATTATTTCAAAGCGAGCCAATTTATGAAGGGGGATCATATCCAGGCTCAACCCAATTTTCTGGAGAGATCTTTACCCAATAAATTGCCCGGTTCAGGCGGGGACGGTATAAACAGTGCTATGTCTTTGCCAAGAGGTCAGAATGTGCCACCGGCCGTTTGTGGGTTTAATCAAAGAGGCCGCATGCTCGGCTATGGTGGTATTCAGGAGAACCACGGGAGTTCCCTGGTTCCCGATGATCCACATCAGTACTTCAGGCAGAGAGCTGCGGCATTGCAGCAGGCACAGCAGCTCATGAGAGAGCAGTTTCCAGTACGTCACCCAAGCAACCCGGGACCGCTGTTTCCAAACAACAAACCGCAGCAGACCTTCAACGCACACTTCCCTCAAAATCCTGACCTCATCAGGGCGCACCTGATGCAGATGAACCTGGCCAACAACTGGCCAAACTTCAACAAACATTTCACCAAGGGAAACCCGAACCTGAGCACCATGGGGTTCGATGCCAACCACTTTAGTGGGAACAACCCAAATGTCAGATTCGGACAAAGTAAATTACCCAAGTACCAGTTCTCTATGCAGCGCATGCCCTCGTCACACCAGGGCTCCATGCCGGGTCCAACTCTCGGCCAGCCCCCAACCAACCAGTTCCAGCAGCAACGTCATCATATGTTCAATGCAGGCCCTGATGTCTATAATCAGTTTGCTCATCAGCACGGTGTGACTGCTTGGCCACAGACGCAGCAACAGGGTCCACCACAGAGTGACAATCAGAGCTATCTGAGTCAATTACATGTCCAGCTGGAGTCATGTTATTATCAGTTCTACACCATTGAGAAGGAAAGGAAGAAGGTAAGTAGATTTATAAAAGTGTCATTTGAAAGTGAATATCTTACAAGATTTGGCAATATAGATGATAACAATTTACTTGGAACTTTTAGATTCTATCATTTATGATTATTTGTGGTTAATTGAATTTTGGCTATACATGTAATTGAAGAATAAAATCTTTTAAGAAAACTGTTTCAAAAAATGTGCGATTACAGAGGTAATTTCCCAGAGTTATTCTTGCAGTTTTTCCACGGATACCTTATAAGCCCCAAAATATACTTGTTGCAAGATGAAACTTTTTAAGGATTTCTGGAATAAGGGCAGAGTATATATCTAAAGAAGAATGTTGGTAAACTAGCCTGCAGAAGATTCAGCTACATAGATGCATATCAATGCCTCAGAAAACCTTTAAAATCCATGCATGGCTTAATGTGTTTTTAAAACAGCATTTTTCAGGTTTTCTTAAGTATTACTGCATCTAAGCGGCTGAAATTTCTACAAGGTAGTTTTCTCGACCTATGCTTTCAATTAACAGTTGAAATCATGCCGTTTTTAACAGTTTACCAAACGAATATACTACCTTTAAGTGAAATTTTAAGTCATTTACAAATCATTTCGTCTGAGAGCTACATCACACTAACTTTGGTTTGCATAAAGTACTTTTTGATCTACCTAAAGCAAACCACAATATAAAACTGAGAAACATTTTGTTCATTGGTTTTACGTTCTAAAGTTTGCATTTTATATTTCAGACTGAAATTGAGCTATCTCGACTGAATCCTGGTCGACGGATCTCCAGCGCCAACACCATACAAACTCCACAGTTGCCTGATAACCCAACTAGTCTTGACAGGATGATTGTGGACTTCTACAAGGAACACAGCAGGGTAACACATATTTTCTTTCCGGTCTAAGAAAGGGTTGAATTCAGGACACTATCCCAGGGTATTGTGGATGAAATTTTAATTTGTACATTTTGCAGATGCGAAGAATGACTTTTAAGAACGATTTAGTGGAAAGTCTGTAGTTAGTGAAGTTGTTTTTGTTACTTAGACCTTAGAATGCTTATAAATTTCAGTATATTTTGCTAAAGCATTTTGTTTTTTTGCATTTTTGTCTTCAAAGGAAATATAATAAGATGTTTGCTGTGGCCATTGCACTGCCTCATTGGCTCATACAGCAGGTGGTCCTCTAGACCTCTATATATCTTTAATACCTCAACATATCACTTCCTGACAAATTTCTTAAATTTGAGATTGAGCTAGGTTTAGCAGTACATATGCATGGACATCTTTTTCCCTTTAGTGAAAGTACCATTTTCAATTAAATTCAAGTAAAAATGTATTTCTTTTGGTAACCAGTGAGTGGAGTAAACAAATCCCTTAAAGGCAGTATTCATGATTGGTATTTCGAAAATCAGAAATGTTCACAGATTTACGCCTTACTTACATAATGTAAACATGAAGACCGCAGAAAACTTCCCCTGAAATGGTTTTGTCTAAAGTGCTATAGTCTTTGAGAAATGAGTAAAACAATTAGCCTAGTTTTCGTCTCATGAGACAAAAATTCAATTCACTCCAAAACCATTTCGCCCAAGTGCCATTTCGCCCCCAAACCACTCCGTCCAAACACTACATCGCCCAAATGCTATTCGCCCCAAAACCACTTCGTGCACTAGCTAGGCCATGGTTCAGGGCGAAATGATTCAGGGCGAAGTGGTTTTGGGGCGAAATGACTGCAAACCCTTTTTTGACTTTTCTCAAAGGTTAGACGAAGTAGGGAGCTGGTTTTTGCTCAGGTTGGTTTTAATCATGCATATCTTCAATCACACACGGGGATAAAACTATTTGTAACAGTTTACCAATCATGTATACTATCTTTAAAGAAGATACCATTGGGTAGATACCCTTAAGGTTTCAATCATTTGGCCCACAGAGGATTAATTAATGTTTTAGGGCTCTACACAATGGAATATTTTTTAAAGGCCATTGCATAATTTTCAGTGATCCAAAATGTTATTTCATGAGTTTACAAGAAACACTACTAAGAGTGTTTATAGCAATGGTAACAAACATGACATGACTTTTTTTCTTTGTAAAATGGTACCTTTGTGGGAGTTATTACCAACTGAAGGCGGTTTCTTAAAAAAAGTGTCTGCACACATTTTTTGCCATTCACTCAACCCCAAAACCATAGATTTTAAAGGTTTTCTGAAGTATAACTGCATCAATGTAGCTGAAATTTCTATACGGTAGTTTAACATTCTTTAGATATACATGTAATAATATTGTTTCATCTGCAGATGGTATAGTGGCCTTTAAGGGATTTTTGATCCACTGGTTAAGAGAAGAGGTGTTCATAAGGACTGATGGTTTTCTGCCTCTTGTCCTTGTGGCCCTGGTTTAAATAATTTTTGGGCCAGTATGGATGTGGATCATAAAGTTTTCAGTCCAAATTCGATTCTATTGACCCCTTTCGAACACGTGCGAATATGCCATTTTGGGAGTCAAATAATGCTTAGTCATTGTGAAAGCAATGTGCGTGCGCGTTGTGTGTGTCTCTGGTTGGCGTAACGCGGTTTAGTTCACCAATGGGAGCCTCCGCATAGCGCGTTACGTGCACTATGGACACACACAACGCGCACGGACATTGCTTCCACAACGACGCGGCATTGTTTTACTCCCAAAATGACGTCATTGGCACGAGCTTAATATGCATGTAAGGTTGTTCTCTCATTGAGGTAGAATTTGCTCTCAATCTCCAATACCAATCTATAAGCGGTGTAGGCCCTACTTATGATTAAATTTCCTAAACACAATTTTACTTTCCACATGTGTGCTCACCAAGCAGGTTTACACCCTAATGAGCAAGATTGGCGGTCTGTGTGCCGAGGCCCTGCACCCTAACATTGATGCTTGCCTGGATAGCTGGATTGAGGCCATTCAAGAGACTGGTGTCAGACGAAGGGAAGAGTTACGGCGTGTGCAGGATGGCAAAGCACAGGCTGCTCCTGAACAAAGAGGCAAGACCATATCATGCTTGCAATAGGCCGTTTGTAGCCGCAGCCATGTTAGAGGGCAGGTTTTGTTATTTAAAGGCCAATACATAATTTGCAAGATGAAACTTTTTACAGATTTCTGGAGTAGAAGCATAACATATCCAACATAACTATCATTCCTTGTTGGTAAGCTAGCTTGCAGAAATTGTAGGTACATAGATGCATTAATGCACACATCTACTAAAATTAAATTAATTTTACAATTAATTGCTCATCTGTCGCCAGCTTAAGTTAACTTAATTGTACCCAACAACTGTCAATTTTGCATCGTTCTCAAGCAAAAAACGCAATTACAAACAGTAAAACATCTGAAAACTGAAGAAAATCACCATCTTTACAAGGAAAATCTTTTCAGTTCTGCGCAATCCCACAATGCATTGTGAAAGGGCTTGAGATTTCTACTGGTTTGGCCGTAAAAGATCATACTTTCTACCGTAAAAAAATAGTGTTTTTTTTACAGGGTAGCCATATAGCGCAACCAAAGAGTTTGCCCAATGGCCACCTATGTAGACTTCAGCATGGCTAACTCCCATATATGGGACAAGCAAGTGAGGTAAAGTGCCTTGCTCAAGAACACAAGTGTCATGAGTTTCCCTTAACAGGACTCAAACCCACATTCCAGTATAGAGATTTCACTTAGGTGCTTTAAGCAGTGAGGCCCTATTAGCAAAACCAATTAGATACATTGATCCAGATGTAGGTAATGTATTTGTCTGGTTTTATGTAGGTAAACAATCACTGCAAGCATTTGCTCTTTTTCCATATTTGCCCTAAAAATCGTTTCCAGGCATAACTTATCTTAGGCTAAACAAAATAAATGGTGTGTTTACGGTAACCCGACCTACCTGGAATTTTTGAGGCCAAATTGCCGACCTCAAACTTTTTATTGCAAATTTTCATGATTTTCAAGTTGATAATTTTAAATGAGCACTATTTGCAATAATTTCCAACGAACATACCATTTTCTACACTTGTACATGAACATGGTTAATAGTGTTAATAGTGAGTTTAAAACATTGCAAAACAACACTCAAATGCATGAACTGAAATGTAAAAAAAAATGACAAAATAAAATTATTTTCCTACCTACCTACCTGGATTTTGTTTAGGCCGTTACTGTAAACGCACCATTTATTTTGTTTGGCCTTAGTGAAATATTGTCTGTCTTAATGTGTGTTTGCACTTCATGACCTGTACAGGATACATACTCGTAGAAGTAATTGAGAAATTAGCCAATGCTACCCGCCGCATCCGCACTGCTCTGTGGTGTGCTCTGCAGATGTCCAAGGAAAACAAGATGCTTGAAAACGAAGAAGAAAGTCTGCCATTGCTGGACTAGAATGTAAGTAATTCCCGAAAGGATTTCATCAAAGATTTACGTAAAATTGTTGTTGCAATACTTCCATTGGTGTGGTTTAGCCTCGAAATGAAAGTGTCCATATAGTTTTGCAAATTGAGGTGTTCCTATACTTGATTTATAGTGTGAGTTTGCCCAAATGGCGCCATTATGCGCATTTTGGCACCATTATCGACTTAATGGTTTTTTCAAGTCCATTTTAGCCGACTAATTGCGCGGCATACTTTCAGTACCTGCCATGAGTGTTACCAACCAACAGTTAACGGGGGATTATCTTGTTACCTCGGTAATAATTCTCTCATGCAGCGAGGTGGTACTGAAGTACAGATTTTTTATTATGAGTTGATGCAGTTTTACAGAGTGTTTGTATATTGAATATTACTTTAATGTTTTAACAAAGTGTGTGTTCACAAAATTTTTCATGATTAATTGTATTGATTATCGAATCAGCGTTATCAACAATTCGTAGTGAAGAAGTGTTCTTTACTCTAAATTTACTATTGCTTGAAAAATAGGAATTTCCAATCACATTGGAATTACTGAAAATTTCAGTCGGTATCAATGATATTGAACATGCTCATTTGTCTTGGTTTAAATAATAATTATATGTTAATATTTTTCCTTGAGAAAATAAATTATTTGTTAGGTTGTATGCACGTTCTTTGCGAAATACTATTTATTACAGCTTGATTGTTTTAAATTGCTGATAAATCAATGATCAAAAAGACATTGATTGGTTGATTAAAAGAAATTAAATGGTTTAGATAAATTGTTTTCAAAGAAATTATCTCAAAAAATAGATAAGAAACAACAATGTTTAATTATTTTATTCCCTTGAAAATTCCCGATTTTAGATTAAACGCAGAATTTTATAAATGAATTTGGTCCCCACACAAATATATTATCAATTGAAAACATACTTATAGGAAAAAAAGCAATTTGAAGAGCTAAGTATGAAATGTCGTGAATCATGTTAAGAAAGGAAAACAAAATTGTCTTACAACGAAAACCTAAACGTGGTCTGAACTAAAGATAGCACTGTGCATTCTTATAGCTTATCAAGGCTGAAGTTTTTTTAGGGACATAAGTTCTTTGGTTGTTGAACCAAATCACAATTTCTTAATACATTTTAAAAACGACAGCCTACATTGTGGTGTAGTTAGTTGTGTTTTACTGTAGGTTATTGTAATTAAAGGACATTTTTAGTCTTAATCTGCAGTAAATTTCAGCCTGATAAAATGGAATTAATGTAATTGACGAAAATAGTATACAAACCGCCATACTGAATTTGACCGTAATTTAAATAACTTCCAGTTATGTATCATGTTTAACATGTAGATAATGACTCTGTTAAATATAGCGGTCTGGTATGACTGTTACATGCCGTATTCGGTTATTGCCAACAGTACTCATTTCAACAGATATAATGCCGATTGGAAAATGCATGAAATATCCTTTCAAATGGGCATTCATTAAAATAAATTCGTTTCAACATGTTGTCATACATGTATTTTTTTTGCAAATTAGTTGTCGCTTAAAGGAGTGTGTTCAGATTTTTCCAGAAAATGGATTTTGTTCTGAGCCAACAATCATAAAATACCTCCCCAAAATAGTACTATACATGAGAAACAGGACATTTGCAATCTCCATTTTGGACGTGGAACCGATAAATTAGTTTACAAAACATCTGGTTTTTTTACGATACCCTAATGTAAATATACGGACTGATGAGTACGCGAAATTTAAAAATGGTTGTGACAAATCACAAGGTATCAAAATCTCAACACCCATGGGAAAAAATGGGGGTTCAAAAATGTGATCTGGACACCCTCCTTTACATAAAACGGTCTGGTATAATTGTTGCATGTCGTCATTTAAAAAAAATATTGACGATTGGAAAACGCATGAAATATCCTTTTTAAATGGGCATTCTTTAAAATAATTTGGTTGCAACCTGTTGTCATATTTATTTGCAAATAGCCTGTATTCAACAAATATACAGTGAAGTATAATTACGATTAAAAACATGAAGTGCATTAGGCGCGAGGTCAAAATAGGAACGGTCTGTATACCGGGAAACGGTACATAAACGATACACCATTGCACGTTTTTCAGTGAACAAGCAAACCATTAAACTTGTCCGGCCAGACTAGAGAGCTTATCAGAGAGCTTATCGGATTACGGGCCATTACGTGTGACTACTCCTGGCTGACTGGCTGCCACTGTTTATCACGTGACCGCCCGAACAAGGGTTTTAACCACAACCCATTCATGTCCCAGGTGCCCCCGGCTGGAGGGTCGGGCGGCTCCTTTTGAAGTCGTCGGCCAGTAGCAGCCTTTTGTTCCCTTCATGCTGGCGGCTAGTTGTAAACCTGTCAATCGTCGACCAACCCAGCAAGTTGGAAACGGTTCCCTTCAAACTGGCACACGGTTTTCTGTCAACAGAGAAACGATTTGAAGAGGGATTAACTCGAATCGTTTACCGGTATACAGACTGTTTCTATTTTGACCTCACGCCTTAGTGTGATGTTTTGTTTTTAAATAATAAATTGCACTATGAAATGAGTGTTCTCACGTTCCGACCCTAAAGAGTGAGTCTTTTTCGCTTTACCTTTAAACACTCTGCTCGAGTCGAAATGTCAGGTCACTAATTTCAGAGTGTGACTTTACTACAGGTCCTGCTGGTTGGTTAGCAGTTAGCAGTTTGTGTATTAATTATCTTTAAATAAATTACCTTACAAATTACCTGAATGCATTGTAATGAATTACAATTAGGGTACATTTTAAGCATATTATGCTGTAAGACGACTTGACTAATCGGTCCATTTGAAATTGATTTTAACACTTTAATAAAAACATGTTTCCACACAGAGTTTCCTTGTTGTTTCTTTTCATTGCAATTTGGTCCAAGAAAATATTTTGTACGTGACTAGAAATATGAGTAAACAACTCCCGGCTCTAAGAGCGTGCAAGTTTATTTCGGTCATTTTGTCATGTATAAATTTGCTTTGTCATGCCCAATGACCAGCAATAACAGTGAGCATGAATTTTGTTGCCAAATCTAAACATCCAAGCAACCGCCTTTGCCAAAAACATCGAAAATATAAATTGATCTTTTATCACAGACTCTTGGAGCCAGTGCGATTTCCAAAACCGTTTACGACGTGAAAGATCGCGGAGATGCATAACTTTTGTCTAGATGTTAACCGCTTTGTTGATGTTGCACTGAAATAGATTGCACAGTTTAAGACTAATGTGCAATTACATACATATTTTACTAGATATGTTCATGTTTATATTTTTATGGTTTATTTTGTTTTGAAAGTTGTTCCGGGAGAAATGACGGCGCATTTTTATATACTTGGCCAAAGTAACTGTTCCATACAGAAAACTAAAGTTTCATATAGACCCCATGCAGTGCTTGTAATTAACGGAGGCCATTGCCTCCGTTGCCCCTGCTCTTGGCCCCCTTTTGCAATCCTCCCATAGACTTTTTCATTTTCCAATGGAAGTGCCCTTTTTAAACTCCAAAAGACGACTCCAAAAACAGAAATGACGGTGCCCTGCCCATGAGTAAAATGCACTACCGTAAGGGAGAATGGCATAAAGCAATATACTGTTTGCAATGGCGTGCACTACTAGCAACAACAGCATAGTATGTGGACTTTTTAAATCACCCCTATTTTGAAGGTGAAATTTGCAAAAGGCTATTTGCCTCCACGTGCATTGCTTGCACGTATATAAGTTATAATTACGACATAATTACAACATAATTACGACTTTTTAACAACTGACTGACGTTAATTTGTTAACCACAAATATTTCTCCCTACATTTTCAGTCGTACATAATTACAATATTCCATCCTACTTTATGATAACCTATCTTGAAGTGAACTTTGTAAACATAGCACTTGTTAAAGGCAATGCACGTCAGCAATGCGCGCGCGCCAAATTCGTGCCACGAAATACGCAGCTCTATGTCTTTGCTATGAAGCTGCGTATTTCGTGGCACGAATTTGGCGCGCGCACATTGCTGACGAGCCTGTGCCTTTAAATATTCCAGCTCGTATTGGGGTTATGGTTATAGATGATGTCGCAACAGATTGACCTCTTTCATTGGATGATAAAACAGCTCGTCTGCCAGCTAGGACGCGCTTAATTTCACCCAAAACGCCGCACTCGGTATGATAAATGAAACAAGTGACCAAAAAGAGCGGGCGATGCTGTCGATCCGTGTCATGTATGCACGCGCACAAACCGCACACACAACCAGGCCGGACGTCGCCCCAAAACACCGGACAAAACTACGCATAAAAACTTGCCAGATCACACCACAAGTTATTATTAATATTACATCTTTCGTTAGTCATCATTTTTTTCGCGCTAGTTTTACAATTTTTTGAGAGCGCCCTGCCTGGTGTAATTTGTACTGCATGTTTCGCCATGCGTCACTCCTAATGATCGGCGGCTGTGCGTTGTTTCCGACCGGGTGTGTATAGCCATACAACACTCGACGCCTAAACTGTACCGCCAAAGTGCTCCGATTTCCAGACATAGTTCACACTAAACTTCATTGGAAATGTCGGGACACGCAGCAAAACGATGTCAGTGCATGTGCAAGGTCGCAATTACATTTAAAGGAAAAGTCCAGTTGTTTTGAAGTAATGTTTTCGCAGATTTATATTGTCACTTTAGAGACCATCTATAAAGTCAAACGAAGGCATCTCATTGGTCCAATGAAGGCGTATATTCTGTTTGTCGGCTGAGTTTCCTGCCCAAGCGTGGGTTGGTATCGATTTGGTATTTATTTATCACATCCAACAGCGAAAGGACCGCCAATTACAGGAATGGGATCAATTAACATGGAAATTCGAATAACTATTAACCTCTAAGTTGAATTAGAAACGGCCAGAGACACCGGGGAATCCCTCCCCTTGCTCTTCACGAAAGAATGCTCTGGGATTTTTAAAGTGCGTTACCGACACACCGGAACAACGGCTTTACATCCCTTCCGAAGGACGGAACAAGTGTGATTAAGTGCCTTGCTCAAGAGCACAAGTGCCACAACCCGTCACGGCCCGGAATCGAACCCACATTATAGTACTGGCACAGGAACTTGAGTTCGACGCACTAGACCGCTCGGCCATAACACCCCACGTTGGTATCAATTAATATTTCACTGAAATCCATGATGCACGTATGATGGGTGTGTTTAATCAGGCAGTTATTTTGACAGTCCGATGTCTGTTATACCACCATTTTACATTCACTTTCGGGAAAGGCATGTAAACTGTACATAAAGAGACATACGTGCACATGCAACTACGTTTGTTAAAATCAGTTCCCTATCGTACGAAAGCTTAATTGTGTACTCTAGAGGCCCATACATCATTTGCAAGATGAAACGTTTCCTATAGAATAAGGTGCATATCTAAAGAGTATTAAATGTTAACTAGCCTGCAGACATTTCAGCTGCATAGATGCATCAAGGCTTCAGAAAACCTTTCATATGCACATGCATGGTTTTTGTGTTGAGTGAATACAAAAAAAGTGTGTGTGCACATTATTTTTGGAAAATAACACCTTTAATTAATAATATGTCACAAACGGAAAATACCATTTGTGAGTTGGCACGGGGTTTTATGCACACGATTTACTAACACCAAACAAGCAAAATCTACCTACAATTATTAAGAATGATACCCTTGGGCTGTTACGCATGACAATGGTTGTCTGTGTGAAATCACGGCGTGCGATGTAGGCCTACTGTCAAATTCCCTCAAAATCCTTCGGCCAATTTTCTAAATTTAATAAGTGTTCATGTTCGGGTGCGCACCCACGATCCGAAGAGGTTCAACAGCTGGTGTTCAATCTGTGATCTAACAACCCCAGAGTTGGATCGGCAACTACAAAAGGGAGATACGCTCTGCTTGATGAACAATATTAAAGGTCGTTATATCATATGCAGATGAAATTCTTTTGCGAATTCCAGCAACAACGGCATTACATAACTAAAGAATAATGTTGATAAACTGTCTTTTGTAGAAAATCTAGCCACACGTGTATATGGTTGATTGTGTTGATTGAATGGTAAACAAAATCGTTTGCAAACGATTTGTTAATAAAAAAAAACACACCTTTAGTTGGTAATTTCTCCCTCAATTCGTGCCACGAAATACGCAGCTCCATAGCAAAGGCGTTGAGCTGCGTATTTCGTGGCACGAATTTGGCGCGCGCGCATTGATGACGAGCCTGTGCCTTTAACTGTAGTACCTAAATGTATTTCTAAAACACGATAGCAACTGACAATTCTTCACAATGTCCATATCGACCTCAAGTATGCTTGAAATTCGATATCGAAGCAAAATTAATACATGTGTATATCTTAATGATCGCCATGCGAAATGCCACTTTGCGTTAAAAATTTACTTCATTCCATAGGTCGAGCTGAAAAGTCCAGGGGTTAGAAAATGACCTTCGTCATACCATTTTGAACAATTTGAAAATAACTGATTTTAGGAAATTTGAGTATGCTGGATATAAACCCGGATGCCCCAAGCACCTTACACGTCCGCTTTTAAAGATGAATTACTTCAACTTCTTCTCAATCACGTCTGATATGTGGCGAAGGGACTCCCTCCTAACGCCCCTATACCTCAACACACTCTTCCCTTTTGTTAACGCACCCCCACCCTAAACAAAATTCCTTGGATGTTTGAGACAGAATGGGGGAACAATGGTAGGGGGCATACCCTCTGCCATATCGTGCTGCATATGATGTCTGACGTGGGAAACAAACAGCACTCGCGTACAAGGCGGACATGCTTGCACCAGTTAAACGCTTCTGCACAGGACAATTGTGTCCTCTTTAATAATAGTGTCCGCAGATGGTTTTGAGCCCATAATATCTGCCATATTGTGTCCGTTTGTACCATTATATCCACACCATTGTGTCCATTATTTTGTACCATTATATCCACACCATTGTATTGTGTCCTTTTTTACCATTATGTTCGCACTATTGTGTCCGTTTGTATACCAAAAAAATCCGCACACTGTCCGTTTGTACTATTATGTCCGCACAATTGTGTCCGTTTGTACCATTATGTCCGCACAATTGTGTCCGTTTGTACCATTATGTCCGCACCATTGTGTCCCCGAGGCAGATACTTTACCATACTTGCTATCAACGGGATTTTGTCACGCAAAGGAGCTCTTATATATAAAGAACCGCCCATTATAATATCTTTTGCATATGATGTATTTTATTACTAGTTCTCGGAGCAACAGCGGTAGGCCTACACATTGATTTCAAAGAACAATGCTGGTAAACTAGCTTGAGGAAATTTCAGCTCCATGCATACGAAATATAGATGCAGTTAAATAACACTAAAACACGAGTGTGCACGCTTATTAAAAAACAATTGCAATGTTCTATGCTTAATTGGACAGGAGAAATTTACAAGATGCTGTTTACAATGGCTTTTGTATCATTTGCCAAGATCAACATTTTTACTTTACGAGTTGACAAGAAAAAACTTACTCAATGTGTTAAAGCCAGATTATGATTGGAAACTCTTAAAAACAGGAACAGCATTTTTCGTTTGGTTTCTTGTGGCAGCTGAAGTAACGCGCGCGTGAGCAGCTAGGCGTACGATGCAGGGCAACCCCGAGAAATATTACTAGGAAAAGTTCACTGCTATTTCCTCACCACTTGTGAATCAAATACCACATCATAACTGCATATACGCACTGCGTCAAACGTGTACAGAAACGACACCGTGCAATTAGTCACAGTGAGGACTCCGGCAGAAACGGGAGGAAGGCAACGTGTTTTTGACGCTTGTGTGTATATCTCCTGATACGTGTTTGACATTTCCTGTGGAGTCAACAAAAATATTTCAGCTTTTTTTCCCCCGCCAGGAGCAGAGCTCTATCATCTTTGAATCAATGGAAAGCCCGTCCGGAAATAAGGTAAGACGTACTTTTAGTTGGTTTGCTCTGGGAACAAATTATGCTTGATAAATTATGAGACGCTATCTGGATGTCACGATTATTTTTTTTAAATCGTTGATATTTAGAGTGTATATGAATTACATGTACCAATTAAGAGTGGTAGGAATCACAATATTTTAAAATTTAAGTTTAAATGTGATATGGCTTGGCTTTTGCTGTCATTTTGAGAAATATTTGGGGGTTACGACTTACGACTAATGTTGTTTTTACACTCAAAACACTGACACGTTCCAAGGACGGCCAGTCGGGTTGGCGTAGTGGTTCTTTCTCCACTTTTCACATCAGTGCACGTACATGGGTTGGGTTTGTAGTTCCTACTCGACCGCGTGGATTTCCCCCCAGGAGATTTCCCTGGGGTTTTCTCCAACTTCTTAAACTGCATCTTATTCTTAAAGCAAATACCGTATAATATAGATGGCATTAAAGGGCCTTAGATGCCGAAGATGCCACAAAATTAACCATAGCCACAACTTTCCAAGGTGAATGTTCATGGATCTCCCCAATGTAAAGGGTTGCATTTGAAAGACGTTGTTTCAAGGAAATAACTTAATCCACAAATAATGTGACAGTGTAATTTGAACAGACAAATATGTCCGTCTTCGTATGGGAAATTTGTATAAGAAGGTTTTCGACAGGCATGTTGTCACACTATTTGTTGCCCTTTGGGAATTTAAAGGCCCATGTATCATTTGTGGATGGAACCTTTTTAAAACGAATTCCAGGAACGACAGCATTACATAACTAAAGAATAATGTTGATAATACTTCAGAAAACCTTGAAAACCCGTGCATGGTTTGGTGTTGAATAAGTGGCAATTGTAAACAATTAAAAAAAGCACCTTCAGTTGGCAATTTCTCCCACAAATTTAAGGTACCATTGTACACGGTAAAAATAATATGGTGTTTGTTACCATTGCTATCAGCACTTCTAGTCGGGTTTTTCTTGTCAACTCATAAAGTAAAATTTTAGGTTATGAAAATATGCATTGATTGCATATTTTCTGTATTGAAAATATGCATTGTACCCCTTTACCTTGGAAAGACCAATATGTAAATTTCATGAAAATGAGAGCACACAATGCATCGTAAATTCACACCGTATTTAAGACAAATATTCACAGTTTAAAATGGTTTTGCTTTTTCATGTTTGCAAATTCTTCAATTAAATTTTGAGACAAATATTTGTTGATAATTTTCGGTCGGACACGACAATACCTCTTTGCATATCGTTGTGTAACCTGTCAAATTAACCTGGCCTTCTTTTCTGGCCGACGTTTCTAATTGTCTCAGTGGTGCGATTCCGTGATTCCTATTGTTTTTGTTGATGCTGCGGATATTTTCGTACACGATTTTCATGACCTCGTCATCTGTACTTTCAAATCAACTATACCGACGTTGACGTGGTGTCCCTTTATTATTACGCACCTCATCTCAATCTGCTAACATTTCATTTTCTCTGTATGCCTCTGGCCTACTTTCATCGTTTGCGTTTAGAATTTACTCAGCAAATAGCCTCCACTGTAAACGTCTCGGGTGCTTTGCGTTATGGTGCTCGTCCGTCTGAGATAGTGAAACGAAGATGTCTTGAAAAATCAGTCAAAAAGAGTATTTTCGTCAAGTGATGGGTAACGCTATATCGTTGCGATTTTAAAGCCTATTACATCATTTGCAATGACCCACATTTTTACTTCATGAGTATTGACAAGAAAAACCTCAATTTATTTCCCGTTTAAAATTGTACTTTTCTTGGAGAAATTGCCAACTGAAGTTGTTATTGTTAAATAAATCGCAAACAATTTTTACCGTTCATTTAACACAAAACCATTCATGGATTTGTAAGGTTTTCTGAAGTATTATTGTATTCCCAAATTTAGGGGTCCAAAACGTTTGGTGTCCCGGTTATGTACGACACCCTGTCCTTGAAAAATCACAAATTCTTAGTAATAAACTGTGGCCTGTGATTGTAGGGGACAGCATCATATTCTTGAATGTTTTGTTCTTCGATTACTGACAAATATTTAAAACAAATAAACCATAAAGGCTCATAGTTTGTTCCATGATATTGAATAGGAATTTAATGTCTCGAGTTACATACGCCAATGAAAATTGGCTGTAGAATGAGTTTGCATTTTTAACCTGGTGCCTTATCCATACAAAAACATTAAATTTAATTGGCGTTTGTGGAAATAAAAATAAATATTTTCTGCTGGGAAACCACTTTCAATCACTAAAAACACTTAAAAATCTTTAAAAGCATGTCACATTCTTGGACCCCTAAATTTTGGAATTACCCCTATGTGGCTGAAATACAAATAGGCAGTTTATCAACATTATTCTTATACAATGCTATCGTTCCTGGCATTCGTCAAAAGGTTCCTTCTGCAAACGGTATAATGGCCTTTAAAACAAATATTTTCATCAAGGGCTTTTTTTGTGAGGAAATTGTAAGATGAAGATCGGCCAATTTATAATTCGCTTCACATGGTTATTTCATTTATTTAAATGACATTTTATTGTCATTCGTTCGCTATTATTACCCCAATCGTCGCAATTTCAACCACCCACCTGTGCTGTCTGTTTCTTACCACATCGTATCCTTGAATATTTTAATATGTGCCGATTTTCTTTCCCTCATCCCTCGAAATTCAATTACTGGATCTCTTTTTTTTCTTCAAATTTAGTAACAGACAAGGCCACTGTGTCGGGCCAGGGCACTTTTATTGATCAGGTGGATAATATAAGATTATTATCAAGCCCTGCTTGCGAACACGTGCACACGTAACGCTACGTCATCCTTAATTAGGCTTAATGTATGGAAGCGGTTTCGAAGAAATTTCCTGATGGATGGGCGTTATTATTAATAAGTTTTATGAAATTTTCCGACATGCTTCAATTTACTCCAATGTTACACTTTTAATGAAAGCCCATAATATAATTTCCAGGTGGAACTTTTTAATGAATTTCAGGAACAACAGCCACATAGATTAGAAATTAGAAAACCTGAACAATCTATGCATGGTTTTTGTGTTGACGATTTTTTCACCATTCAAATCGGGAAAAATATCATGTGGTGTTTGTTATCGACACTTTTGGTCGTTTTGTTTTTGTCAAATTTTGGGTCAGTGCAAATTATGTTTTAGGCGAGCAAACGACGAAGTTAAAGTAAATTTTTATTAAAAGTGAATTCTGCTCTGACATCCCAGGAACGGTGACTTAAATGTATTTTTTTTATAAATTTGTAAGATGGCTATACCAAGACATAACTAGCTGTACAATATCTCTTTTTACTCTTGTGTTGTTACTAAAGTGGCGCTGCCATTTTAGCCTAGCGTTATAGCATTGATGTTCTTGCCAACTGGGAATTTTGGAGCGGGGAAATATTTCTTCTCAGCGGTTCGATACTGTAGTCGTTTGCAAGCGCAGCTAAAACAACATATAGATTAATGTAATCCCCAGACCACTATAGAAGAATCTTAAAGACCTTTATCTAAGCCTTTTTGTCCCTTCAGGACTAGATCGAAAAGACACACATAACATTTTAAAACGCACGGTCAGTACAAAAGCCAACATTACACCCGGGTCCTGCAGAAATTTAATTTGTGCATGCATACATGATACCTAATCTTGCTTGGAAAAAGGTAGTGGATTATAGTCACTGCACCGGTGTTAAATCGGAACCCAGATAATCATGTTGATAGGATATAGCCTCCAGGGATACACAGAATACCGGCTCAGGAGAATTCAGCCGTGCACAAATGTTTCCACAGGTGGCAGGCAATGTGCGTATATATGGTACTTCAATTCGATTATGGCATTGGGGGGATGCTACGTAAACAATGCTGGGTATTTGCTGTCTGCGCGCCGCCGCGTGCCGGGGCGATCAATTCGCCCAACCCGCCGAAAATGTTCTGGACATCACCAATGTAGATTGGAGCAGATCGGAGTGTGTATATAACCACATAACTGATCTAGACAGATGATCCATGAGAAAATGTTTCCTTTGTGGGTTTTTGTCGTCAGTGCACTTGATAAGTCAAGAAAGGCAGAAAAATTAATTTTTCCCCGTACTGACATACTCACAATAAGTTATACGGATATTGGAATGTTGTCAATTTTTAATTTTTAAATGACTGTTTTCACGTACTCCTGTGACAGGGTGTGTCTTTTTGTCATGCAGACAATTGTCTAAATATATACAAAATCATTCAAGCGGAAATGCGGAATGCATAACCTCAATGAAATATATGCGTACACCCCACAATATCCCTTACTTAGCCTATAAACAGATAAACAGAGACACGGATCAAAAAGAAATCAGTTCAATTTTTAACATAAAAAAACATACAAAACATAAAAACATAACAGACGCTATACATCAAAGAAAGGTCGTTCTTTATAAAATCCTTCAAAGGCTGATAACACAAATATAGACACCGGTCTCCAGTAAATATTGATCAGCGAAGAGAAAATAAAAACGCCCTGGATTTTCCCAAGTAATCTGGGCATGATCTGATTATGACAGATGCAAGTTTTCAATATAAAATGCCGCACAACTCTCAGAGATCGAGGAAGAAAAACAAAGTTGCTTTACACAGCAGAGCGCCTGAACGTACACGGCCCAAGTAAGCGGGGTATTTGGGTTGAAACTAAAGCTGTGATCTACATCTCTTGAAAAGTGCCCTTAGTAGGTGGCTGTATAATGATGGTAAAGCCATCACATTTTGACATACCACGGCGTTTGTTAAAGCCCAATACATCATTTGCAGTTACCCAAAATTTTACTCACGACCAAAAGTGTGATTGCAATGGTAACAAACACCACGTGGTTTGTTTTTCGTGTAAAATGGTACCTCATGGGAGAAAATGCCACCTTTGTGGGAGAAAATGCCAACTGAAGGTGCTTTAAAAAAGGTATTCATGCACAAAAACCATTCATGGAATTTCTACAAAGCAGTTTTACCAACATACGGAAATAGGCCTAACGCCGTTTTAACAGTTTACCAATCATGTAAGTCATGAATCTTAAGAACTAACGAATAGCATTAATTCATTTTAATCCAGCAATTTGTCTTTTTAAATAACGGTTTAGTTACATTTATACCCATTTTGGTTATCTGTAACCATTTTCAAACATTAAAGGTGTAAAAACTCCAGCTATGCTTCGACAGAATTACCTTTGGAACTGCTTTAAACATTTGGCACACGGTAAGTGGCGGAGGGCACCCCCTTCCATTGTGCTCCCATTGTGTCTCTATAACAAGGGGGAGAGAGGGGATCATTAACAAAAGGTAATAAAGGTGTTAGGATAAAGGGAAAGTATATAAGGGAGACCCAGTGTTGCGAATCACGCTTAGTTAGCTTTAAAACAAAGAGGGGTTAAAGGGACGCAAACAGTTGACTACTTGAGTTGAACTACCTATAATCTTAAGCCGGCCGTACACCTTGCGTTCCGACTCCGCTGCGATAGCACAGACACGCCAAATCTCGAGCATGCTCGAAATTCTGCGATTGCGACGGACACGTACGGCAAAATCGTGACCACATCGCCATCGGAACGCATCGCAAAACCCGTACACCTTGTGATGCGACTGCACAACATGCGCTATCGTGATTGGATAACGGACGAAACGCAAGGTGTACGGCCGGCTTTAGTAGCGCGATTGCTGAGTCGCCGGCAACAGAATACTGACAGCTTATTTTGGCCCCTGGAACAATTATCCAGGCACTGCAGCTAGATCCCTGGCGTCAGATGGCGATTTAAATATGCCAAGTTTTCGAATGGAATATAACAGTGGAATGTATCGTGGGAATGTCACAGCGCTGCAAGACATGCGGCATGTGTGTCATATGCAGCACGATATGCAACAAGTATAATGCTGCCACATTTTGAGACCGAGTGGCTCCAACTCCCCACCGCCCCTGTACTTCACCGCACTCTTTACGTATACGACTCTCCCCTAAAACCTGAAAGGAAATTCCTTGGATGTTTTACCACACAATAGGGGAACAATGGAAGAGCGGAGTCAATCGGTCTCATAACAAAAGAAAAAAGTGTTGAGGTATATATATTCACTCTGAATTCATCATTATAACAAAAATCATCAACAAAAGTTGAAGACTACCGTTGAAATTTGGTATTGCGCAATGAACCCCAATTAGAAACCTTTTTTTCGTGATAATGTGAACGTAGCAATATACCTCACCGCACAGGCGCGGATCCGGGGGGCGGGGGGATGGTTTGGGGGTCAAAACCCCCCCTGCTCTTAAAAAAAAAATGTTATTGTTAATATTATACGTCCATTTTTACGCAAGAAAAAGGTAAGATTGCATACTTTATATATATGTATATATATATATATATATAACAAAATCTGACGGGCCGAAACCCCCCCTGGAAAAATTCCTGGATCTGCCCCTGCCGCAGTCCTCATTCAACACACAGCACAGATTATCTGCTTTGAACAAGGAGTGACGCAAAGTGTGTATCCGATTGGAGAAGCAAATTAGGTGCAGAAGCATGGATTCTATCACCACGACAAAATTCTCCCACAAAATGCTCAAGCTGAATAGTAAGGGTTTTACAGTGCTACAGGGTGTTAAACCATTTAAAGATTAACATGTTAATTGACGTTCTCTCTTTGAAATGACACAAATGTATGTGTGCAAGATTTGAAAAGACGACCCAAAAGTATATATAGAATATAGGATTATTCGCACGCGTGAAGTTAGGCCTACACGATGTATAGCTCAAAAGATAGTTAACAAAAGGCTATACTTTATATTAATTTTTAATTTACAATGATCGTGTTATAAATTTCAGAAACTGATTTAAGGTGCAACATTTTCAGGAATGTGGCATAATAACCAACAAACACGAAATACACGCCTCAACTGTTCGCCATGTTTATCCGACCTTAGTTCTGTCCCATTATTATTAAAAAAAGTGGTGAACCTACAAAGTTAAAAACCGAAATAGTATCAGTTTTTCTGATAAGGGCATATCCGACTATTGAATTAAACCTCTGTGACACGGGACAAAACACATTCATCACGACACGTCCAATATGACATGGTATCCCCTTTGCTTACAGCACCGAAATGACGTCAATATGGTGCATTCTATACAACGAAACAAATTATCGATCAGAATAGAAAAAAACGCATCACACGAACGTGCACTATGACTCAAGTGGTTAATATGTGGTGTTCATATTGCTGTTGGGCAATAGATAGGGGGCAAGTGCAAAAAAATTAGGCCAATATTTGGCGTTAATGCTGCCTGCATATTGAACTCGGAGCTGAGAAGGATACTGTTACAGTGGAACTAGAACTCCAAAGCGAAAACCCCGCAATTTCTTGTCAACAAAAACGATATACCATCAAATTTAGGTGTAAAAACTGCGAAGTTCATTATATCATTAGCAGAATGATGAATTTTTTTTACGAAATCCAGGAACAACAGCATTACATAACTAAAGAATAATGTTGATAAACTGTCTCGTATAAATTTCAGCCACATAGATGCAGTAATACTTTAGAAAATCTTTAAAAATCGATGCATGGTTTTTGATGAATGGTAAAAAAGGTGTTTTTAAAAAGGTGTTTTTCAGTTAGCAATATCTCCCACAAAGGTACCATTTTAAACGGGAATAAATCATGTGGTGTTCTTACCATTGCTATGAATACTTTTTAGTCGGGTTCTTCTTGTCAACTCATGAAGTAAAATTTTGGGTCACTGCAAATGATAGAGCTTTAAAATACCAAACGACGGCTATAGGACTTGCTTTGTATATAGTTGCATGCATCTGTCATAATGAATGGTAAATATAGGCTGTGGTTGTTATGAATAGTCATAGTCAGATGGGTTGTTTTAACAACCAAATGCGTGAGATGCGTAACAATTCGTGAGATAAATGTAATTGGGCCCTGAAAACCTCAATATCAACTTTCCCCTCGATTTAATATAATGGGGCTTATGGTTGGTCTGTTGGATACAAACAAACTTCACAGAGTTGACCCAGATGAGTGTTTTATCTTGGCCGCCTTTATTGTGTTAGCTACATGTGTATTAATACTGCATCATGTAAAGTCAGCATTGTGAACAATGGCCCCAATTTCTGATTTTTTGTTTTCTCGTAATTTTGAAAAGAGTGAAACTCGCCAATGTTATTTTGCCCATGTTATGCGACCTGTTTCTCCTATAAGACGCAACAAAATAAGCAAACAACCTTTGCATATTTTGGCTTTTATCGCCAATATTCAATAGAACAAAGTCAGCCCTTACTAAAGTTCCCAACACTGATGAAGTGAATACGTCATCTTTTGTTAGTTGCATAGGCAAAAAATCACTTAACCGTGTCCCAGTGCTTTTGCAATGGTACTTTTTTTCCAACGGCCATGATGATTGGAGGCAATTACCATGGCAACCACGTCACACTTCGGGTGTCTATTGGAACCAATAGACCAGTTGCGTGATAGATTTGCATAAATCCTAAAGTCCCGCCCTCGCGCTCTGGCGCTCGCGTACGAGTGAGTCAAGCACTAGACTATCTGGCAAATCGGGCCGTTTCCAGGTGGTGCAAGCTGGTACATGGTAACCGGCGCGAAAGTCTGTGCGGTACCTGAAATACCTCGCACATTACTCAGCATTTTTTAAGCTGGACAATCCGAAATTACATGTTCTAATCGTGAATTTTCGTCAAAATAACTAAATAGAACGTGTTTTTTTAAAACGAAATCGATGTCGAAGGCGGGACTCTATATAGCATTTACGCAAATAAAAAGCGTGACTCTAGGATCTATGGAAATCTATCACGCAACTGGTCTACTGGAACCAAATGGAATTTATTGTCAATTGGCACAAACCAATTAGCATTTTGCGTGTAATATTTGCACAATGGCTGGCGCCCCGGAATTTTCACTTTCAAATTGAGGTGCAGTTCAGAAAGTCACATACTATGCTGTTGTTGCTACGTGGTGCACGCCGTTGCCTAGCAACCAACAGTCTGGTTGCTTTATGCCATTCTATTCTATGGTGAAAACGGTAACGATTCTGTACTTCACACCTGCTGCGTGCACCACATAGCAGCGATTTAGTCTTGTCAAGTGGATACTAATTGTGCATGTGAAAGGAAGTACGTCAGTACACCAGACACTATTCATGCGAAACACCCAAAGGGCTCATTGGAACCCGTTTGAACCATGCAGTTGGAATCAATTAGAACCAAATTGGACAGATGGGACCAATAATGAAAGGATTTCCAATTAACTATCATTAAATCGAATTTGATCCAATCTGAACCAATTCGAATCTCTTTTTGTCTCCAGCTGGTGGCGCGGCTTAGAGGAATATCCTTTTGCAAGTACTGGCTAACACCACATGTTAAAGGAGTGTGACCAGATCACTTTTTTTTACCCATAACTCCCCGGGACTTACCTTATGGGTCATGAGATTTTTATATCATAACATCCGTTATATTTTTCTGATTACGAAACTGAAATTCCCGCGCTTCTAGGCCGCATATTTCCGAGGATATCGTCGAAAATCCACCGATTATTTGTAAACTAATTTTCCAGTATCAACGTTTATCCACTGAAAGCCGACTCGATAGTTTTGTTAAATTTTTTACTGGAAATCGCGAATGTTTTCGGGTTTTTGGGACATGGGAGGTGTGTATGGGAGTTACTTGATAATATTGGTAAGTTACATCGAAAACTATTTTCCAGAAACTCTGGTCATGCTCCTTTAAGTTATACACAACAATTTGGATGAAACAGTGTCATTTAAAATTGGTTGCAATTTCACAACTCACAATAATTCATAACACATAAAAGGGTCAGTCCAGTGAGTTACGCGTAGCGTTAGCATTTTTATATAATGGTATACAAAGTCAGATTCGGTCAATATGAATTCGCCAAACCTTTGTTCTCTGTAGGGTTGACTTTAATGAGTAGGCCTACGGGGCCACGGTTTAAATGCCATTATATCATCTGCAAATGGAACCTTTGACGAATTCCAGGAACCACAGCATTAAATAACTAAAGAATAAACTGCCTTGTAGAAATTCAAGCCACATAGATGTATACCCATCAATTTCCCACCACCACCCACCCCCGCTCCCCGCTGCCCCACCCCATTTGGTCGCGTTTTTTTAACCATGTCAGGGTCGGGATTTTGAACCATTGAAATAAACAGTCTAAACACCTCTTAGGTGGGGTAGCCCGGGGGGTGGGGACAATATGTGCATGAAAATTTCCGAAAACCTTAAAAATTCATGCATGTTTTTTGTGTTAAATGAATATTAAAAAACGATTAAAAAACGATTGCAAACGATTAAAAAAGCACATTCAGTCGGCAATTTCTCCCGCAAATCAGCACTAAGTCAGGTTTTTCTTGTCAACTCATGAAGTACAATATTGGGTCAGTGCAAATGATGTAATGGGGCTTTAACATGTAGTAAACAAGGATGTACCAGAGTCCTGACAAAATATACATGACCTTGCTGAAAACAATCCTACTCATTCTGACGTCTGCAGTCAAAATTGGTAATCACGTTCATTGTCCGACGTCCTTCGCGAAATGTCATCAACCGTTCCAAACATAGGTACAGTTTTGCACATGTATCTCAATGAAATCCCCCATGTGCGCCATTGCACAATACTCGCTAAATTCGCCAGAATTTGAAATCAAGCGCAATGAAGGCCAAAACCACGCTCCAAAACAAGATGTTAAATTCTGGTAAAAAATCTGTCATTGTTATTGCAGGATGGTTGGGATAACATCTGCCAAACAGGTGTGTTAAATTGACGTGGTGAGCAGGTGCTTTAATAGAAAACCCAATAATTCCTTATTGTGTTATCTTCCAGAGATCCGTTTTGTGTCTGACTCGAGTTCTAGTTGACGAACATTAGTTTAAGGGGAATAGACACTGATTCAGGTGTGTATTTCCTCGGGCTAAATGTTCAACACAGCTCGCGCTACCCACAACTGTGAAAATAACGAGACGGGGGAAATGTATTAGCGACGCGCGAAAAATTTCCAACTTTACTTCTTATTTCTCGGCTGAACCTGAAATCTACCGTGGATGGATACACCCACATGTTTCCGGCAGCATGATAGTTATAGACCTCTCTTATTTTTCTTTATACGAATTTTTTTTTTTCCAAAAGGAACACCACCTCTTCTGTTCTATACACACATTTAAAGCCCAATACATCATTTGGAGTTACCCATAATTTTAATTAACGAGTTAACAACAATGGTAACAAACACCACCTGATTTTTGTTTCATGTAAAATGGTACCTTATTTTTTTTTTTTTAAGTTGTCTGCAGACAACCTTTTTACCATTTATTCATACACCATGCATGGATTTATTAGGTTTAATTCTGAAGTATTACATCCTGAGATCTCAGGGAATTTCCACTGTGCTAAGCGCCGAGTATGGGAGTGCGTTAAAGAGTCACTGTTGCAAGAGGATGGAAGTATTACTGCATCTATGTGGCTGAAATTTCTACAAGGCAGTTTATCAACATTATCTTTTTTTATAGTTGTGTAATGATGTTGTTCCTGTTTTAAAAAAGTTTTTCATTCATGTATTTTGTCTTTAATTCCTTGATCGAAATGATTGAGAAAGAATAATAACTGACTAATTATATTGGAAAACGATGATTACAAACAGCGTTATCGCCATGTGTGATAGAGGAAGTGCATGATAAAACCAACCTGTATATAAGTCAACTCAGTAACCTCGTCCGAGAAAACAATTTAAAAAAACACGCATTTATATGAATTTATCTTTATATTTTCACATCGTATTTTCACCCCTTCATTATTTCTTTGTTTTATTTACCGCGATTTAATTAAATTAATTCTCTCAATGACATAACTATTTTTGCACAGGAAAAAATCCGATACACATTTTAAGCCATCAGTTCAGAAGTCGGTCGCAAAAATGATGTATTGCGAGAAGAGGTGAGAAAAAACGCAACTTTTAACATCTCAACAGTTAACCAACAACTCATCAAATTTTCAAATTGAAATTGTCCGCCCTCGAGCCTTCTCGCCTCTTGTGTATGGAAATTTCTGATTGTTTGAATCCACACGAGAGAAACAATGTCACTTGCGAGCGAGACGTAAGCGATTACCCTTGCAGGCACATTGTGTAATTAGGTATAGAGTCAAACCTGCTACAGTTGCCCGTTCAGTCACAACCTTTAATACTGCACTTTTATAAATAGGTCACAATTTTTTTGGGAATTCTCGAGCGCTTTTATGAGGGGCCGTCAAAAGATGTCAACTTTTTCACGCTTGAACTTCAGAGCAGGAACTTCGAAGGCCACGTACGACTTTACATGCGCTTTAAAATATTGACAAAATGATGTTGTATAAGTACTACTATAAGGGAGGGAGGGAGGGAGGTCCAGGGGATGGGGGTCTTGAAAAATACTACAGACTACTCAATGTTGACAATTTTGGACGGCCCATGAAATAGCATCCTCTTGCAACAGTGCCCCTTTAACGCACTCCCTAACTTCTGCGTACAGTGGCCCTGTTGAAAAAGGCCCCATTTGGCGGTGGGACTGGCGACAGAAATCTTGTCGCCTCTGCTGGACCAATCAGGAAGCTTGCAGTGCATTGCAGCACGATTGCAGGCATTCAAATGTAACGCGAGCAGATTGTAAACACCGTGCATGCATGTGATACATGTACTCGGTAATGCTGGCCGTTGTCCGCGTCAGCGATTGGCTGCTATTTAAAGCATACTGGGGAATCCGTTCCATTACATTCGTCAGCATGCATCCCTGTTATTAATTTGAAAAACTGCGGAGTAAATAAGGTTCGTCGTTTGAAAGTTTGGTAGGAATGGGACAGTCATAAGGAACGGAACCCAATACAATTTCTGGAAAGTATAGAAATTGTTTCTTTTCGGCATAACATGACCGAATTGATTAAATTACATCAAAATGACTCGGGCGTGAGTTGGCTCAAGACAACAGCCGGCTCGCTCCACAGATTTGCGTGTATTTCCTCAGGGTATTGTTACGTCGCTTTGCAGAGTGGAAATTCCATGAGATCTCAGGATGATTAAATAGGTGACAGGTGAAAAACCCAAAATTTTGTAAATTTACAAGCTCACGAGTTTTGTGAAACATCGCACACTTTTGTTTGTATTTTTCGACCACTTTGTGAATGGACACATTACGCGATTGGAAAACTTTTAAAAACAGAAACAACAGTATTACATAACTGAAAAATTAATGTTAACAAACTGCCTTTTTGTAGAAATCTCAGCCACATAAACGCAGTAATACTTCGGAAAATTTAAAATACCATGCATATTCGTTGTGTTGAATTAATGGTAAAAAAAATTGTGTACAGACAATTTTCGTAAAGCACCTTCAGTTGGCAATTTATCCCACAAAGGTACCATTTTACACGGGAAAATAAATTATGTGGTGTTTTTTACCATTGCTATCGTCGGATTGTTCTTGTCAACTCGTGAAGTAAAATTTTGGGTAACAAGTAACATTTTGGGTAACTGAAAATATTGTATTACGGCTTTAAAGGCAAAACAAATTTAGACCGAATTACATGTACATGTATTACAAGTTTAATTACAAGTTGTATGTTTTGGTTCATTATCATACCAAATTGATCCATATTGATTTTGTTACTCCTCTTTACAAAGCCACCACTACACAAGCCTTAATTACACATTATATACACAGTCGATGTGGGAATACTGTAAGTAAATGATTGCACAACGTCAGCATAAATTAACCTATATTATTGGACAGTTTTTGAATTATATGCCGACATTTTGGAGAGTGAAAATACATGTATTTTCGCTACCTCGACGATTTTCAAAATGACGAAAATGTTATAAAGAAAATTTATTTCGTTGTAACCTAACAAGCATCATGTAATATGAATCCCTAAAAGTCTACCCATGGGAAGAAAACAGGAAATTTGGATGTGGAAGCAAACAGCTATAGGTTGGTGTGATCACTGCACTGCTTTATGTAACTGGATAAATTAATTTACAAAACATCGGTGTCTTTTGACTGACAATAATCCTTGAAAATATACGGACTGAGAGCGCGACATTTCAGAATGGTAATGATAAAGATATGACATGAGGTAAGTGGAGGGGGAGGGGGAGGGGTCATAATTAGTGATCTGGTCATTAAGAACTTTTAACATGACATTCCTAAATAAATTTAAAGTAGCAACGATGGAAACATACTTCAAAATGCCACGGCGTACGTGATGTGTATACCACACTAAATAAATGTCATTTGACAACATTTGTCCAACTTCATCAAAATAAAACTATTCCAAACTATCTCAGAACATGACCCTGGTAGAAAAATAATACTTATAGTAACCGAGCGTTTAGTTTTCTTTTTTAAATTGTCACTGAGACGACCATTGGTTTTCCTCTGGAAAAATTGCTCCGAGTAAGGCCATCCTTAAAATATGCGTAACCCAAAGGTGGGGTTATCTATAAAATATCCTTCCAAAAGGAACCTTTTTAGCTTTCATTTTGGCCCCAATTCTCAGTGCTGCAAGCCCACAGATCAGGCTTTGTGTAGAAACCTGCTATACTCCATGCCAGATTTCAGGCATCAAAAACGTGTTATCCTCAATTATAATTAGGGTCGGCAAAAAATATCTATCAGCTAGTGCAATGTGCGCATTGAAAAAAAAACCCCAAAACACACTTCTAACAGGGCCACCGTGCGAAGAGTCTAAACTGCCCGAGAAAGATGCCATCATTTTGCTACATGTCACCTTATTATGACCAATTTCATGGTGCTTTTTCGCCAGGTAATTGGCATGACCAGAAAACAGTGAATTTTATATGTAACCGTCACACGCAGTACGATAGGGAATGGGAAAAATCGATTTTTAAGATTCTCTGGATTGATTTGCGCCTCAGATGTGATTGTTATACGGATCCCGTGAAGGTGGATCCTAAACAAATTACGAACTTTCTCGTATGGCACACTGTATACGTTTAAGACTGTCTGGGGACCTTGACGTCTATAGTGACACGAGTCAAAGACGAGGCCAATAGACACTGTTCACGCGTTAGAACGGGTCAATCGGGCCTCCTGAATCAGTTCTATGAAATGCAAACTACTGATTGGAAAGGTACCAGGCTACTTATGCGTTCCAAGCCTCGTTTTCAGAACGAGACTCAAAACACATACATAACTGGCACCTTTTCAATCAGCAGTTCGCATTCTATATAGAATTTATTCAGGACGCCCCATTGAACCGTTCTAACGTGTGAATAGGGTCCATTATCAACACCTGCATGGTAACAAACTCCATATGAATTTATTCCTGTCTAAGATTGTTTTTACCATTAAATAACACAAAAACATTTCCGAAGAATTGCTGCATTTATGTAATTGAAATTCCTATAAAAAGGGGTTAGTTTTTAAATACCAACACTTGTCTTTAGGAGACAAGGTGGTCTAGTGGATAGCGGTCGGATTATGAAGTGATAGGTCCATAGTTCAAAGTCTGGTCACGGCTATCGCGTTGTGTCCTTAGACAATACACTTTACTCCACATTGTCTCTCTCCACCCAGGTGTATAAATGGGTTCCGGCAAATAATGGTTGGGAAACCCAACTAAATGATGGGGTAAACCTGCAATGGACTGGCATCCCATCCAGGGGGAGTAACAATGCTCCCAGTCACTCCATGCCATGGAAACTAACAAACATATGGAAGAGGGTATACCCCTACCATTGTTCCCCTATTGTGGCTCAAACATCCGAGAAATTCCAAAGAAATTCCTTTTTTAGTTTTTAGGGGGGTTGGTGCGTTAACAAAATGGAAGATCGTGTTGAGGAATAGGGGCGTTAGGGGGAGTCCCTTTGCCACATATCGTGCTGGGTATACTAACAACCTGTTTATGAGGAAATCCAACTAACTGCTGGGGGAAGGGGGAAGGGGGGAAGGGGGGGGAAGGGGGGAAGGGGGGAAGGGGGGGTGGGGGGGGGGGGGGGGGGGGGGTAAACCTGCGATGGATTGGCATCCCATCCAGGGGAAGTAACAAGGCCCCAAGTCACTCCGTGCCATGGAGAGATGAGTACCGGCCATATGAGTCAGCTTGGTTCGTGAAGCGACTTTACATTTCTTCTTTACTTATTCTTCTTTAAATATGTTATGTCCTTATTCCAGAAAATTGTAAAAAGTTTCATCTTGCAAATGATACATTGGGCCTTTAAGACCGGCCATCTACACATTATCCCATTCATAAATGGAAAATGAAATTCTTCCTATACTAGCCGGACAACTAAATCATTACACTTATTTGACAATAAATTTAAACCATTTGGTCATCATTTGGCACACCCCAACGTTTCCCGCGGGAATAACCCACGCTAATATCCTGTAACTGCTCTGCAGCCAGGAAACGGTTGTATCATGGCAGTCTGTCCTCTAGCTTTAATTTGCGAAATTATTTTGGTATTATATCACGTATTAAAAGTCTGACAATTTAACCTTTTAACCGGATGCTAAATAGGCCACAAAATCGGTATTTTGGGTTGTGTAAACGTCACAGCTCTTATAAGTGTGTCTTTATTGCATTTTAATTGTTTATGTGTGAATGCACATGCTGATGCACGAACAATGTATACTACGAGCTCGCCACTAATGATACATCTTTATATGTCAATAAACCCACCAAAAATCAATGTATATAATTAAATGAGAAAGTGGGTCACATGTATAAAAGCATATATTTACTTTTACTGCCATTTTAAATATTTGCTTGTTTTTGTATATGAATACAAACCACGCAGATACATTCCTGCTTTTGCTATTAGAATTTGCTTCATTTTGTATGTATGAATAAAAAAGAGCAAGTGCTTCAGATTTCGAGTATTTACAATGCGTTTTTTAAGACTGGGTCGAAGCAACATAGAAAATACTGCAAACAAATGAAATTACAGCCAGTAGGCCTATACATGATCTGCAAGTGTCTCAACCGTTTTACCGGAAAAATTTGAACTGGAAGATGGAAATGGTTTCAGTTCAGTTCAGTTCACTTTATTTCCATACTCAAGATGAATTACAATTTTACTAATACACTGTAGTGTAATAAGGTAGTATGGGGCGGAGGGGGGGGGGGGGGGGGGGGGGGGGTGGGGGGGGGGGGGAGCTCACAAAAAGCAAAGCTTATCGAGTGTGAACTTCCTCAGAAAAAATATTAAGTTATAAAGTTAACCAAATTAATTAATAGTGCAAATAAATGTAATATGAGCCAGACTATTATTATAAGTAAATAAAACCAAGCCAGCAAATCAATATAAATAAACCAGAAGCGCAGCAATGGTCACCATTAAAATGAAATAAAGCCACTAAGTTGAGCTGTGAGTGAGTTTCAACTGCATGTCTAATGCAATGATTCCATCTGACGATTTGTTTACACGAAATTGATAAGTAAAGATGAATTTATATAAATGCCTTTACGTGAACGAAACCAGGCTACTGCCGTGATCAAGGCTCTGCCGTCCGTGCAGTATAGTCAGGGAACCAGCCTAAATAGGACAGTGGCTTTGCACAATTTCATGAAAGCATGGAAACAGTTTTTTAAATGTTTTTTTGAGGTACTGAGCTAACTTATACACAGGTTGGTTTTATAATAGTTTTTATACACCATGCAGATCACATTTTTGAACCCCTTATTTTTTTCACATGGGTGTTGAGAATTTGATATAATTTGTCATATTTTTCTCATTACCATTCTTAATTTTTGCGCTCTCATTCCGTATATTCATTTTCAAGGATATCTTCAAAAAACCACTTGCGTTTTGTAAACTAATTTTCCCGGTTACATAAAGCACATTAGCAGTGAAGTGATTACACGAATCGTTTTGCTTCCACATCCAAACTAGAGATTGCAAATATCCTGTTTTCTTTCATGAATATTTTTTGGGGGAGATATTTTATATGATTTTAGGTTAGAACGAAATTCATTTTCTGGAAAAATCTTAACACGCTCCTTTCACACATCACATGGAGTTTAACAACGTGTGTAACAGTTTGTATAATTCTATAATTGTCTTTAACGCCCATTCTCATTGCTACAACATTAACACACTGGTAGAAGTGTAACCTCCTCCTCACCATAAAACCTGCACGAGAAACAATCTGGCCAGCTCAAATCGATACAACGAGAGCTCTACAGAAGTGATTTTTTTCGCGGTTTTCTGATGGCCAGCTATTCCTTCATTTCCGGCACAACGAAACCACTGCAGGTGGAATGTCCGTTGCGATGTTTGAACAAATGATTCGGTGACGGCAAGAAACAATAAGCGTGTACAACTGGCCCGAGATTTGCAACCTGGGAGGGAATGCTTGGCTTAGCTTGTATCCGATAGACTGATTTATTGAAACGATTCAAGAATAAGCAAAATAAATTTACGCATGCCTGAATGAAAGAGACAAAATCTAATCGAAAACTACATTTATGCTACATCGGTTTGTATTAGTTTCAGATGAAAGATTCTGAACAGTATTGAAGACAGCATCATAATTACTATACATACCAGCCAGTAATTACAATGTACAGAGAAACTTAAGATGAGAGAAAAATCGTAAGGGATTCGAACCCGAGACCTCTGACTCACCGGACAGACGCTCTACCAGCTGAGCTATAAGGCACAGTTGTATGCTCCCTCAGGTTTTCTCTATGGAACAAATGTTTCTCTCGGTGTTGCATGCAGGCGCAACTGGACAAAGTAATGAACGCAAAGTAACGAACTACAACATCATTAGAAATCTGGCTATTCACCACTTGCACGGTCACGTTCAAAAATCAACGTCGCAGCAACCGACGCGAGGGAATCATTGTTCATGCAAGGAAAGCCTCGCTGTTTTGCCAATATGGCGGTTCTGTGCAAGTGGTGAATAATTGACAAATATTATATAATACTAAAAAATAGATCCTTGTCATTTGATTGGAGGCTGACAGGTCATGTGATATGAAAACGTCACTCTTTGTTTGTTGCCATGGTTTTTGGGTCTACACTAAAACCAGTGAAATGTTTTCATGCGCTATACCAATGGACGTTTCAGATTACCAGCGAATGTTTAGACCCAATTACTATGGCAACTCACGTCACTCTTTAGTAGTCTATTGAACTGGTGCGTTTAATCGTGTAATTCAGTCGGACCGGGTCGCATGCAGCACGATATGTAATACCTAAGTCACAATTAAAGCGGAGGGGGGCGTGTGCGGTTTATAGGCATCGGTCGGCGTGTAGAGGTCGGCGAAAGATCGCGCGATTGGGCGGTCACAGTCACAATTAAAAGTGCCCCGCACGCTGCCATGACGGAATGGGGTCGATTTCTTGGCCCGTTTATCGGCCGGTGTCCGGCAGGCACTCGTCCGATGTCCTGCCGATGACCTGCCGATGACCTGCCTATGCCACTGCGATACTCCGGCCGATGTCTGGCCGATTTCCGGACGCCGAGCGGGGCCCGGCCGGCGTCTGAGCAGCGTCTGGGCGGCGCCTGGACGGCGCCTGGGCGGCGCCTGGCCGATATATGGATTGTCTGGGTTGTCAAACATTTGGCCCGGAGCCCGCCCGATGTGTGCGATGCCCTGCCGGACATCGGCCAGGCATCGACCGATTTATTGGCGATCAGTTTGCGATGCGAAACGCCGCACCAGGTTTTAAGTCAGAGTTAAAAGTAACTCGATGCCCGCCCGATACCCAAAAATGACCCGGCAGCCGCAAGGAGTCCCGTGGGGCCCCGGCCGAAAATGCCTAGAAATCCGTCGCAAACTACTCGCAAACCCATCGCAAGCTAATTGTGACTGGGGTATTACAGAGGGTACCCACTCCATTGCTGCCCCATTGTATCCAAGGAATTTTACAGGAATTCATTTTTAGGGGGATGGGGGTTGGGGGGTTGGTGCGTTAACAAAAGGGAAAAGTGTGTTGAGGTATAGGGGCAGCGGGGGAGTGCTCAGTATACCGGGTCGAACTTTGTTAATAAAAGGCCCTTGGGACTTTGCAGATTACCTTGTTATAAGAGCGAATTTGAATGATTTTCGCTGGTATTTCCAAATTGCGTGCTCAAAAAAACAAATTTAAGCTCTCTTTAAATAATTGAAGGATGATCCCAAACTACAAGAAAACAGGAAATTTGCAATCTTCATTTTGTGGACATAAAAAAGTTGGTGTAATCGCTGATCTGCTTTCTGTAACTGGACAGTTTACAAAACATCAGTGGTTTTTTTGACGATGTCCTTGAAAATATACGGATTGAGAATTATGAGTGAGCCACTGACGTCTGTATGACGTCGCATATCCTTAGTCAGAATCCACTCCTAATCCAGACTTAGTCGCAAAAAAAACTTTCAAAGCTTATCTAAACTTTGCTGTCACAGTGATCAAAATGTAAAATTGTATTCGCACCACGCTGCTCATTTCTGTGTTAGTTTTTCTGTTAATTGCAGGATTTACGTTGCAAATAGCCCCCGGTTATAAAAACACTTTTCATCTACGAACATCGATAGATATTCTATGTTATAAGTAACAGTGCCTTTACAAACTTGTCAAGCTCCTTTCAAGCTATGCATGAGAATATTTGGTTGGGTGGGGATTTTGATTAAATGAAAGGGATTTTGTCTAACGCATTTGGGGATTTAGAGCGACTCAGCTCGTTTGAAGTGATGAGGGATAGTGAGGTTTATCAAGACATTCAGACGCCTTTAAATTAAGACCCATTAGATGCTTCATTCCTTTCTAGAAGCAATCAAACATCACTGATTCTCATCATAATGTGAACAACAAGATTGTTCTATTTACCCATTAAAGCCCTAAAATGTTACTTCATGAGTTGACAAAAAACACCCGACTGTTGATATATATATAGCGATGGTAGCAAACATGAATCTTTTCGTGTGAAGTGATACCTTTGTGGGAGAAATTGTCAACTGAACATTATTATTTTGTTTTACTATTCACTCAACACAAAAGCCATGCATGGTTTTTAAGGTTTTCTGAAGTATTACTGCATCTATGTGGCTGAAATTTCTACAAGGCAGTTTATCGACATTATTCTTTAGTTATGTAATGCTGTTGTTCCCGGAATTCATGGCAAAGTTTCACCTGTAAATAATATAATGGGCCTAGGGTTAATTATTTCTGGTACACAAACCAAGGATTCATAAAAAGTGTGCATAGCATTATAGCTCGAACGCCTGAAGAAACTAGTATGAAGACAAGACGATGAAGAAATGCTCAGTTTTAGAGGTGGGGAAACCCCCTACACATGTATGGTGAAAACCCCAAGGAATGAAGTAGGGACTAATAATCCAACCCACATGCTGACCCGGACGCGTAATTTTTTTTACACCACTGCGAGGGGAGAACAATGGGGTTTGTACCTTTTTAGCGTCTTGAGAGGAGACTATATAATAGGTTAGGGTTCAGGGTTTAGGGTTTAGGGTTGGTTATTTTAAAGGAATTTAGGGTTTTGAATGCGGTCGGTTTGCAACCAGCTTCGTGGTCTGGTTAGAAGAGAGCTCGACTTGCAATCATAAGGTCCCTGGTTCGAATCTATGCATGTTTGGGATTTTCCGAAATTTCTCGGTTTCTTCTTTTTCTCTAATAGTGAGAGTAAAAGTTGTCACTATTTCCAAGATTGTCACTCGAGAAGTGTCAGTCATTGGAAACTTAGACTCTATTCGGGTTGACAAATTGGGGTGTACCCCTCGCTGCGGTGTAAATAAAAAACACACGACCCGGACGGGGTTCGAACCAGGGCCACAGAGGTGGAAGGCGAGGAAAGTAGGCTACCACTACGCCAACCTGATTCCCGAGAAACGGGATTAGCAAAGTGTCTTCCGGTCAGTATGTCCGTCTGTGGATGGGTTCTCAGTCCCTGCGTGGGCTTCCCCTACACATTCGCGCGTGGGTTTCCTTCCCACCTTTTTAAATCTGAGCATTTCTCCTTGCTGTGGTTGCTAATTGTATGGCATCTTCGGCAACTAGAGGCTTTTAATATGCCATCAACTATACAGTATTTAGCTTTAACCTTATATTATCAACTCAAGATGACGAAGAAGGAGATGCAGTTTTAGAATGCCAAAACCTTTCTAAAAATCACAGTCAACCTTTCTTAAATCACATGACACTGAAAAAGTCTGTCTAAAATATACAAATCTGTCCAATAGGAACTTAGGAGTATAAATACAGTTTAGAGATAGAAATCGACATTCTGGTATAACAATGATAAAATGTATGGCTTACGTATAGAAACCATTTGTTATCAGAGCCACCAAAGGGTGTAAATTTACACCTTAACGTATATACCCAAATTTCTAGTCACCATTTCACCGTTTAGATCTTACCCAACTCCGCGAGTAATAAAACGCGCGCCGAACAAAAAGTGTTGAAATATTTATCACTGCACTTAGCGCACGCGCACTGCAAATTTGCCCAGGCAGTGACGTGAGCGCACATCATCCGGTATACACGTGTACGTATAGAGGAGGCGTTTAGGCTCTAACACGTTGCAAAGCGTTTACAACACGTGGGAGGTATAGCGTCTTGGATCGATCACACTTAGAACAAACTCCTTAAAGAGCGCAAGGGTGGATCTTTATCGAGTATTTGACGAGGTGGACTGGCTGCACTGGCCTCATACAAGACGAACACGAACAAGAAGCAAGAACAATCTACTCTAGTATTATTGACGATTTTAGAGGCAGGCTGAGCAAACCCTAGCATCGTATGTCAGTAGTTGGTCCCCCTATCGAGATCTTGAACTTATCTCACGAGATAGTGATCAAAACATCCTTCACTACCCCATCAGAGCGAGCACTCGAGCCAGCCATCGGCGTGTCTGTGCCCCGCTAACTGTTCCTCTGTTTCCCCCTCTCGGTCCTCCTCGGTGTGACTTGAAGGCAGTCAGCATGCTTCCGGCCGCACGATGCCTGACGTACTGGCTACTAGCGACCCTAATGGTGGTCTGTCTAGCTACGAACTGTGCGGGAGCCGGCTGCCCACCACCGCCTATCAACTGTGGAGTTAACGGTTTAGGCGAGATGCGTTGGGGCAAGAGGGCGCTGACAGAAAACATCGGATTGAGGTGAGTTTTGGTTTTGAGTTTGTTCAATTAGCTTTTAGGAGACACAAAACAACAAAGAACAAAAGAGTCCCCGATTATAATACTGATATTATAAAAAATACGTCTCGCATGAATAGCGTCTGGTGTACTGACGTGCTTCCTTTCACATTCACACTTAATATCCGCTTGACCAGACTAAATGTTTGTTGCTATATGGTGCACGCGGCAGGGTGTGAAGAACATAATAAATATACCGTGTTAACCGAAGGAGAGAATGGCATAAAGCAACCAGACTGTTCATTGCTAGGCATTGGCGTGCATCACGTACCAACAACTGCGTCGTATGTGACTTTCTAAACTGTACCTTGATTTGAATGTGAAGGCTAATTTAACATTTGGGCTGCCTGTTATTGCACTCAAGAGCTAATCAAACGCAACACATTCACTGCCCGCACGGGTACCCTATTGCTCTTAGGGGAGAAATTTTTGGCGAAGTGTCTTGCCCAAGGGCACAAGCACCATGGACGCGGTAGACCCGGATTCGAACTCCACAAACCACAAAATAGGTTGACGTCACGTCTCATTTTCCACTGTGAGATTGTACAGCTGATTGCAAAGTGACATAGGCTATCCATTTTGAGTAATCTTGGTAGGATCATTATAGGGATTAGAAGCGGGTTTGGCCAGTCTTAAACATACGTTTAAAACCGGCTGGGGTCCTGGGTGCTGATAATGGCCCGAGCCGCCAGGCTGAAACAATTCGGGCCGGTCTGACCGCACACCACAGACCGGAGCAAATCAAACTTGTTTGATTTGTCCGGATCCGATGGTCCGGTGTCCGATTGGCCGGTAAATCGCAAAGGTGTGAGGCGGGCTTTAATTCCATTCAGAAACACCTTTTTGTGTAAATCGGTAAAACTCACCAAAATTAGATCGTCGTTTTGCCATGTTTTGCATTCACTTTCCTACACCGCGTTCGTACAACTGCTAGCTGTGCGTCGAGTTGTTTTTGTTCGATCGTGCGCGTTACGCGTAATCCAGGCGTGTTTTACGCGACCGGGCACTTGTCATCATTGAGCTCCATATATATGTATATGTATATGTAAATCAATGCTTGTCACAGTGTACATTTTGCTTTCGGGGCGTGCAGTTTCTGCAAGTGTGCGCGTGTGTTCCATACGCGCTGACTAGGGCGCGGGCACAAACGCGGGCCAGCCGGCCGGTCTTTATCACTGCTCTTTATCGTCCGTTTAAAACTGGACACGTGACGTGGTCTCAGCTAATAGGGATGCGTAAACTGTCTAAGGTATTTATGAATAAATGTTTAAAAGACGTTTTTAAGAAAAGAACCGACGTATAATGTGCAAGACTGGGCGAAGAAAATACTAAACTATTTTGTCAGAACACAGAAAAGAATGGGTTAAGATCGCCGCTTGTAATTCCAAACCGGAGTCCCATCTCTCTTTCTGTGGAAGGTTTGCCACTCCTGAGTCTGTTTACTACCTTCCCAGCACGATGCTGGCACCTGGGTGCATGGAGTGAGGCAAGCGAGGCGAAGTACCTTGCATAAAGACACAAGACATTGATTTCAATGGGATTCGCGCTCACAGTATTCAATTATGAGTCAAGTAGTACTTTATACTACAATGTACCATACTTTCCCATAAGAATGGAGATTCTGACTTAGACTAGCAGAATCATTCTACAACAAGGCAAGGTCGACCGGCGGCTATTGATTGCTTTCCGGTGACGTCACGCCTTCCATCCACCATTTTGGTTTCCATTTTTCATGACGCACGTGGCTCGAGTGATAACCGGCAAAAAGAGCAAGAAAAGCGCATTGGTTGCACTTACCTCTGTTACTTAACCTTGCTTTATGTTGTTGCGCCATGGCTGTTGTATCGATAAAGATTAGAACGTATTTCTTCAGGCTAAAAATCGCGATCAAGTAGAAGCACTTTCGTGTTTACAAGCTGAGTGCATGCTCAATATTTTGAACGTATCGCAGCGCGCGTGCGGCATCTTCGAATGAAAATACGCTGGTGAGTATTTTTTACGCGTGTTCATGTGCGTCTATTGTACGCGCGTGATCGTTGACCACCAAACATTCCCGGATGTTCTACGTCACAGAAAGCAATCAATAGGTAAATGAGCATATCCAGAGGCGCGTTCAATAGCGCAATACGTATGCATACCGACAATACCTTCAACGGTGAAGGTATAGGAAAATACCCAATACCGGCGTACGTATTGTGCTATTGAACTCGCCCCAGATCACATTCTTTGACCCCTATTTTCCCCATGGGTGTTGAGCTTTTGATACATGTACCATATTATTTGTCATATTTTTCTCATTACCATTCTGAACTTTTGCGCTCTCAATCCGTATATTTTTAAGGAAATCGTAAAAAACCACCGACGTTTTGTAATCTTAATTATCCAGTTACATAAAGCAGTGCAGTGATTACACCACCCTTTTTGCTTCCATATCCAAATTGGAGATTGCAAATTTCCAGTTTTCTCCCCATGGATAGTATTTTGGGGAGGTATTTTTTTAATGATTGTTAGGTTAGACCGAAATCCATTCGAGAAGAGTCTTTCGAACAACGGATATTACCCCATCGTTCGAGGGACTTTAGTCGAACTATAGTCGCTGCTTCAAGGGACTAATGACGATGGTGTCATGTAACAAATTCTTATCGCTGATTACAGAAATGTGATATTACACAAATGATATTCAGTGGAATCAAAATCAAAATGCTCTTTTGCTAAAAGGTCGTTTCTATAAAAGGGAAAGCAACCATGCAACCTCATGCAGAATGAGCCTTTTGCATGTAACATTTGCACAATGGCTGTGGAGCCCCTAAATCTTCACTTTCAAATGGAGGTGCAGTTTAGAAAGTCACATACTATGCTGTTGTTGCTACGTGTGAACGCCATTGTCTTGCAACCAACAGTCTGGTTGCTTTATGCCATTCTTTCCTACGGTAAACGCGGTATTAATTCTGTAATTCACACCTGCCTCGTGCACCACATAGCAGCAAAACATTAGTATGGTCAAGTTGATACCAAGTGTGTATGTTAAAGGAAGTACGTCAGTACACCAGACGTTATTCATGTGAAACACGCAAAAGGCAAAATACCATATTTTTGTTGCTATGTGGTGCACGAGGCAGGCGTGAAGTACAAAATTAATACATAGTGTTCACAGTAGGAGAGAATTGCATTAACAAACCAGACTGTTGGTTGCTATAGGCAATGGCGTGCATCACGTAGCAACAACAGCATACAGTGAAACAGCTATTAAGGCCACCTTGATAAACAGGCCACCTGCATATAGTGGCCACCCACCTTTAGTCCCAAATGCCATGTGTATAATGCGTAAGAAACCTCTATAAAGAGGCCACCTCTTTGTAGTGGCCAGTTTTTTACGGTCCCGAGGGTGGCCACTATTGACAAGTTTCACTGTAGTATGTGTCTTTCTCAACTGCACCTCCATTTGAAAATGAAGAATTCGAAGTGCCGGCCATTATACAAATGTTACACGCAAAAGGTTAATTGTCGACTACAGATGTGCTTCAAATAATCAATATACGCCTGCAAAAACTTGTTATCTTCAAACAAAACCGAATGCAACCAAAACGACCCCAAGTAGTGATTTTGTGTCTATTTACAATGACCTCTCACTTCAATTCAGTACCTTTCCTTGGCAAATATCTCTATAAGACAATTTCGTCGACAGGGCTGGTTGCAATATTTAGGCCATGCATTGTCCAATATTTGCTATACCAGTTACGTTTTCTTAATTATAGTCTGTCAAAATGACACATGACAAAATAAGAAAGAAATGGGTTAATTTATGGTGTAGTTACTATGACTTCTATACGCTTTCGTGCCTAGTGGCATACAATGCGATTAAAGATTCCTATTGGTTTCTATTTTGCGCTCAAGACGCATTCATCTGTTCTTCACTGCTCAGGACTGTGTTCTTAGGAGATCTCCCGGAGCAAATTCGGAAAACTAAAGCTATATAGGATTTGCAATGTCTTAAAATAACAAAACGATAATTAAAGGTAGAACACATCATTTGTAGTGATCCAATTTTTTTCCCCACGAGTTGACAAGAAAACCTTACTAAAAGTGTTAATAACAATGTACCAAACACCACATGATTTTATTTAAGTCCAAAATGGTAGTTTGTGTGAGAAATTAACAACTGAAGGGAGATTTCTAAAAAAGTCTTTTGCAAAAGACTTTTTTACCATTCAACTCGACACAAAAACCATGCATGGATTTTTTAAGTTTTCAAAAGTATATTACTGCACCTATGTGGCTGAAATTTCTACAGGGCAGTTTTTTCATTACGAGCTTCTAATCACGAGTAGGAATAACGCCCGTTTTAACAGTTTACCAATCATGTGTTCTACCTTTAAAAATAAATTTATATAAATGCGTGTGCACACGCTTTTTCACAAGGGCGCCCCCATGTGAACGAAAGTCTGCCCCAATCACCGTGGTCTGTAATTGTTATTGCTACGTTTATTATTTATTATTGCAGTACAGCTAAGGACTTTGGACAATTTCTCGATTGCGTAAACAGTTTTTATTTGTTTTGTTGGAACGTAGCTTTAAAATAAAACATTATATACTCAACAAGACATTACGGAATCATTATCAAGACTCTCCAAATACATTATCTCAACTGTTCGCCAACAAATATTTTGGCCCGAAGCACAACGGAACAAGTTACCACTCCACGCCCAACTTGATACGCCCATCTCCACAAAGCAAACAAAAACAGCCTCGGGAACTTGGAGGAGTTCTCGCAGAACCAATTTGGATAGTAACACAACTCCAAATCGCGGTGTACGAAAGGTCTGACCCTATATACGTCAACGCGATATCTATCTCATTCAAATGTCTGCCAGAATTTAGCTTATGAGTGGGTTTGGCACAGTTATATACTTAGCTAATTACTGCTACATAAAATGTCGTATCCCACGTGCAACTCCTCAATGCCCACATCATTTGCAGTTACCATAAATTGTACTTCACGAGTTGACAAATAAAAAACCCGACTAAACAAACACTCCGTGTAAAATGGTACATTTGTGGGCGAAATTGCCAACTGAACGTGTTTTTTTAAAATTGCTTGCAGACGATTTAAAACCATTACCATTCACTCAACAAAAAAACTATGCATGAATTGTTTAGGTTTTCTGAAGTATTACTGCATCTATGTGGTTGAAATTTCTACAAGGCAGTTTATCAACAATATTTCTTAGTTATGTGATGTTGTTGGTCCTGTTTTAAAAAGTTTTCCAATCATGTAATTTATATTTAATTCCATATCTGAACACCCACTCAAACCCTATGCAAATCCTCTATTCGGATTTTGAAATCTTCAGTCTGTTCGAACACTAGTTGAAATGCGCGGAATGTGCTCCTTTATCGGCGATTGTGCCTTGGCCTGCAGCGCGGCGTACCGTGTAAACGAATTTACTTTGATTACGTCAATCTCGCATGGCCTCGTTGGAATAGAAATAGCTAATTAAATGATGTGCTCAGGTGATCACGTGACAACGAGAAGCTGCACCTTGCCCAAGATATCGGTTTGTCCCCACACATCAAACGAAATCGCATGACAAATCGTAATATTTGATAGGCACGCGTAAAATTCAGCAACTATGAGTTTGAAAGCCGCCGTTCTCCTGTCACATAATTTGTGTACCTATGATCAAAGCTTACTTTCCCGGCAAACGAACTCTAACCACAGTACGTTTCGGTACATCGGTTGCTGTTGAAGACGTCTTTGCTTACGTCATCAAACTGCAGTGTTGTAGTCATGTCACCAATATCGAGTCCGAGTCCGAGTCCGAGTCTCGAGTCATTAGCCTCGAGTCCGAGTCTCGAGTCACTAGCATCGAGTCCGAGTCCGAGTCCGAGTCCGAGTCTCGAGTCATTAGCCTCGAGTCCGAGTCCGAGTCACGAGTCACTTTCCCCGAGTCCGAGTCCGAGTCACGAGTCACTTGTTCGCCAAATTAATGAAACGGAATCTGCTATATTTTGTTCACACAATATGTGAAATGATGACGTGTACTCATGCGCTCCTTGCCGGCCTGGTGGGGCATTGTACAAATCCACGCATCGGCCTGTTTCTTTCCCAAGAACCCTACATTTCTTTTTTTGAAATATGTGACTCGTGAGTCACGAGTCACCATGTTCGAGTCCTAGTCATCATGGTCGAGTCCGAGTAATTTTCCAATGTGACTCGAGTCGAAAACCCATATTAAAGACAGAGACAAGATCGGAAAACTGTCACAAGTGGCGTTATCTTTTTTTAGGTTACAAAATTATTGTTTGACCGGGAACTGTGTGCTAATGTCGAATGCAACATTATCAACTGCACTTTTAGGGTTGGAGTGAATCGAGATAAATTGACGTGACCAAGCTTTCCAGTTACATCAGCAACCAACATTTTATCAAATAATTAAAATTGCCAAACTCCATCAAGACTAAAAGCTCAAACATTTATCACAGAACAGACAAACCAGCCATATCGTGCAGCATCATTATACCTGTATAGATGACGAATTTATGCTCACTATAGACAATTTTATGGAAGTGAAATGTCGTACTTTGTTTTCCAACTTAGCGGAAAGCCCCTTCGCTTGTTCGGATTTTTCAAAAAAATGGATTTTGTTCTAACCCAACAATCACATAAAATACCTCCACAAAATACTACTCATGGGAAGAAAATTTGCAATCTCCAATTTGGATGTGAAAGCAAAAGTGTTGGTGTAATCACTGCACTGTTTTTTGTCGATATCTTTAGAAATATGTGTATTGGGAGCGCGAAATTTCAGAATGGTAATGAGAAAAATATGACAGATTATATCAAAATATCAACACCCATGGGAAAAATGGGGGCGGGGGGGGGGGGGGGGGGGGGGGAGGAGGTGGTGGTGACTGGACACGCTTCTTCCAAATCTAATTTTGATATCCGGAGCTCATTTTTACATGGGCGTCCGGTGACATTTATATTGTAAACCATAACATTATCAAATTTGTAGCCATTGATCATCAAACTCGACAAGAATACGCCGCAAGAACACTAAACTGATAACAGCACACTCACACGGCCTCTTGCCGATTCAGATCAACGAGATGTTGGATACAATATACACAAACGAGATTACAAGCCAAATCGAGACATGTTTTTGTGCTTATAACACAATAAGAAAAGGTGCAATATTGCAATGAAGGTACAGTCTGGCATTCCGTTTGAAACAGAAAACAAATCACAAGAAATGTGGTTAAAATAAAACATTAAATTAAATATACATCAAATATACATATATATCTGGATATGCTTAAAGCCCGTAACATCATTGCAGTGAGTGCCCCAACATTTTACTTCATGAGTTGACAAGAAAAACCTAATGCACTAAGTATTGATAGCAATGATAACAAACACCACATGAATGTCCCCCGTGTAAACTAGTACCTTCGTGGGAGAAATTGCCAACTGAACGTGTTTTTGAAAAAAATTGTTTGCGAACGATTGGTTTTACTATTCATTCAACATAAACACCATGCATGGAGTTTGAAGGTTTCTGAAGTATTGCTGCATCTATATATGTGGCTGAAATTTCTACAAGGCAGTTTATCAACATTATTCTTTCGTTATGTAGGCCTAATGTTGTAAAAACGTTTCATCTGCGAATGATATATGGGCCTTTAAAATCGCGTTGGGATATACCTATACATGTAGGTGGCAGAGCCAAAGCTATGTGATCCCCTCCGCAAAAAAATGAGTCCGATGTATGTCGCACAGGTATATGGTCGAGTTTTCGTGACCATAATCAAAATCATGTTTCTGTTGTATTAAATCAATTATTAAACCAATGGTCAGGTTAGAGACTTATCACTCAAAGATCATCAATGGTCAAATAAGTGAAACGTCAGCAACAGGTTTCTGGTTATGTTTGCGAAAATTCTACCCAGCTTGTGTGACGTCATGAGACTCATTTTTCTGCAGAATGTGTCACATGTACTAGCAGAAGCTTTCAAGCATCAACTTATTTAGTACCATATAACAACTATACTCTGCCTAGTATGCAGGAGGTCGTGGGTTCGAGTCCCGCCCGAGCACGCTATGAGTTTTAGCGTGTTCTCGGGAAACGCACGTATAGTATATAGTGCATACCACGTCGTGATGGGCAAAACATTACTTCCACTTAAAGGTTTTGTGAGGTGAAAATTATCACCCAGCTGTTTTTATACAGAAATCAAAAGATCAAAGTGTTGCAGACAAAGGGGCAAACTTAAATTTGTTTTCATTTCAAAAAGAAGAGACATTTTCTCTACTTCAAAAATGTCTTGTCAGGCGAGGGCGCTGTTTGTTGCTGGTCATGGAGGGAACCCACAGTGGAAAAACAAAGAAAGAACATTACATTTCAAACAGTAGCAGTAGCCCATTGATCCATTTTTGACCCAAACAAACTTGTTAGGGTTGTTGCAAATGACATACTAAACAAACTCAGCAAACTTATATAGTTCATGATATCAAGAAGCCACTGAAAATGACATTAACTTTTGTACACAAGTCTATGGAGAATTCCTCTGTTTTTCCTGAGATGACATCACGGCTTTGCTCATGAATATGGAAATTCTCATTAACATAAAAATATAAAATGTGCAATTACACCAAAACGCAACTATCAAATTCTCTGAAATTTACCGAAATGTGTAAAACACATCCTCTACTATTATTTTATGTAATAAAAACCCTATTTCACATGTCCTTTAACATCTATACTCTGCATTAAAAGAAACTGTGCACACTAAAAATTGCTGCACTTTTGTAACAAGGAGGGCACGTGCTTTCCACATAATACAGGGTGTGGTGTGGGCGCATACGTTAATTTTACAAAAGGGGTATGACAGCACGAGTTGTCCGAAAGGTTTTGAACGAAAATTACATTGATGTACTGCCCTGGCCAACAGTCTCACCAGATCCCAATCCAATTGAGCATGCCTCTGATGAGATGCAGCATCGATTGCATAACCTTCCTCAGCAGCCAAAAAACCTGCAGGAGCTCGGCAGAGACCTCACCCAAGTGTGGAATGACATCTCACAAGATTTTCAAGCGCATACCATTGCTTCAATGAGACGAAGATGCACAGCAGTAACTCATTGATGCACGAGGTGGTCACACAAAAGTTTATTCCCGTGACCTTTCTGCTTTGGCAATACAAAAATACAGTAATTTTTAGTGTGCATAGTTTCTGTTGTTGCAGAGTATGTTTCTGAGCTCAGAAAGCAATATATTCATTATTAAAAAAAAAATTATATTATTGCATTTCTATAGCGCACATTCCATATGTTCACATGCGCTGTACATTATTATGAGTTTACAGATGTTTACAAGTGTATTCCACCTAAACATGGAGATACATTGGTGGGTGGCGCCATTGGCAGCCGACAGCCAGAGACACCAGGGAATCCCCTTTTACTCTTCACGAAAGAGTGCCTCTGGGATCTTTTAAGTGCGTTACTCAACATACTGGACCAACGGCTTTACATTCCTTCCGTAGGATGGAGCAATTGTGGTTAAATGCCTTGCTCAAGGGCACAGGTACCATGGCCGGGTATCGCACCCGCAACCCCAAGTTTTCACCTGCGAGTCAACGGTACCCCACATTATATCACTACACTATAGACCATCTAAAAATAAAAAATATCACAAATCCTTCGCTCATACACAATCAAAACACGGCAAACAGTGCCAGTTCGAAAGAAAATATCTGATCAAAATGTGATCTGGACACTCTCCTTTAAAGACGGATTATAGCATTGGAAAACTGTCACAAGCGGCGGTATCTCATTTTGTGCAAAAGCAGGTGTGACGTTCAGTGTTTTTCAAAAGTTTTCCTTGAGCCACATGAGACATTCAAGTTAGAATCTGTCAAATTTAGGTTACTTGTTTAGATCGTGTGCTATAATGTCAAATTCAGGATTGGAGTGAAATGAGTTAAATTGGCATGGCGTTCTAGTTTACACCAGTATAACCATCATTTTATCAAATAATTCAACATTGCCACAATCCCTCAGGACTAAGGTAAACAGTGCCAGTTAGAAAGAAAGTAATGCTTTCAGTACAACTTGAATGGTATAGGAACCATGGCCGAGTGGTGTAGCATGCTGAATCCAAGACTTTGGTAAATCCACAGGTCGTGGGTTCTAATCCCATCCATGGTGCGTGTGCTCTTGGGCAAGGCCATGAATTGCCTCTCTCAACCTAGGTGTATAAATGGGTACCAGCTTCATGCTGGGAAGGTAAACATACTCGCTTTGTGGGAGGAGTGGCGAACCCCCCACAGCAAACTCGAAAGTCTGGCCCCCTTGCTAATGAAAGAGAGATGGGCACTCCGACTTGTAATTACAAGCACGACCTTTACCTAGATTGAATGCGATATGCAATACCCCAGAGACGAAAATATAAATTGGCCAACTTTTTCAAGTTTTGCTACGTGGGTACAGATTGTGACACAGCCCTTAACACACTTTCATACCAATTTCTCGGCTGGTGCACGTGTCGAGACAGCGTTTGTATAAATTTCTTTTGGCGCCAAAAGCTGCAATGTCTTGCGCCTCGAGGGAAACTAGTCGCTAACCCCTTTCCACGCGAGCGTTAAAACATCACTAATTGATCGATTTATCGATCAGTTATTTATTTAACCCAGCTTTTTACCATCATTGATAACGTGAAATGTCTGCAATCAATAGGGACCATTATAAATGGTACGCGTATACGGGAAACATATGTGGTTCGGAAAACTGGGTAATATATAGGTTGTAGACACTCTTTTGGGGAAGTTATCTTCTCAGAACAGGTTAAGGATTATCTCAGAGGTTAAATTGCTTCTATTTTGAGAGAACATAAAAACCACAAATATGAAAATATTATCATCGATTACCAAAAGTGGTCTAACCCTGAAAAAGACACAAGTACCTATAGATGCATAATGGCTCAATGTTTTGTGTTTGTCCCACATTTTAATCTATCACCTGAACAGTCTCCGAGTGCACTGCACTATTGGGACGAGATACTAGACCCCCTCGGGGTTGAAATCACAGTGGATTCGGGGTCAAAATATTTCTTTTTCGCGCCGAGTTAATTGCGAATGGATTGGATGTCTTCTTACAAATTGAATCCGCTTATAAAGCTGAACATTGACATTTAGCGCGGAACTTTCTGCAGTCAACATTTCCAAATAGGCTATGTGTTGTGCATTGTGTCATAAAACTTGAATGACATTCAATTTCATAATTTCTTAATGGTTTTATATAAAACCCCAGTACATCATTTTGCATATGCCTCTTATGCGGTTCTTGAAAGAGTGTTTTTAAACTTTGAGAGAAAGGTTATAACAACAGAGGGTTAGAACAATAGGAAGAATAACCTAATGAATGAATAAATAATCTAAAACGATAAGAGAACAGTAATTGTACGCTTAAAGGAGCGCGTCCAAATCACATTTTTGAGCCCCCATTTTTCCCATGGGTGTTGAGATTTTGATACCATTTGTCATATTTTTCTCATTACCATTGTGAAATTTCGCGCTCCCAATCGTAAAAAAAAACTATGTTTTGTAAACTAATTTATCCAGTTACATAAAACAGTGCAGTGATTACACCAACCATTTTGCTTCCACATCAAAATTTAAGATTGCAAATTCCATGTTTTCTTTCGTGGATAATATTTCGGGGATGTATTTTATATGATTGTTAGGTTAGAACGATATCCATTAAAAGAAAAAATTTAAACACGCTCCTTTAAATGATCTCATTGAAGGGTTTATCTCTCTGTATATGGTTTGTTAAGCCCACATGATAGCCAACCCCATGCATTGATGAACAATTGCAAAACCGTGTTGGCTTTAGAGCTTAATTGGTATAGGCATCTGCACGTTAAGCAGAGGGTCCGCGTTTCGAATACCGGGTTGTTTTTACTGCATCCAGATTTCCCAAACTCATGGGCTTTTCTCCACATTTTAAAGGCACAGGTCCGTCAGCAATGTGCGCACGCCAAAATCGTAGCTTCATGCCTTTGCTATGGAACTGCGTATTTCGTGGCACGAATTTGGCGCGCGCGCATTGCCGACGAGCCTGTGCCTTTAATAATTAAGACAGGCGCGCTCGGGTGTATGCAGCAACGAAACAGGAAGTTTCACCATACGGTTCACAGCAGCATAGTACAAAATGCGAATTATGGTTTAATGGCTTGTAATGTGCAAGGCAGTATTCTAGAATTAGATTTGGGTATACAACTGAAAGCATTCCAATTTGCAGCTTGGATGCAATTTAATATAATCCAGCGGGGAAAGTGACCAACCAGTTCTGACGCAAATTTGTCCCTGCATGTTGATTCCGGTATAACCCCCATTCTTAATATGATCGATTACAGGATAGTGCGTAGCCTACGTCCGAAAGTTAGTCTTCTATAAAATATATTGGAGTTTACATTAGCACCCTTGAAACCACAAACGAACACCCCGTCACCCCCCATATACCAAAAATAAATAAATAAATAAATAAACAATCGAGCAGAACTTACTACATTAGTTTTTGTCATATTTCACGACTCAAAATTGTCAGAATATATTATCCTCAAGGTAGAGTAAATACTCTTCTTTTGTGTCCATTTAAAGGCGATGCGCTCAAGATAACAAAGGCCTCGGTGCATTATTTTCATTGCAATATTTTTTAAAAACATTGAGAAAAAAACTTGTGTTACGCAGAGCCTACGTTGTGTAAATGCGTCATGCTTATTATATGGTGACAATAATCGCTATAAATGCAAGATATTTCCGTGCGTCCTTGGTATTAAAAAGGAAACTTTGTGGGCAGCAAAATCGATCCGGAAAACCAACCCCCAATCGATCAAACAAACAACCTGAAGTAAGTCTGAAATTGAGCTAACATCTGCATGACGACGTGTAATGATTCCATTAAAGCCCCTATATACAACATTTGCAGTTACCCAAAATTTTACTTCACAAGTTGACAAGAAATTCCGACTAAAAGTGTTGATGGTAACAAATACCACATGATTTTTCTCGTGTAAAATGGTACTTTTGTGGGAGAAATTGCCAACAGAAGGTGCTTAAAAAAAACGTCTGCAGACAATTTGTTTACCATTCATTCAACACAAATTTAGGTTTTTTTTTTTTTTTTTTTTAAAAGTATTACTGCATCTATGTGGCTGAAATTTCTACAAGGCAGTTTATCAACATTATGTTTTAGCTATGTAATGCTGTTGTTCAACTCATAAACTGGAGCGAACTAGTTGGAGAAAGTCGGCGAGTGTATACCACTTCACGACTCAAATCGGAGCCAGTCGCTTCTAGTCTGAAGTTTTCTTATATAGTCTGACGTTTTTCAGCAAGAATTTAAGGCCTGTCTTTATCGTCCGTTTAAGACTGGCCACGTGACATGCTCTCAGCCAATAGGTATGCGTAAACTGTCTAAGGTATTTATAAATATAGATTAATATTTCAAATAAAAAAACAATGCGAGTTTTAATAGCTAATAGCGTGATGTTGCACGCACGAGGAAGTGTCAAAAATCGCTACATCTGATTTGTCATATTTGCACGCGATATAAACGTGACGTGACGGCAGAACAAGTCATCAGCGCTCGCCTGGCGCGCACGGCGTTGGAAATACTGCAGAATGTACACACCTTTTCCTGTTGCTGGCAAAATGCAAAACAGATTCATGTACTAATCAATAAAGGCCGTGAAATGGAAAATGGTACTTCAATCAAAGAACGGAAGACGCATTTTGTCTGTTCTATTTTTTTATCAGACCGGGGTTATCCGTACGAAATTTTAATTGTTTGTCATCGAGTGAGAAAATTTGACAACCTCAAGAGATACAAACATCCAAACCATGGCATTTAGGCCTACTCTCCAGTTTTAACTCCTTCGGATCCAGCCAGTTTATTTTGCAGAATAAGCATACGATGATATATTTTTGGATTGAAGGCGACAAATAAAGTTACGTAAGGAAGAGCAAAATAAACTCCTTCCTGCAACCCGTCGAACTTCCTTGCCTCGAGGTGTGTGACCACCTGCTTAATACGTCCACCAAACCTTCTCGTAACCTGTCAAATTGTCAGTGCAACTTGTCAAATCGTCTTCCAACGAGGCGTGTAGCCACCCCATCTTTCTTGCAACCTGTCAAATTCTCTCACAAAGTGTTCTGTGACCACTCAAATTGTCTTGCACTTTTTGTTTTCAAATTGTCTTGCAACATTTGTTCTTTATTTGGACTTCGGTCCACCAACACCTCCTAGTTAATGTCAAAAGCTTTCTTATACACCTGTTCAGATGTATAACATGCTCATTTATATAAAGTTACAAATTAAAAAATTGATTACACTATAAGGCACAAAATATGCAGAATTCGACAAAAATATGCAGAATTCTTTAACATTATAACAATGTTTTCCGAATTCACATTTCATTGGTAGCTTTGTAATTAAACGATTTTTGTGCATTAACCCTTGACCCTTTATGCCGTCGTTTACAAACAGCGAATTTTGCACTTAACACGTTACGCGCTTCATTTACTTTGCAATAAAATACTTTCGATTGAAATTAGGTAAAGATTATTTTCAATTCGCGTAGTTAAACACGAATAGATGGTACTCAAAGTTAATGGCTAATTGTCGGTATCTTTGAACTTTCCTCCAGGGGATGAATTTCAAGTATTCAATCGCAATACCCATTAACGTATACTAAAGGCGATACCCATTAACGTATACTAAAGGCGATACCCATTAACGTATATTAAAGGCGGTCTAAAAGTGGGCCGTGAGCTATTCCTTATGCAGTTACCGCATTTCCTTAAAGAACAAAAACCAATTATTAGGTTACCAAAAAGTTGACTTTGGCGTTATAAGGACACCTATTTAAGTAATAAATACTATCACTTGTATTAGGAAAAAGCGTCTTAAAAGGTCTCGGCAAGACTTTTTCGAGACCTTCAACAGAAAATTACCTCATAATATTTTAATATCTGAAAGTGAAAGTGTTCAAAGTATGAAAATATCAATATCTGTATACTACTGAGAGAACAGTGTATAGATATTGGACAGCATTTTCCAGTGTCATGTAAAAACAAATGCAAGTGTCAGAAAGGTCTCAATAAGGTCTCGATCTTCGAGTTCGATCTTCGAGTCCGACCTAGAAAATGGAGTAATTTATCTGTAACAACGAACTAAAATATGTTCAATTTACTGTTAAACTGACGTTTCGGCATCTGTTACATACCGAACATCAAAAGAACAAATCAATGAAACAAGCGAATGACGGTTTAACAACCCTTCAGCCTCAAATGTCTACACACATCGTAGCAAAGTTTAAGACACGAACTGTTTTTTCCCTGTCATATTAGCCTCAAGTGTTTTCTCGCCAGACACTTGTAAGACCGGTAATCGGTATACCAATCGAAGCAGAGAACGCGAGAACATCTCGCCTCCACAGCCAAAACATAGCTTGGGGCTACATCGTGACTCTGCTTAAGACATTTTGCAAATTTCGAAAGTCTCTTTTTGAACAAGGTATATATCGGATATTTTCCCGCCAATTGTGAGACAGCCGAAGGGACCCTCTGAAAACAGTACCGATGACTAACTTACAAAGTTCTGGAATTTTGGTCAGCTGCTATTCACTAATGCGAGGGCAAAACGTAATTTTGCGTGAAGGTTTTTTCGCACGCCTACTCTTTTGAGGGCTAAGTATAGATTAACATGTTTGTTTTTTTTGCTCAGTCTCCATTCTGTCTTAACCTTAACCGTATCTCTGGGACATTACCCCCGGTCCTTGCCATAGGAGGGCGTGTTTATATACAACGTCTTAATTACCCCACTCATCTCCCCGTTAGCGTCTCGGTACACGCTAAGTGATTGTTTTCTTCGTCACCAAGTGATATTCAGACCCTCTTTCCGGCATAAATGCCGCGTGTCTGGTACAAGCAAAATGAGTTGATAGGGCCGCCTGGGGGAATGGAGATCATGGGGTTTCCAAGGCCGCGTCAGCATAGCCAGCCTCGGGGTTTACAAGAATCCAAAAACAAATGTTCGTGTTATGTTAATTGCACACGGCAACTTTACACCCGGGTGACTTATCCGGGCTTATGACCCCAGGCATAATATCAATCGCTCATTTTGTTTTTGCTTTATTCATAATTGTTGATGCGGGGATTTTTTAAAACAGGCAACAGAATTTTAATTTTGCTCCGATAGGAATAATATTTTGCAACGATTTTTTGCTTGGTATAAATTAGACGATTTTTATTGCTGGTAGCCAGATAATAATTTCGATGAAATTAGTCTTTTGCGTGATTCAACATGAATATAGCGTCTGGTGTGCTGACGTATTTGTACACTTAGTATCCACTTGGCCAGACAAAAGAGACTATTTATTAAGGTTATAAAACAAAGTTAAACAGAACTATGAAAAATCGAATGTATCACATTTTGATTTGGAGAGTGCGAGTAACGGAAAGGTGTTCCACTGTGGACAGTATACGGGCGAACGAGACATAAGGGAGGTTTTGCAAGTTGACGAATACGGTTACAAATACGGATATGATAACGGTAACCGTTCATGTTGATGTCCACACTTTGTGAATATATACGATATGCTAAATCTGCTCTACGCTTGGCTTTGTTTTCAGCTGATTTTCCTTACTTTCACGTGGGCATAACTCATTAAATTCGATCGGTATTCATGGAAGATACATCACAAAGAATAAAAATGCATACAACTTATTAATCCATCACGAAAAAAACGAAAAATCTGCATAACCGGTATCTGTTTTTATGCTACGCGTATGGAAGCCGATACCCGTTATTCACGCGTATGAAAACATGTGTACTACGGTTACGCATCACGAGAAGCGCATAGAGTCATGACGTATCCGTATCCGTATCGGTATCGGTATCCGTGACGGTGCGAAACCTCCCTATTAAGCCCCGTGGCAGTACACACACTGCGACCGGTATGCGCTGCTGTGGTTCGTGAAGCTAGCGTGGCATGCATTGAACATGTGAAATGGGCAGGAAGCCAGACTGCCGGGTGTGTTTTGTTAATATTAGGTGTTTTAGTCTGTACACCTAATCTTAGCTCCACGCGGAACTGTCACAACAGCCGGTTGACAAACCATAAATGTCAGCTCCTCCAAAGAAAACGAAAAACATATTCGGTGGTCCGGGCTGTCCAGTGAAATCATCAGCAGAACATGAGATGTATCCAAAGCAAAAGCTGCCAAGAGAAGAGCCTGCGACTCGTTTGCAACAAAGTCGCCGTGAGGCTCGCGCGATAGTGAACGGCTGGTAAATCGTATAACCCGACTATTGATTGCTTTCCGGTGACGTAACGCCTTCCATCCACCATTTTGGTTTCCACTTTTCATGACCCACGTGGATCGAGTTATTACCGGCCAAAAAAGCAAGAAAAGCGCATTGGTTTGCACTTACCTCCGTTACTTCCTTGCTTTATGTTGTTGCATCATGGCATCATCGATAAAGATAAAAATGTCTTTCTTTAGGTTAAAAATCGTGATCAAGTAAAAACACTTTTGTTTTTACAAGCCGAGTGCATGCTCAATAATTTGAACGTATCGCTACGCGCGCGTGCGGCATCTTCGAATGAAAGTACGCTGGTAAGTATATTTTACGCATGCCCATGTGCGTCTAGTGGCGCGCGCGTGTACGCGCGTGACCGTTGACCACCAAACATTCCCGGATGTTTTACGTCACAGAAAGCAATCAATTGACCTTTTTTGTCAATTTTAAGCTTTTTTAAAGTTAAATACGGGACATTTTGATGATCTTTTTTTTCACAAGGACCATCAACAAATTATTGTCAATGATGCTACATCACTAAATTATGTAAACAGTGAGCCGGTGTGTTCCTTTAAGGGCTCTCAAAAAACAATCAATGTTGTTGGGTTACCAACCCTTTAAACTTACTTAGGAATTTTCAGTACCCCCCCAGGTGCCAACCCCCCCCCCCCCCCCCCCCTCCCCCCTTCCCCCACCCCCTCTTCCCCTCCCCACCCCTCCCCTAGGTGCCCCCACGGAAAAAATCCCGACACAAATGTGTTTTTTTTTTGTATTGCCCTGAAAAAGACAAGGAAAAGTTGAACAAAAAAGAAGTTTGAAAACGATACCTAGCTGTAACTGACTGGATGTCTGCTGAGAGTGCTGTATGCCCTGATTATACATGCATGAGCAATTTTGGCCTGGCCGGTCAAAATTTTCAGTGTGCCACTGGGCTCCCCCACTAAAAAGCAGTGCCATACCCCCCCCCCCCCCTGTTTCCCCAGTGAAAAAAATCCTGGCTACGCCGCTGAACAGCCGCCTTACTTCACAGGTTTTCGTGGATTTCCTCAGGGCATTGTGTAAATTCCCTGAGATCTCAGGATGTAGACGACGAAGCTATAGACATCTTTTTCTTGTTTCTCTTTCCACAAACTATGAACATAAACATGTCAGAGTGTTGAGTGTATTAACAGAATTAGCTGTAACTCCCAAATTCATTTATTTGCAAATTGGAGTGAAAAAGCCAATCGCGTAGATTACCTTTAAATCCCAGTCTTTACTCTCCGGGGAACTGGAGATACTGTCTCGCGATCGACCTAAACTATCCTAAAGTCATTGACCGCTGTCAACAGACATTCGTTGTTACAACCAAATCCCTAATGTCAATACCAAAAGAATTATAGGCATTTAGCGATATTAAAGACAGATTACATGATTGGAAAACGTGTGATGATGGATGTGTACGATAAAAACCAACCTGTGTGAAGGTTAGCTAATTACTCATCTACATTTCGAGATTTAAAAAACTAAAATTGTGGCCCGTGCTACAGAAACTAGTGCCCTGACTGCCGGCGTATTATGGGATCCGTTGGCCTACGCA